>BSBM01001188.1:3600000-4200000 GCA_027924585.1 Larix kaempferi
GAACAGTGCGCGGTACGACGCCAGATGGACGAGCTCACCGCAGATTGCGGGCTGGAAATCATGGAGCTCGTGCGCATAAGTCAAAGGAAAGAGTAAATAAGGTGGCCGAGTAGAAAGCTCAACCACCACAGTAAATGAAGCGGCGTAATAGAGGGCTCAACTGCCCTCATTAAGGCAAATTACAGGAGTTATGGTTGCTCGAACCAAGGAAGAGCAATGGGCCGAAGCATTGAAGGCGAAGGACAAGGAGCAAAGAACGATGAAGCGGCGCCCACAACCGCGATCTGCGCCGAAAATCACAGAGTCTGCAGGAAGCTGCGACGTGACTACAAGAGGCGCCTACGGTACACCTAGTCGTGTCCACGGTTAGGGTTTTTGGGGATCACTGTTGGGAAAGGCCCACAGTTTTGTAAAGGTCCGACCCTCAGGGCCACCTATATATATGTGTATTTGAAAAGGGAAAAGAGTTAGATAGTTACTGAGTTACTCGGATAGTCTAAGTTGATGTCTGATTCATTTGTATTGCTGTATCTTTTAAGCCATTAATGATCATTTTGTGCATGTAAGAAGGCCGCGATCTCACAGGAAGACCGCTTGGTGTATGGGACATTGCATGTATCCACCAGTTGCAAGAGGACTAAGAGGGGAATGTAATTGTATGTCTTTGTCATGGTAATATCTGTAGAAGAAGAGATTAGATCTAAGAGAAGGGCTCCCAGCTGTGTGCGTGGAGTTTCCCAGAAATATCTAAGGCTACAGCGGTGTGCGCAGCAGAACTGTGTTATCCCCATCTCAAGATAATATAAACACAGTTCCCATGGACGTATCTTCCCTCCTAGAAGTGAACCACATAATTCTTGTTGTTGTGGTGATGCTTTATGTGATTGCATTCCTTTGCTTTACTGTCTATGTTTCTATGAATGTTTCGCTATCTTTATGAATGATTATGTAAAGTAAATCCTGGAAGCTCCCTTGGAAGTTGTACTTGTGCATTGTCGAAGGAGTCTATAAGAACACTGTCTCCGCAGCGCTAAAGGAGTGTGTTACTGTGCTATGGCGCAAGGGCAGAGACTATATGTAGTGTATTGGAGGTAGCAGGTAAAAGACTCATGCGCAGGTGCGGAGCTACCGCGCAGCTCGACTGAGAAGAGTGAGTTCCAGTGCTGTAGTGTTGGAAGACCTATTAAAGAGTAAGACACTCTGTTCAGGGGTTACCTCCAAGAAGGGAAGAGAGAAGACTGTAGACTCCACACCACCTAGGTTAAGGAAACCTGATTCCTTAGCCCCCCCATAGCCACTTCGGGTGAGACTTCGGGCTGCTTCGTAGCTCGTTGCCGAAAAGGCCAGTGCGCCAAAGGGGTGTTTGTTGCTGCGCATCCTGAAAACCCGGGTATGTCCAGAAAGCAGCCAACAAATGGTTCCATTGCCGGATTTAACCCTATTATTTTGAAGGCAATGTGGTGCTAGAATCCTACAGCTAAAGAAATTCAAGAGTGGTTTGATTCAAAGGCTAGAGAGTTCCCTGAATGTGAAAGTAGAAGCCCTAGGCTTCAGACAGAGGACTGGTTACAGAAGCATATTTATACTGAGCTTCACGAAATCTTCTTTGTAACATTTGCACTCGAGTTGCATGAGTGGGTATCCAAGCTAGCAGATACTGGACCCACTGTGCATGTTGATCAACCTATCGTTTGGACACCTGAGCTAGTTAGCATTTTGAAGTTGGTAGATAATCCTGTGTCCCGCGCAGTAGACTTTTGGTTGAACAGTCTGCTAGAAGGCTTCATCACTGAGTTTGCAGTATATACGAGAAAGAGCTTCAGCGAGGCTGAGAGGAGATTCTTCAAAGCATATAGGGGTAAGTTCTTAAATTCTCTGAACTTGTGGATTAAAATGCTCTTATATGAAAAAGGAAAACTATGCATAGCTTCCGATGAATAGCATAGACAAGTAATGTCCGCAGATTCTGATAGTGATCTTGAAGTTATTGGTTTCACTCATAGCGGAAAATGGTATAAAGTAGGCCTCGACCAGCATTCTTTTGAGTCTATCCCAGAAGATAGTCGAGCTCATAGAGCGATCCATATAGAGAGACAAGGGAGTGCTCATATCCCTTATCACCCTTTTACACCACAAAAGCCAGACGGGGCTCACCATAACCCCGCAGTAACACCTTCTAGTAGCCCGCACGGTACTTCTAGTACCTCAACCCCACCTTTGTTTAACCATCCCAGAGGCGGTGCCACAGCACCTCCACGTCAACCTAGCGCAAGAAGGATGGGTGATGACATGAAGCTACCAACCTTTAGAGGAACAGGGCTAGAAGACCCTGAGCAGCACTGGTTTCTATGTGAAGCCATTTGGACGATTAAGAAAATTAATGATGATGTTGTTAAGCTAGTTCAGTTAGCAACCACACTAAGAGAGAGAGCCTTAACCTGGTTTATGAATACTCAACAGCACAGAGTAGGACGCTCGCTAATGTAAGAAGTGCTATGATTAAAGAATTCAAGAAACCTAAATAAGAATCACAGTGCATAACAAAACTCAAAGACATAAAACAGTTACCTACAGAATCAGTATGGGACTTTGACCAGAAGTTCAAAGCCTTGATAGATCAAGTAAGCTTTGAGTTTGCACCGCAGCAGCATAAGGAATGGTTCATTGTTGCGCTGCTTCCTCATATTAGACTTCCTCTTATGCAACAGAATCTCACTACTCAAGAACAAGCTCTAGAGATGGCTATGAAACTAGAAGCTTCACTAATTGTTGGAACAAGCAACGATGTTGCGCAGTTGCAGAACCAAATAGCAAACCTAACTTTGCAAGTGCATGATATTAAGAAAGGAAAGGATGTTAAAGAAGAAATTTGGTGTACAAAGGGTAGAGCACAAGGACATTCAAAGGACCATTGTCCTGTTTTCATAGATTATGTTGCAACCGGAGCACCTAACCCTTTACCACAGTCTCAGGGGCCTTGGTGTGAAATATGTAGAACTAGAGGCCACAGACCACAAGAGTGTCACTTGTTACAGAAATATGTACAAACTCCAAAGAATCTATATTGCAATTTCTGTAAATCAGTAGGCCATGATGAGAACAATTGCAGAGCATATGACCTTATGATAGAAAGAAAACATGATGTTTATAGAGTACAGTCAGAACCACGGGGACCCACAGCAGGTCCAGAGTATGACCCAGCTCAAGAAGGCCAAGGAGGAAATTACAGGCGTCGAGGACGCGCAGGAGCTTTTGGTCATGGAAGAGGACAGATCACTTGCTATAACTGCGGAGCTCAAGGCCATTATGCAAGGGATTTCCAAAACCCTACAACCACCTGCAGATACTGTAAATATTATGATCATGTCATTTAAGAATTCCCTCATTTAATGGCCAAGATGCAAGAAAAGAAGCCATAGGTTAACCAGAATATTCAGTTGATTGCAGCAGAAAAAAGAGAACCAGATCCCACAGTTAATATAGTGACGTGCAGTGGTGCAACCACTAGTGCGCCAGAGTCAGGAACTGGAAATCCAACAACACAATGGGTGCGCTGCACTAATATTAAACCATCCCCGCTCGACCTACAGAATCAAAAAGAATCATTCAAGCAAGCTCAAGAGTATTTCTCAGATCCGCGAGCTTCAAGTTCTGTCGCATTACCACACAATGATATCAGACCGCATGTGCCAAGTCAAGAGAACCTGGTACAAGAGCAGGCTACTACATCTGGAAGGCCTGATGAGGAGGATACACTAGACAGTGTTCATGCTTTCCTGAGAACCTGCTTAAAGTTGTTTCGCAATGAAAAAGAAACTATGGAACTCCAACACCTGTTGGATCAGTGTAAACAATCTGCTTCGATGAACACAGCGCAGCGTGCTGTTCATCAGATCAGGAGTCATACTAGAACTAGAAGAGAGATGAGACTCACAGCGCAGATTGGAGCATTTGAAATGGACGAAGTCATTTTGGATTTAGGCTCAGAAGTTAATGTTCTCACCATGCAAACTTGGGAACAGATGGGTAGTCCTCAGCTTATCAAATCTCCTATCTATCTAAGACAAGCAAATCAGCAACGAGTTTCTCCATTGGGTAGATTACCCAATGTACCCATTGATATTGAGGGAGTAAGAAGTTCTATAGACTTTGAAGTAATCAAAATTCTGGATGACAGTAGACCTTACCCAACACTTTTAGGCATAGACTAGGCATTTGATAATCTGGCTGTCAGTAATTTGAAGAAAAGGCAGATGACATTTGAGGATGACTAGATTAGGGTCATTGCACCACTTGATCCCCTTCAAGGACCACGGTATATTGAACCCATTCGAGCAGAAGAAGAAGTGCACCACATGGAAAATTTGTATCATATGACTGCTAGTCATAATGATTATGTCAATCCCACAACGGACGGCCATATCAGCTGGCGATGCGATAGCTCGTGCGCATCAGATTCAGAAGCAGGACTGGAAAACTGGCAGAATCGCTTACATGAGGTTTCTACAAGGCGTTGCGCCATGACGACTAAATCCATTCGATGGATTGGAACAGAATTGAATAACACTCCAATATTTGATGGTTTAACTGGAGTAAGTGAATTCATACATGCATATGAACAAGAAATTACAGATGAGCGGCGCATACAAGCATTCGATGTAGCACTGCGCGCTACACTCGCAAGATGGTGGGGTGCGCATAAAGAAAATATCGGCACATGGAAAGACTGTCGCAGGTTGATACTGCGCAGATTTCAAGAGACTACAGCAGGAGCTTTGCGCAAATATGATGGACAGAGTGACCCCAAGTCACACGTTGAAGCATGTATTCAGCAATGGTCAGATATTCCAGACGATGAGTGGGTTCACCTATTCATCCACACGTTGGATATAGTTCCAAGGAACTGGTACACTGAAATAGAATTGCGCAGAGGCACTATCACTTGGCCTCTCATGATTGAAAGTTTTCAACTCACTTTCAGCTTTGAGTCGGAACATCCAAGCATTGATCAGGCTTTAAAGTGTATTAGAAAGAAGATATTTGGACAATGTCCTTTACTAGAGTATTCTCAACTAGATTGGGCTGTCCAGATGGACCATGCCCTGGAATGCTATAATTTCACCACTGGAGAAGAGGATGATGATCATTGCAACATCAATATTCCAAAGTCAGAAGGGACGCGCAAATTTGAAGGCTCTTAGCTTGATATACCTGCCATTACAGAACACATCAAGCTCAAGAAGATTAACATTGGTACAAAAGCCGAACCCAAGTTTGCCTCTATAGGAGATTATTGGGATGATGAAACTGTTTGCCATATTGCAGATTTACTACATGAGTACCAGGATATCTTTCCTACCAAGCTTACAGAAATGAAAGGCATCCTAGGATATTTAGGAGTTATGCGCATACCTTTGAAAGCGGACGCTAAGCCAGTAAAACAGAGCCCGTACAGGTTGAACCCGCGATATAAAGAAAAGGTCAGAGAAGAAATTGATAAGATGCTCGCAGCTGGTATCATTGAGCCAATAGAGGAAAGTGATTGGATTAGTCCTATGGTGGTACAAGAGAAAAAGACAAAAGGTGAAATAAGAATCTGCGTGGACCTACGCAAGCTCAACGATGCATCAGCGCATGATCCATTTCCTATGCCCTTTACAGACGAAGTGCTTGACAATGTTGGAGGACAGGAGGCTTACTTCTTCACTGATGGCTTTTCAGGATACCATAAGATCATAATCCATCCAGAGGACCTCCATAAGACCACTTTTGCGACTGAATGGGGCTCATTCTAGTATACGGTAATGCCCTTTGGTCTTAAAAACGCTCCTGCTATTTTCTCTAGAGTCGTTGTTGCTGTTTTTAAAGAATTCATTCATAAGTTTATAGAAGTCTATTTTGATAACTAGACTGTGTTTGGTTTACTAAAGAACCATATAGGGAATCTAAGGACGATGTTAGAAAAATGTAGACAGTATCAGATTTCCCTTAACTTGAAAAAATGTATCTTCTGTGCTCCTTTTGGTATTTTGTTGGGTCACATTGTGTGCAGACAAGGACTCATGATGGATCCTGCGAAGGTTTCCATCATTGCTAACTTGCATGTGCCCAACTCAGTCAAACAATTGCGCACTACATTGGGACATACAGGATACTACAGGAAATTTATCAAGGGTTATGCAAAGATCACTGTGCCTATGGAAAGACTGCTGAAAAAGGATTCGAAATTCCAATGGATAGAAGAATGCCAACAGAGCTTGGACACACTTATAGGAAAGATGGTCACAACACCTATTCTAGTTTTCCTAGACTGGAGAAAACCCTTTCATGTTCATGTAGATGCTTCTTCCATAGCATTGGGGGTTGTACTGACACAACCGGGAGAAGGAGGTATTGACCACCCCATAGCTTACTCTAGTAGAAAGCTGTCTACAGCTGAGAAGAAATACACCACTACAGAAAGAGAAGGACTCGCTATGGTGTATGCCTTACATAAGTTCAGACACTATCTATTGGGTGCTCATTTTAAAATGTATACTGACCATTCTGCTTTGAAGTACTTGGTCAATAAGCCAGTGTTAGGGGGAAGAATTTGCAAATGGCTACTCCTCTTCCAGGAGTATGTTTTGAGATTATTGTGAAGCCAGGTAGATTGAATGCAGGACCTGACCATTTATCTAGGATAGAGTCAGGGGAGGAACCTACAAATTTGGAGGACAATCTGCCTGATGCGCAGCTGTTTTCTGTTCAAGCAGCAGACGAGTATTATTCTGATATTCTTGAGTTTCTCACTACAGGGAAAGCGCCAATTTAGTTCACAATGCAGCAGAAGAAATAACTTGTTGTCAAAGCTACAGACTTCACTTTGATAGCAGGCCAGCTCTATAAGTTGGGCCCTAATGAAGTCTTGCGTAGATGCATTTTACCGCATGAGAAGAATTCCATAATCGCAAAAGCGCACTCAGGAACCGCAGGAGGCCATTTCGCAGGAAAGCTGACTGCGCAGAAGATCTTAGCCGCAGGTCTTTGGTGGCCAACATTGCACAAGGATACTAAGGAATTCTGCAAGTGTTGCGATGTGTGCCAGCGAACAGGAAAACCTTCAAGAAGAGATGAAATGCCTCTAAGACCCCAGATAACAGTGCGTGCTTTTGATAAGTGGGCCATTGATTTTGTGGGACCTATCAACCCACCAAGAAAGAGAACCGATGCAAGATACATCATCACAGCTACTGAATACCTCACAAGATGGGCTGAGGCGAATCCAATTAAGAATTGCGACGCTGTCACTGCTGCACAGTTCATTTTTGAGAATATTGTCACTAGATTTGGATGTCCACTGATTCTAATGAGTGATCAGGGCACACATTTCCTGAACGAGACTATAGATTTCCTGAACGAGACTATAGAGGCCCTTACTGAAGAATTCCACATTAGTCACCATAAGACTACACCTTACCACCCTCAAGCCAATGGTATGGTGGAGGCATTCAATAAGATTCTAGAGAATGCCCTGACCAAGATCTGTAATCAACAAAGAGATGATTGGGACCTTAGAGTCACAGCTGTGTTATGGGCTTATAGAACCACATGCAAGAAATTAAGAGGTCGCACACCTTTCAGTTTGGTGTATGGACAAGAAGCAGTCATGCCCGTGGAATGCATTGTTCCCAGTCTCAGAATTGCTCAAATTACAGAAATGGCAGATACTGATACTATGAGTGAAAGGCTGTCACAATTGGTTTCCTTAGAAGAAGACAGGCTTTTAGCTGGATTCCATCAACAAGTGCAGAAGGCGAGACAGAAGGCTTGGCATGACAGGAATATTAAGAATAAAGTCTTTTAGGAAGGAGACTTGGTACTCCCCTATGATAGTAAATTCATCAAGTTTCCAGGAAAGTTTCGTGTACATTGGTTAGGCCCTTTTCAATTGATGAAGATAACAGAAGGTGGAGTAGGTCAGCTTGAGAAGCTTAATGGAGAGTTGCTTCCCACAATGATCAACGGGAGTCGGCTCAAGCTTTATCACAGTGGCCACTCCGCCCTGTCAACCAAATCAGATGCTAAAGTCGTGTAGATGTCCAGTGTAGTTGAAAGAGGCATCACATTTATCACAGTCTACACGGAAGTCGCGAGACATTTTCAGTCTCTAGCTTCCCGCACAGTTCCTCGAAACATCCGCGCAGTCAATAAAGCCTGTTCTGAGTGAGCCTATTTTCGCTCTTGCGGAGTTCTCCTCGCCGTGGAGCCCTCCATGTGCACAGTTACCCATGCTGAAGTTACCCACCGAAAATTTGAATTGCGGTAGTTCTGTAGCTGCGTCTGAGTCTTAATGAAGGATGAGACTGCCATCTAATTGTACTTGCTCTGACAGATTCGGCTTGATTTCCCTAAGATTCTCATTTAATAAAGGATCCGAAGGCCTTATCACATCTCCCAAAGGCTGTCAGAGCCCATCCCTCGCATTTAATGCACCACAAAGGCGCGGGGGGGGTTGTCAACTCATCCACTTAGGCGCCAGCAGTTATTAGCGCCACCTATCCACACCTACTACTGCCCTCAGCTATAAATACCCCTCATTCATATATGCTTGGGTTACTTTCCTTGCTATTGAGTTCTATAGTTGTCCTAATTGAGAGTCTAATCCATTGTTTTCAGATCCATGTTGTGGAGATTGCTTCCCTCTGTTTTCAGAGTTCGCATCCTACGTTGTTCCGCCCTTTTCTGTTCAGTGTTTGTCGTGTATGCAGGTTCATCTCGGAGAACCTGTCAACTAAAGAATTCGTCCGTCACTTTAGATGCACAGGGTTAGAATTTGGTATGGCTACCCCGGCCAAGATTGTCAAGCTTCCTATTTTCTCTGATCCCAGACAGTCCCCGGGCGCAAGGGCATCTCAACAACAGCCCCAGTAGCAGCAGCAGCCCGAGGAACCCATTCCAGAGCCCTTGGCCACTCTGGTTAACTACATTCCTCCACCCCCAGATGATGCACCCGAGGTGCATATTCCCAAGAATGCCAAGTATTTGATTCCGCTGCCACAAATGGCGAAAATCGTGGAAGAAGAAGGATCCCTGCTTGGACATCTCCCGCTAGTTAAGTTTTCTGACTTCAACTTGGGAGATTATAGAACGTATCCTTAGTTCGTGCCAGATCACTATCTGAAATTGGTCCATAATCCTGTTAAGAAGATTGATGAATCTGGCTCGCAGGCGCCGCAAGCATCTACAAGCACCGAGCGGGTTGAAGTACCTACAGAAAGGCACATTGTTGTTCACATCCCGCCCGTAAGCATGACACTCCCGGATCCTCTGGCTGCACCGTAGGTAAGCGCGGTTGGCCCTGTTGAAATAAATTTGTCACTAATTACGTTGGAAACTCTACAGTTGGTTCACGAGCAGGTCTCTGCTGAGCTGAGAGCTAGGGAGCTCTCCACATTCCATGCCAATCAAAGACTATAGATGCAGGAAGTAGAGCTAAGGTCAGGCTATAAGGAGATGTCTGTGCAGCTTTCACTTCACAAAGCGCAAGACACTGGGCTAAGGAATGTCGTCGATGAAATCGCCCAGGAGCTGTCGGCCTGGCAGATTCAACCAGACCTTCCTTTAGTTGAGAAAGTGCAACGCATTGGTAGAACAGCAAGTAGTTGCTATGGCTGAGGACCATAGAAAGCAACTCACCGAGTTGGAAGCTCATGTTGTAGTCCCTCCCGCAGATGATAAGCAAAAACGACTTGAAGCACTGCACATAGCTTCTACCCAAATGAAGTGCAGAACAGATGAAGCCCAGCAGTTAATGACGCAAGCTATGTAGGCTTGGTCTAAGCTCGAGAAGCTCCCTTCTAAAGTTTCCCTTTTGGAATTGGTGAAAGCAGCAGAACAGTCCCTAACTGTTTTGAACGAAGAAGCTAGGCCCTTGGAAGGCTTAGCCAAAATGAGAAAGATGAGCGAAGTCTGAAAAGTCCAGCAAGAACTGCACAGGCTCAGAGACAAAGATGCTACTCTCGCCAACATCATTCAGCCGTTTATGGATGAGTATGCTGAACTTGTTTCCCAAGCAGAGGCCAAGGTCAAAACATTTGCTGAGTCTCAAGAGTTGGTCAATGGCGCGAAAGGAGAAGAAGCTACTTTAGACCTGGTGCAGACAGCCACGAAGTTCGTGCAAGACATGGACTCCGCTATTGCGCAGTGGAAGCAAGCCTTCGTCGCGACCCAAACAAAGTCAGATGCACAAGTAAAATGATCGCAAGCTAGTGTGAGTGGCTCGAGGATGAGCCACAAGTAAGTGTTAGGGTCCTGTTGGAGCATAGGCCATAGCTATGGAAAAGCTTCCAAGTTTAGGAAAAAGAACTAAGTTTTGAAGGAAAAGTGCTAATTTTGAGGAAAAGCACCATTTTTGGGAAGAAATGAACAATGCGCGGTATGACACCAGATGGATGATATCACCACAGATTGCGGGCCGAAAATCGTGTAGCTCGCACGCACAAGTCAAAGGAAAGAGTAAATAAGGTGGCCGAGTAGAAATCTCAACCACCACAGTAAATGAAGCAGCGGAATAGAGGGCTCAACTTCCCTCATTAAGGAAAAGTACATGAGTTATGGTTGCTTGGACCAAGGAAGAGCAACGGGCCGAAGCATTGAAGATGAAGGACAAGGAGCAAAGAACGATGAAGCAGCGCCCATACCCACGATCTGCGTCGGAAATCACGGAGTCTGTAGGAACCTGCGACGTGACTGCAAGAGGCGCCTATAGTACACCTAGCCGTGTCCACGGTTAGGGTTTTTGGGGATCACTGTTGGGAAAGGCCCACAGTTTTGTAAAGGAGTGACCCTCAGGGCCACCTATATATATGTGTAATTGAAAAGGGAAAAGATTTAGATAGTTATTGAGTTACTCGGACAGTCTAAGTTGATGTCTAAGTCATTTGTATTGCTGTATCGTTTAAGCTGTTAACGATCATTTTGTGCATGTAAGAAGGCCGCGATCTCGCAGGAAGACCGCTTGGTGTAAGGGCCATTGCATGTATCGACCAATCACAAGAGGAATGAGAGGGGAATGTAATTGTATGTCTTTGTCATGGTAATATCTGTAGAAGAAGAGAATAGATCTAAGAGAAGGGCTCCTAGCTGTGTGCGTGGAGTTTCCCAGAAAGATCTAAGTTTGTAGCTGTGTGCGCAGCGGAACTGTGTTATCCCCATCTCAAGATAATATAAACACAGTTCCCGTGGATGTAGCTTCCCTCCTAGAAGTGAACCACGTAATTATTGTTGTTGTGCTGATGCTTTATGTGATTGCATTCCTTTGCTTTTCTGTATATGTTTCTATGAATGTTTCGCTATCTTTATGAATAATTATGTAAAGTAAATCTTGGAAGCTCCCTTAGAAGTTGTACTTGTGCATTGTCGAAGGAGTCTGTAAGAAAACTGTCGCCGCAGTGCTAAAGGAGTGTGTTACTGTGCTATGGCGCAAGGGCATAGACAATATGTAGTGTATCGGAGGTAGCGGGTAAAAGACTCGTGCGCTAGTGCGGAGCTACCACGCAGCTCGGCTGAGAAGAGTGAGTTCCAGCATTGTAGCGCTGGGAGACCTGTTAAAGAGTAAGACACTCTGTTCAGGGGTTACCTCCAAGAAGGGAAGAGAGAAGACTGTAGACTCCACACCACCTAGGTTAAGGAAACCTGATTCCTTAGCCCCCCCATAGCCACTTTGGGTGAGACTTCAGGCTGCTGCGCAACTAGTTGCCGAAAGGGCCAGTGCGCCAAAGGGGTGTTTGTTGCTGCGCATCCTGAAAACCTAGGTCTGTCCAGAAAGCAGCCAACAATGATCCTATGTAGGATGCCAAAGCAGGTACAAGATCTGGATCTGTTCTTCTGATGTGCCTCCCACTGTGTAGAGGATGTATTGGACGAAGTAAGTCTTTCAGGAATTCTTTCTGCAACTGGAGCGAATGGATCTTGATGAGTCTTCCCAAGGGATGGAAGAGAGAACCCCATCATCGTGCTGCATCTATCATGGATAGGTAGATGGCATAATGCAAGGTTGGCATGGTGCTAAAATATGGTAATTCTGTGAGTAGATGGATCCTCAACTGTGTTCTGAGTAGCTACAAGGACTGTGTGAGCCCATGTTGGCACTGTCTCTGGATTGAGAACATGTGTTGATTCTAGATCTGAATCTGAATGTTCTTGAACTTTGATTTCAACATCAAGATCTCCATCTTCATCAGAAGAAGAGTCACTTGAATCTTCATTAGATTCCAAAGGAGTAGGAAGAGAGAAGGGCAGAAAATGAGAGAACTCATATGCCTTGGAGGCATGATTTGCAAACTATTTCGCTATAGTATTCCCAATAGAGATTTATGTGATCTCAACTGTATCGGGACCAAAAGTCACCTTCTTAGGTGACCCGGTGTGAGTCATCTGATATACAGACAACAAATTTGCTGTCAAGGAGGGAACGAATAGAACATTCTTGAACTTGCCATGTTCCATATGTACTGTACCCAACACTTTGGCAGAGATCTGAGAGTTGTCACCCATGTGAATAGTAGGCCCATCATTTAGATCTAAAGTTTAGAGGCAACCATGTGGTTGGAGGATCCATAATCTATGAGGAGGGCCTTTGATTTTGAAAAACCAGCCATCAATGAATGGCAATCCTCATGACCATCAGATCCACTTCCAGAATTAGACATCTTTGCATCTTTTGGAATAGCATTTTTGTTCTATTCAAGAATCTTGGTTAGTAGGGCTATTTTCTTGTGCATGAAAGCTTCCTCGGGATGGTTTCCTCTCCTGCAGTAGAGACATGTAGATCTCTTATGTTTGTCCTTCTTGGAGCTGGAGGATCCTTTTGATGGACTTGAATTGTTATTCAACTTGGATTTAGATGGCTTCTTATCTTTGTCTTTTTGCCTCCCTTTTACATTCGTCCCACTTGCTCCTCCAGCTAGAAGAGCTTGATATTTGGAGGCATTGATGGCACCCATTTGAATCAATTTGTCCTCTTCTTGAATGAGGGCTTTAGTGAAGACATCTAAGGTTGGAAACTTCCATCCAGGGATTGAAATTCGTCCAGAATGGAAGGTAGATACAAAGACTTAAAACTGAGATCCTAGTTTTCTCAGAATGGAGAGCACCAATGGTTCATCAGTTTTAGTGATGCCACAATGCTTGAATTTTAAAATCAAGTTGTTAAATTTTGAGAATAATTCTTGAATGCTCTCAAAATTGCTAGGTTGTAAGGAAACCAATTCATTTTCGAGAATGTGGCCTCTTAGCCCATCTTGTTTTCCAAAAAGACTCTCCAATTTTGTCCATAACTCACTTGAATTATTCATTCCTTCAACATGAAACAATAGATCTTTAGAAATATGAAGGCATGTGACTCCAAAGGCTTCATCCATTTTATTTAGATGCTTGGTTTTGTCCACAGCTACATGTGGTATGGGATCTTTTTCAAATACCAATATGGATAGCTGTCTGGTACACAAGTGTATTTTCATCTCAAGCTTCCATTCAAATTAGTTGAAGCGAGTGAGGATCATAGGAGAGGAAGGAGCATTCGAATTGTTCATCTTGACTAATGGAATGAGTGAAAAGGTGAAACTGTTGATACCACTGCTGCAACTGCTGGAACTTCGAAATACCTGCAAAAAACTCTCGAGAATGGAGGTAGAATATACTCTCAAATGGCTCTGATACTATGTGAAAATGCTCACAGTAGATCCAAGAGATGATGTAAACCTCACAATGAAAGAATTTAGGAATAATAGAAGAAGAATAGAGCAGTTGAACATAGATCCAAAGGAGCTCGGATAGAGGCAGAATAATTGCACATGTTACATTAATCTGAATAGTAAAACAATAATTATACAACGCTCAGGATTCGAATACACTAGGTGTGATTCGAATTAGCTTGCATGGATAGATCCAAAATCAGTGGAGTGTCGTTAGAGCACAACTAGAATTCTATCTCATCATCCGTGGAGTCATCAATGCACAACTGTCAACCATCAGTCAAAATAAGTATAACTGAGTGTGGTAGGTGTAACTGGCACATGGAGGCACTAACTGAATGAAGGAGGCTCAGTGGAGGGTGCATGAGGAGCTATCTGGAGTCAGAATGGGCAGTCTAGTATCATCGAAGGTCCGTCGGAGTGATACAGTCAGTTGAGAGTCGGTCTAGCCTTAAATCAAGGAAATAAATGATGATAACTCAACTAATTGAAGTACAACAAGATTGGTAGGTGAGAAAAGGAACCCTTCTCAAGTGGTGGGTGAGAAGTGGGCACCTCCCTATCTAGGAGGGCTAAAACTGATCTGAGAGAAGCTCTCGGGGCTAGCTAACTGAGGGCTAGGTGCTGGGACTGATGACTAGGATGCATGTAGAATGCATGCTGCATGTAGAAATGAATGCAAGACTGATAATGAAAATAACTGAAATGCGGGTAGGACTAGGATGGAGTATAGGAATATCCTAACACAAAAGCAAGGGTGATGAGGAGCTCGTCGGATCGTGGAAGACTGATAACACGGACAGTCGGATGATGCATATGAAAATTGACGCAATAGCCAATGGGTATTACATTTGTCGTCAAGGATTCTTGGGTAGGGGAGCTAGTGGGTTGCAGTCACCAGTGCACCAGGAGTTCTTCTGAAGCTTCTATAGGCATGGATAAGGAGAAGCTTCAGTCCTTGGGGATACATCCATTTCTACGAAATAGCGGTAAGGAGACTGTTCCTGTGATCCATATCTAAGCTTTGGATTCATATTCATATTTTTGCGCCTGTGTGGGATTTTTCTATGGGACTAATGTGGATTTTGTGTCTAATCCCGACTCTCTCTGTTTTGATATGGGGAAATTTTGCATTTATGTTGTCAAAACTTTATGTTTGTGTCAAGACTCCTGTTTGGTTGTCTCACACTGGGAATGTCTCTGTTTACGTTAGTTCTGTAAAGTTTATGTCTAGTTTCTTGTTTGGCTGTTCTTAACCAGGAATTCCTGGGATGATGAAGACTCTGTGAGACAAGCGATGTATGTTTTAAAGCAGTAATATATAATGTTTATTTACAAAAAAAAAATAACAAATACAAAAAAACTTCGTATCAAGAACAAAAAATAAGCATGCTCATATTCATTGGGAATCTTATCCAGAGGAAAATAAAATATAATGTTCTTATTTTTTAAACAGGTTTCTAGTTGTTTCATAAAGCAAGTAGAATAGATCCCTTTGGCTTGATTGAGCAATAAATTCTCAATGTGGGTGACTTCCAAAGTAACCCAAAGCTTTGGGAAATTTTTGTATAGTGGTGCAACAGTGTACCAAAGATGAAAGTGACTCAAATTTAATAAATACTATGATATCCATATCATTGTAATGGTTCTATATGAATAAAGTGGAGGCATAGTTGGGAAAGCAAGCATGGTAAAATTGCTTGTTAGCAAGCAATGTGAAGAACTAAACCAAGTAAAGTTGGATGATTAGTAGCATCATAATTTTGTTGATGAGCAAGGATATTCAAGTGATACACTAGTATACAAATGGGTGGTAAATGAACAGGTGACGAAAAACATGTTGATGTATATGTAACTTCGGAATGTATTTCATATATGTATGTTGTATGTACTCCTATAGAGATGGTATTATTCCTCTATACAGAAGTGTTGTCATTTATATTGTAAGTGTCGTAACTTATACTTGATGGGTTATTAGACCACCTTGTTGGGGTCGACCCTGTATAAGTCATGTGGGTCGAAGGGTTATTAGACCACCCTATTGGGGGTCGTCCATGTGGGTCAAAGGGTTATTAGACCACCCTATTGGGGGTCGGCCCAGTCAGCATTATATTATGTGGTTAAGTTCGAGCCTACATGAGTTAGGTAAAAAGGCAAGTCAAGTCAAGTATAAATAGAGTGCGGGAGGCACTCTATTTACTCACTCACTTCTCACTCATGCACTCAAGGAGGAGTGGCGCACTTATGGAGGAGGAGGATCTGCTGCTAGGTTATGTCTATCTCTCATGGTTGGTTGTATCATTGCTCTATCTATCTCTGAGGAAGTTATTGGGGTTTTTCACCTTTATGGTTTTCCCCAAGTAAATCTTTGTGTCTCTTGTGTGCTTGCATTATTCTCTCCATGATTGATATGCTGTAGATATGCTGTACATGTTGTTCTCTCAGTTAAGATCCTAGATCATATTGAAGTAAATTCAGAAAATTTTTAACATGGTATCAGAGCTAGCCTGAAAGAAGGCATGATATGGCATGTATGACACTTGATGCACTTACGATGCTAGGGCTTGATATAGAAAAAACCAGTCATCGTAGCACTTTCGCTATAAATCAGTTTTGGCGAATTTTTCGGATTTGAAATTGTTACAGGATGAAGATTAAATCTCCAGGTACCTTGTGTCCAAAGGACAACCTCTAATTCGTTGTACTTTGTGATTTATGATCTGTGCAATATAGGGTTTTTGCCTCTTCCAGATCTGAGTTAAAATCAGGTGACCTTGGGAAAAAAGGTCATAACTTGGGATAGGAAGCTCCAAATGAAATTTCGTGAAAAGGACAGGTATCAAACAGATTGTACTATCTCAGAAAACGTTTTCAGAGGCCGAAGGTGAACCAGTGACACGTGGCACGCCGTACAAGTTCGCTCTCCTGTATTATCCCGTAAACAGGTCACGTTGCGACACTTGGCATAACTCTCTCTCAGAGAGTCCAATTGAGGTCAGACCTGTCAGGATGGAAAGATAATAGGCCGAGATATCTCAGGAAAGTTTTTTAGAGGCCTAAGTTCAAACAGTGACACGTGGCAAGCCGTACAAGTTCGCTCTCGTGTTTTATCCCAAAACAGGTCACGTTGCGACATTTGACATAACTCTCTCTCAGAGAATCCAATTGAGGTCAGACCTGTCAGGATGGAAAGATAACAGGTCAGGATATCTCAGGAAACGTTTTCAGACCCCGTGGATCAAAAATTTCAGAGTTACACCAGAAACAATCAGGTACGTATTTCTGTCAAAACAGAATTATTTTTGAGTACCTTCATTCATGGCTTATGGAATTTAGGGCTTTGAAGAAAGTTGGAATTTTTGTAATCGGAGACCACGGCTGGATGCTACTCATCAAACTAGAAATTTAGAGAACAAGATCAGAATTTTTGGTTCGGCAGAAGGCCGGGCTTGATCAAACCCTAGTTCGGGACTTTGATCAGAAAAGTGGAAAATTAGGGCTTTTGTAAAAATGGGAATTTTTGAAATCTGTGACCACGGCTAAAAGCTCCTCAGAAAAATAGAAACTTAGAGCTTTGGATCAAACCTTTTGATGGGGCAAAAGAGTTGGCTTCATCAAACCCCAGTTCAGGGTCACGTCCAGTGAATCTGGAAGTTTCAAAAGAAAAATTGAGGAGTGAAACTTTGCAGTTTTCAAATTCTAAATATACCAGCTTGATCAGCTCATCAAGGCGCATATTTCTATCCTTTCGGAAGTTTGAAATTCAAAGTTTGAATTTTTGGGGTTTCTTTGACAAACCCATATCTAGCTCCAGGTCCAGTTCTTGCAAATCAAGTGGATTGGGTTAATCCTCAAAGAAGATGGATTGGTCACCTGCATAAGTGAAGAAGTTCCTGTTTCAGAGGGAGATGAGGCTAAGGCCTTACATAATAAGATTACAAGCGATCTCGACAGGTATGACTCATCGAGGTATGTTTCGATGTTTGTCCATGATTAATTTTATGGTATGGTTGTCTTCATGTTATTACGAGTAGTACAATTTTGATTTTAGATTTGTCGTATCACCTTAACAAAATTATGAATGCATGATAGAAGATATTCATTGGTTAGGGTGTTGACACTTATGACTGTACTAATGCATTATGGTGTTGTATGAGGTTTATGTTGTCTACTAACATGAAAGGTACACCAAGAAAGACAAATCATGTTTTGGTCCAAGAACATATGATCATGATAACATGAGGACAAAGATTCATCCATTGTCATGGATCTCATAGAAGATCCATTTACGAGGTATGTATAACTTAGTTTTATAATAGTTAACCTATGAGATATACAGGTTACTAGCACAAGTCATTGAAGAAGAACAAGAAGACATCATGTGAGTATGTTAGACATCACTAACTAGCATGCTAATCCAGGTATGTTTTTCCTATATCAAGCTAGAATCCTACCTTGGTTTAGGATCTTATACTGTTGTGTTGTTGATAATGATTATTCATGAAGTCATAAGTTTGAATAATCATGGTTGTATGCATATTATGTTTCTTACCATAATTGATGATATGACTAACCATAAGAATCATGAAGGTATAGGTTTGAATAATCACAGGTTTTATGCATATTGGTGATTCAACTAACCCGAAGAGTCATAGGTTTTAGTAATTATAGGTTTAGACATGTTATGCTTATTATGATTTGACTAACCATAAGAATCCTACATAAACCTTGAATAATAATGCTTACTATTTTTGTTTGAAATGATCATGACTATACATGCTTGAGATTATTGTGTTTTAATAGTATACTAATGAATGTGTGATTTTATATGAGATCACAAAGATAACACAATCATGATACTAATAAGCATGCATAGGGACCAAGGATGAATATGAGTTCAAGAACAGGTAATCCAGAAAGCAAAGATCAAGAGGGAGCACACTCCAGTTGTTCCTGCAAGAAAGCAAAGGAACACACTTCAGTAGTTTCTGCAAGGATGCAGATATTCAGAGGGAGTTGACCATCTTTCACAATAGAAAGGTGTAGAAGAAGCTACTTCAGATTAGGACTCCAACAGCTTCTGTAAGGAAGCAAAGACTCAGAGGGAGTCCACCCAACGAACAAACAAAGATAAGTATTTTAAGTTCTTGCATATTTGTTTGTTTAAATAAAATTGTTCAATGATGTATATGCTCATGTTCCTAGACTTAGGATATGTATTGTGCATATTAGAATAGTTGCATTGATGAACAATATACTACTAATATACATGGGTAAGTGGCCTATGGCACTGTACAACATTCCATTTCTACTTATCTAGAATGAAACCTCTTTGCTGACATGTTGGGAGTTGTGCACACTCTTAACAATGTTCTGGTAGAGATTGGAAGGCATCTAGAAAGTTACAGGATATGGATAAATGTTGTATTAAAGCATTGGCTAAGATAATTGCATGACTGTATGACATATTTCTTTATGTGTAAGAATTTGTTCTGAAAATTATGAGATGTTTCTAATCATGTAATTTAACTTGTTTTGTAGGAAAGACCGTATATCTTCACCTACAAAAGGACTACAACATTTGTTCCAGCAACAAAGATATCTATTGAAGATAATGAAGTTCCCAGGATCTGGGATGAAGAAATGGAATGCCATGATCCGTCGATCATGAAGAATGATGTTTGGGATGCGATCCCAAAAGCTAAAGGGAAGTCTGTTGTGACTTCCAAATAGAACTATCAGATCAAGCATGTTGCAGATGGCAACATTGAGAAATACAAAAGTGATGAAATAGAAGATGCACCAGATGGATTTCAAGACAGCATGGTGTAGTCATATATGTGTGCAGAACTTGATATGGTAGGATAGACAGCTTTCTATCCAGCTTGAGATTTACCAAGAATAAAGCAGATTCCAACCTTTTCTACAAGGTTGAGGAAGGCAATCCAGCGATACTACTATTTGGATGACCTGTTTGTATCAGGTGAGAATAGATTGATTGCTGTAGTGCCCCTAGACTATTATAGACATTGAGGGCACCTGCTGAGTCACCCAACTATTTGGAACGTTAATAAAATAACCCTATGATTTTATTTTGAGTATATTTATGATTACGATTGATTGATATATGTGCATTTGGGTAGTTATTGTGAATGGACGATTTCATGTTATTTAACGATTAACTTTGATACGAAAATTGTACATATGGATAATGCTTAAACGACTAGCTGTACAGTGATTATGTATTTGTTGACGAAATGTATATTTGATTAGAAGTTTGAATAAATCCTAAATGTTTAACGATACTTGATTTAGAAATCAGATGATGATTATTGAGGATAGTGCTACTAATAAATTGTTGTGAGAAGTGTGTGTAGAAACAAGTGAGACGGTTCACCAACAGACACACAAAGGAACATGAAGGGTCGTAGAGTACGGGTAAATCACACACAGGGGGGAGCGACTACGATGTCGACTTCCGACAAGAATACCACGCATGAGCAGATAAGCACTGATCCGCTTGCTCAAGAGGAATGCGTGAGAGCGTACGAGGTGGGCCACGACGGAGTTGGTCACGTACGAGTTGAGGGGCGCGCAGTGAGAACGGACTCACTCCTCAGCGCCATTAGTCCCTAGATAGCATGTAGACGAAGGATGGATGGTAACGATTCCTAAAATCCCTACAAGAGTTCCCGCAAGTCAAAACAGAAAGATGGTGGCAGAAGGGCCCGACGATGCGGTACCCTGTCGAGAACGGAAAGAATGGACGCAAGGACCCAACGATGCGGTACCATGCCAAGGAATGGAAACCATGGATGACTGGACCCGACGGAGTGGTGCCATGTCAGGGAATTAAAATTAAGGAACTAGGAGCCCAACGGCGCGGCACCGTGACCCTAGTGAGTTTGATTGTTAAATTTAACTGCATAAAAACTTATGAGAATAACTCTAGATTATTACTTAGCAAATGCATAAAAATAATTTAGGCATTTGCACATGAATAGTTATTGTTGTTGAGCATTTAAAATAATAGAAATCATTATTTATGAGCAAAATAGAATCCTAAGATTAGACACCTAGTCAACTAAAAGCTAGGAGTTCATTAAAATATCAGGGGGACAAACTGGAGCAAACTTAGGGGTGTTGGTGCACTTCCTAGAGAAACTGACACTTGGATGGGTGAGTGTTTTAATTAAATAATTAATTAAAAATATTTAATTATGCATGAAGCGACATGTGTCGCATGAGATTTTCCTTTATAAGGAAGACTTGGGGAATGGGTAAAGGACCCATAATTTGGACGATTGTCGTAATTTTCGAATGCCTCAAAGACTTGCTGCTATCTAAGGGTTTGGCTTAGAAATCCTGGTGGGAAGGGAAGCCCAAGCTGAATTTCTGAAATACTTGTGTGAGCTCTACGACCCAAAGCTCGGGGGAGGCAATGCGACTGAAAGCATGAGCCTATGGTTGGGTGGCGAAGCTAACGGTTGCTTCGCCTATGGTTAAACGAGCTTTGCTGGAGGGATCCTACGGAAGACGAAGGCGACAATGGACCAGCCGGATCGGGTTGAGAGGTTAAGGTTTTGCTTATTTTTGTTAAGTTATTCACGCTTTTCATTTTATTTTTCCAATAACTATGATGGCTAATTTGTGTGTATGAAGTTGTTAAAGTTTCAGGTTCATTTCGAGGGGACCCTAAATGAGGGGTTCTACATTTGGTATCAGAGCCGGTCGAGCCTTGAGGGCACCACACTCATACAACCAAGGGGTCTTTCGGTAAAACATCAAGGTTGGGCTGATTTCGATGAGACGCTACTCCAAGCGTACTCCTCACCATCCGGTAATTCTTCAAACCAGGTTTGAACAGTTAAGTTTTATTCATTTTACATATGCTAGAGTATTAGTAAGGATTATGTTAATGTTAAATGTTAGCATTGATTCTATTCTGAATTGTGACGAGAGAATTTGTGTGTCCGGGTATAAAAAAAATATGATTACAGATCTACTTTCTGTATGTGATATTCGAGTTCCCTATTTTGCTTGTTACAAAAATTTCTGTAGGTTAGATACTTGAAATGCACTGTTCAGTATAGCCTTTACGGCCACATCTAAACCCTAGATCCGACAGGACTTAGTTTCCTTTGAAAATCTATCTATCTTGATGCATTGGTTGGGTTTCTCTTCTTTTTTTTTTAACTTCTTCAGCTGCCCAAGAAAATCCATCCTGAACTCTCATTGCATATATCCCTATGTATATATTTCAAACATTTGTTTAAGAAAGTTATTCCCATTCCGTGGATTGGTTAAAGTACTCTGTATTCAGTGGTATAGCTGTGGTAGATGTAAGATTTCCTTCTAGATCGTAATACTGCAGATTATTATAATCACCTCGATTGGTCATCACCTCAATCTGATCGGAAGTCTGAGAATGTATCCACCTCTGTCTGAATGTATCCACCTCTGTATGTTAAAACATGAAATTTCCAGATCTCTGTTGTTTGACACTTAAATTCTTTTGCTTTTAAGCATTTGAATTAGAATTGAAATTTCCAGATCTCTATTCTGCAATTTTTTTTTTTTTAATTCTATAACAGTTATATCTCAAACTCTGTGGTTGATACACCTAGTCGTAACCTGTGCTTTAACCTCATTATCAATTTGTAATACACATACCGAGTTTCAATCTCGGATTCTTGTGTTGAACATATCTTTGATTTCTTCCTTAGAATTGATCCCTATACTTACTACTCTGCTTACACTAGATTATGTTTGTGATATTTTATACAATCCGACGTATTTAATTTTAAATTCCGTCTTAACACCTGTGCATCTACAGCATCTCCGATTGTGAAGTTATTTATTAAATCTCAGCATCCTTTCGATGGCGTAACTGTTTGCATCAAAATAATTCAAGCTCTGTTATTGCACAGCATTACATGTCATAAAGTCATTTAATAAACCTCAGTATCTTATTATGACAGGACTCCATCATTTAACACAATTTCTGATCTCTGTATAACCTTGATCTCTGCAATCGAATTGATCGAGATAAACTCTTTCGTATTAATGTTTTGATTCTGAAATGATCTCTGCAATCGAATTGATCGAGATAAACTCTGTCGTATTAATGTTTAATTCTGATATGATCTCTGAAATCGATTGGATTAATATAAACTCCGTCAACTTAGCGTTTTTATCCCTGCCCCGATCTCTGTGATCGAATTGTTGAATTAAGCACTGATGTATTATTTAATTCTATTATGATTTTTGTGACCGAATCAAGGGCCGCAAGCCCGGTGTACCTTAATGGAAAGCTCAGATTTGTGCAACATAGAGCGAGCACTGCACACAGTAGTGTAAACCTTATTTTTGCGCACATATACCTTATTGTAAGTTCTGCACACAAAATTCCTGGAACTATGTTTGTTTGATTTTTTTATCCGGGAATTTGTATGCGTGCTATAGCGTAGGTATGTAGTTTAGGTTGTTCAGTATATTAATGGAAGCCCTGCAAATGATAATCCTCTACGCGCGGTTGCCGAGACAAATATTCTTCATTCAAGACTCTCCGAAGCTCTATTTTATTAATCCACGCATCTATTTCAATCGATAAAGAAATAAAAACGTGAAACCAGTGTCCAGTCAATCACTATTAACTGCCTGCAAGTCGACGCCTTTGTTGGAAGTTGAAATACATAATTGATACCCAGAAATTGTAGGGAAACACTTATTTTTTTTTATTTTTTATTTTACTATCGAGAGCATTTAATGTTCCCATTAGTATCTAGGTCTGGATAGTCCACCGTTTAGAGAGTCCTCTGTCGCCCAAACTGCTTGTTGCTTCCTACTTTGATGGAGGAGACTGTAGCAGTTACTTTCTCATCACTTGGGTACCAAATCCCGATGCGACGGATAGGGAAGAGTTCCAGTGGATGGACTTTCTACTCAAGCTAAAGGGAAGGGGCTTTCCATGTAGTAAGAAAGGGTATCTTCACACCTGTACCTTGGACGTCGTGGCAGCAGAATAGCAACTCCGTTGTATCTTCCAGAAATTTTTTTCCATCCTTCTTTTGGGGTATTAATTTCTGCTTCTTCCAATCGCCGAGTAGTGGATTGGTAGGATAGTAAATCTTTAACTCTTACGTTACCCTAATTTATCTGAATATATGACAGTTTCCTTTATAATTCAAAGTATGTACGAATAAGGTATAACCGAACAACACTTAGCCGCCTCAATCCTATCGAAACTGTTTAGTTGGTAATATATAAATTATATATATATGATAATTGGATTGGGAGAAACCAAGTGTAGAGCTCTAGTTCTCTTTGGAAATTGGGTATCGTTGAGTTCATTTATTAACTGTGGAATGTGGAAGAGTGATTCCTCAACCATTGAAAATGCTAAATAGTAGCTTAATAATCAAATATATATATAAACTTAATCACGGAATATAAATATATATATATATATATATATATACGATGAGAGAAAATTTGAAAGATAAATTCTAGTCCTAACGTTCATAATTTATATAAATATATATATTTAGAATTACTCTTATGAGTGTTAAACATGGGATATAAACTAAGATACTATATTGAATACATGAAAATCTACATTCTAAATCAAGAGTGAATGTTATTCCTAAATTATTAATAAAGGTTATTCTTCTCATTTATGAATAAAAGCAAAAATAATTATTGCTTGGACAACCTAAGAAGTTTAAGGGGCCCATCTCTTAGAAAAAAATAAATAAAAAAAAATTAAATATTGCTCTTAATTATATAATAATGTACATGTAAATGTGGAATAGATGTTTGAATTTTATATTATGATTTATTTAAAATTTAATAATTATGTATATTTTTAAGAGGGTCTAACTTAAAAAGGAGAGCTTCTAATTCTTATTTGAATCCAAATTGTTGTTTTTAAATTATACAAATTGATATATATACAAGTTGGTAAAAGGTATGGGTATTGGTAGGGAAGAAAGAATTGGAATAAGGAATATTAAGATCTTACTTGAGAATTAGAATATAAGCTTTACTTGATAATTCATATAAGCAGTCTAAGGGAATACCCTGATCGTAATTGTGCCTTGTATTCGACATTTTGATATGTATAGCCTAAAGAAATTGAAAGATAAGGTTTTATATATATAAGCTTGACCGAATTCATGACTAGCTCCCTATGTATGTAATTGACTTGGAATATTCTCATGGTATGAGTTTAACTGATATTGAGACTATTTAGATTTTATATTATAGATAAAAGTTAAGCATTCATGGTTTATGTTTGATCAAAATGTAAAGGGATATATCACACCTATACTAATGACATATTGATCAAGATCTATAGAATTAGTATGTAATTTGATGATTGATTGCATGGATAAAGGAAGGGAGAGTAACCACAAATACAAGAAATTAGGGAGTACTGAGAAAGGGAAATTTGTTGCTAATATTTTGAAGGGAAATTATAATTTTTAGCTAAAATAATGCAATTTAAAGCTTGCCAAAACTTCCACCGAGTGTCAAGGAGGTCAAACAGTAATAGTGTTCATCAAACGGAGTATGGAGATGATTAACACGACAAGCTAAACAGGGTGATGCTAACCACATTACATGGTGAATCCTAAAGAAAAGAGGACTAGGTAACTATTGTGTAAACTATTGACGCAATATAGCTTGTAAATAATTTGGATATTGTAAACCTTCGCAAATGACCAGGAGGTATAAGAAATCTAGTTTGGAGTAACAATTATTGAATGTATTATCGGATTGATATTATACAAAATTACGATTGAATTCCTAAGGATGTGTTGGAACCATAATAGATGATCTAGAAAACTAATGATTAGAACCACTAGTGTTTATGACCATGATTGTTTGAGAAAAATAGAAGAGAATGAAAAGAAGATGAGAATGGGAAATTAAAAGGTAAAGCCTAGCATTGAAATTACGAGAAAAAAAAAAATTAACTTTGGGACGAAGTTCTATTTATGAGGGGGTGTATGTAATGCCCCTAGAATGACTGTGGACCTTAAGGGCACCTGTCGAGTGACCCGGCTGAACAAATTCGATATAATGGTCTCTTGAGTCTTGTTATGTCTTAAATGATTGAGGAAAACCTGAAGATGTGAATGACGACAATAATTGATAAATGAATTAAGGAATTAAATTATATGTGTGGAGTGGGATAATTGACTGATTACATCTTGCTTAATGATTAGCTTCGATTGGTCAAGTCAAAGTGCAGTAGGACAGTTACAGTCCTAGCTCTGCAACTTGGGAGGACGCAACTGAGATGCGTCATAGATTTCCACTTTTTTTTTATTCTGAACTTCGGGACGAAATTCTAAATAAGTAGGGGTGTATGTAGTGCCCCTAGACTACTATAGACATTGAGGGCACCTGCTGAGTCACCCAACTGTTTGGAACGTTAATAAAATAACCCTATGATTTTATTTTGAGTATATTTATGATTACGATTGATTGATATATGTGCATTTGGGTAGTTATTGTGAATGGACGATTTCATGTTATTTAACGATTAACTTTGATACGAAAATTGTACATATGGATAATGCTTAAACGACTAGCTGTACAGTGATTATGTATTTGTTGACGAAATGTATATTTGATTAGAAGTTTGAATAAATCCTAAATGTTTAACGATACTTGATTTAGAAATCAGATGATGATTATTGAGGATAGTGCTACTAATAAATTGTTGTGAGAAGTGTGTGTAGAAACAAGTGAGACGGTTCACCAACAGACACACAAAGGAACATGAAGGGTCGTAGAGTACGGGTAAATCACACACAGGGGGGAGCGACGACGATGTCGACTTCCGACAAGAATACCACGCATGAGCAGATAAGCACTGATCCGCTTGCTCAAGAGGAATGCGTGAGAGCGTACGAGGTGGGCCACGACGGAGTTGGTCACGTACGAGTTGAGGGGCGCGCAGTGAGAACGGACTCACTCCTCAGCGCCATTAGTCCCTAGATAGCATGTAGACGAAGGATGGATGGTAACGATTCCTAAAATCCCTACAAGAGTTCCCGCAAGTCAAAACAGAAAGATGGTGGCAGAAGGGCCCGACGATGCGGTACCCTGTCGAGAATGGAAAGAATGGACGCAAGGACCCAACGATGCGGTACCATGCCAAGGAATGGAAACCATGGATGACTGGACCCGATGGAGTGGTGCCATGTCAGGGAATTAAAATTAAGGAACTAGGAGCCCAACGGCACGGCACCGTGACCCTAGTGAGTTTGATTGTTAAATTTAACTGCATAAAAACTTATGAGAATAACTCTAGATTATTACTTAGCGAACGCATAAAAATAATTTAGGCATTTGCACATGAATAGTTATTTTTGTTGAGCATTTAAAATAATAGAAATCATTATTTAGGAGCAAAATAGAATCCTAAGATTAGACACCTAGTCAACTAAAAGCTAGGAGTTCATTAAAATATCAGGGGGACAAACTGGAGCAAACTTAGGGGTGTTGGTGCACTTCCTAGAGAAACTGACACTTGGATGGGTGAGTGTTTTAATTAAATAATTAATTAAAAATATTTAATTATGCATGAAGCGACATGTGTCGCATGAGATTTTTCTTTATAAGGAAGACTTGGGGAATGGGTAAAGGACCCATAATTTGGACGATTGTCGTAATTTTCGAATGCCTCAAAGACTTGCTGCTATCTAAGGGTTTGGCTTAGAAATCCTGGTGGGAAGGGAAGCCCAAGCTGAATTTCTGAAATACTTGTGTGAGCTCTACGACCCAAAGCTCGGGGGAGGCAATGCGACTGAAAGCATGAGCCTATGGTTGGGTGGCGAAGCTAACGGTTGCTTCGCCTATGGTTAAACGAGCTTTGCTGGAGGGATCCTACGGAAGACGAAGGCGACAATGGACCAGCCGGATCAGGTTGAGAGGTTAAGGTTTTGCTTATTTTTGTTAAGTTATTCACGCTTTTCATTTTATTTTTCGAATAACTATGATGGCTAATTTGTGTGTATGAAGTTGTTAAAGTTTCAGGTTCATTTCGAGGGGACCCTAAATGAGGGGTTCTACAATTGCCAACACGCAGCGGAAGCTTGTTGCCGAGTTCGAGTTGAGGAACTTGGGGATGATGCACTATTTGTTTTGGCATGTGGCAGAGAGATGGAATATTCCTTGGACAAGGGAAGTTTGCAGTAGAGATCCTGAAGAGGTTCGGGATGATGGATTGCAAGGCCATGGCCACACCTATGGCATCAAATCTGAAGCTTCTATGTGATGCTTCATCTGAGCGGGTTGATGTCTCTTTGTATCGTCAGATGATTGGGTCCTTGATGTACCTGACGAACACGAGACCAGACATTTTCTTTGCTGTGAACAACTTGAGCCAGTTCCTGACGGATCCGAGGAGTGTTCACCTAGTTGCTGTAAAGCATGTTCTGAGGTACCTGAAGGGTACAGTGGATTATGGACTCAGGTATGAGGCGGATCAAAATTTTAACCTACAGGGTTATGTTGATTCAGATTGGGCTGGCAGTGCTGCAGATAGGAAGAGCACATCTGGGTGTTGCACTGAGGCAGAGTATGTTGCAGCCTGTTCAGCTAGTTGTGAGGCAGTATGGCTATGGAAGCTACTGTCTGAGTTATTTGATCTCTTGTTGGAGGCTACTGGTATCTTTTGTGATAACTAGAGTTGTGTGAAGCTGTCTGACAACCCTGTGTTTCATGACAGGTCGAAACACATAGAGATCAAATATCACTATATCAGGGATATGGTGCAGAGAGGAGCTGTGAAGCTTCTGTATGTTGCGACGGACAAGCAGATTGCAGATGTGCTGACAAAGACACTATCCAGAGTGAAGTTCGAGTACTTAAGAGAGAGGCTTGGCATTCTTCAGATCGAGGACACTTCGAGGAAGAAGTGATGGACACATTTGCTGAAGCCATTCCAAGCATGTTGGAAGGAGGATCCTTCACATGGCTGTGGATGTAAGCGCTGGATAATGGGCATCGGGATGATGTTCTGGTTTCTGCTTGGATATGATCAGTTGGATCATTTATGTATGTACGCATCATGTTGGATGCTGGATATGATCAGTTGGATCATTCATGTATGTATGCATCATGTTGGATGCTGGATATGATCAGTTGGATCATTTATGTATGTATGCATCATGTTGGATGCTGGATATGATCAGTTGGATCATTTATGTATGTATGCATCATGTTGGATGCTAGATATGATCAGTTGGATCATGTGTATGTATTTTGTATATGCATCATGTTGGATGCTTGGACCATGTATCTGTATATGTATCAGGTGGATACATTGTATGATCAGGTGGATCATGTATGGTGATATGTATCATGTATCAGGTGGATACATTGTATGATCAGGAGGATCATGTATGATGATATGTATCAGGTAGATACTTGGTATGCATCAGGTGGATGCATTGATGATTAGGTGGATCATGCAGCAGGATGTTGCAGTGATGATCAGGATGATCATGGATGATGAGCTTCAGGATGTTGCTCCAGATGACATGCAATAGGACATTGCAGTGATGATGATCAGGACGATCATGAGTACATCAGGATGATGTATGGTGAGTATCAGGTTGATACTCTGTGGCCGTGGATCAGGTTGTGCAGATGAGCATGTCTGGGAGATCCTATAGGTCGGAGTTGTGTACCTGTAACAGCCCGGGATGCTCTTTCGAGACATTGCTCTGGGAGGACATGTAATTTGTGCCCTGGGAGATTTCAGGTCGGAGTTGTGTACCCATAACATCCTGAGATGCTATTGCGAGGTTTTGTCCTATGGCATGTAATTTGGGCCTTGGGAGATTTCGGGTCGGAGTTGTGTACCCGTAACATCCTCAGATGCTCTTTCGAGGTTTTGCCATGACCACATGTAATTTGTGCCCTGGGAGATTTCAGGTTGGAGTTGTGTACCCATAACATCCTGAGATGCTCTTGCTAGGTTTTGTGGTGGACCACATGTAATTTGTGCCCTGGGAGATTTCAGGTCGGAGTTGTGTACCCGTAACATCCTGAGATGCTCTTTCGAGGTTTTGTGGTGGGGTCACATGTAATAGCGCCCTTGGAGATCCTACAGGTCGGAGTTGTGTACCCGTAACATCCTGGGATGCTCTTTCGAAGTTTTGTGATGCACGTAATAAGTCCTGAGGATTCCATAGTATGGCCAGTGATGATGAAGACCTGCACGTGGTGGGCCTACATCCAGTATGAAAAAGGATTGGCTCTGTAGAACTTCCTATGACGAGTAGATTCAGAGATTGATTGAGATAGCAGCAGCAGTGATGATGATGATGACTCGATGACGATTATCCAGTGACGATGATCCAGAGAAGATGACTTGTGCTAGAAGAACTATGCTGAGAAATACCTTCCTAGTTAAGAGGGAGTGTTGATGTATATGTAACTTCGGAATGTATTTCATATATGTATGTTATATGTACTCCTTTAGAGATGGTATTATTCCTCTATACGGAAGTGTCGTCATTTATATTGTAAGTGTCGTAACTTATACTTGATGGGTTATTAGACCACCTTGTTGGGGTCGGCCCTGTATAAGTCATGTGGGTCGAAGGGTTATTAGACCACCCTATTGGAGGTCGGCCATGTGGGTCAAAGGGTTATTAGACCACCCTATTGGGGGTCGGCCCAGTCAGCATTATATTATGTGGTTAAGTTCGAGCCTACATGAGTTAGGTAAAAAGGCAAGTCAAGTCAAGTATAAATAGAGTGCGGGAGGCACTCTATTTACTCACTCACTTCTCACTCATGCACTCAAGGAGGAGTGGTGCACTTATGGAGGAGGAGGATCTGCTGCTAGGTTATGTCTATCTCTCATGGTTGGTTGTATCATTGCTCTATCTATCTCTGAGGAAGTTATTGGGGTTTTTCACCTTTATGGTTTTCCCCAAGTAAATCTTTGTGTCTCTTGTGTGCTTGCATTATTGTCTCCATGATTGATATGCTGTAGATATGTTGTACATGTTGTTCTCTCAGTTAAGATCCTAGATCATATTGAAGTAAATTCAGAAAATGTTTAACAAAACATTGGTCACCGAGTGAAATAAATGACTAAACCACCAAAAACGTTGGTCACCACAGTGTTTTTAAGTGAAATGAGACCAATTTTGAGCAATTTTAAGCGATCACAACTAAAAATGAATAAAATAAATGACTAATTTAGTCATGGGATAAAAATATGACTAATTTAGTCATGAGATAAAAAAATATGACTAGACAATCTAAGTTTATAATTATATAAGATGTTCATTGTTCAAATTTACAAAATTATACTACATTTTTTACAATTTCATAAATTTTAGCGTTGCAGATGGATCAAAGGCATCTCTAAATCCATCTGCAACACTAAAATTTACGAAACTGTAAAATTTTATTGTCAAAATTGCAATTATCCATTGTTTGAAAAATGAATAATTGCGATTTTCACAATAAAATTTTACAATTTCATAAATTTTAACGTTGCAGATGGATTCAGAGACCCCCTTAAACTACAGATGGATTCATATGACTCTTTAAGGGGGTCTCTGAATCCATCTGCAACATCAAAAATTACAAAATTGTAAAAAATAATTTTTTAAATTGCAATTTATATCCATTGATGTCATATTTCATCAAATAATTTAACAGAAAGGGAAAAATTATTCATGATATTTAGCCTCCTCCATCTACTTAACTATAGAGCACCTCGGTACTTTCAATACAATAACTAGACTAGTCAAAACTTGAAGCCTCAATTTAATAATATATAGTTACTTCGTAATATATAATATGTCAATATATTTATCTCATGTAAAGTTAATATATTAATATATTATTTAATATGTAATATTAATATAATATAATTTAGTATATGAGATCTGCGACCCCATTACACGAGAGAATGGCTAGGGTATTTCTGGGCATTCAATCAAATTTTGAGAGCGAACCATTCAAGCAATTTAGAGATCCATATTGCTCCATATCTACGGAAATACAAGATATTTTCGATTTGGATATCCCCTGAGTGATATATCAAGTGAACAATCTAAGAGATCTATGATTTGGATATCCAATATCAAGCGATTTAGGGTTTGAGAAAGTCAAGTGAATTGTTTATCAAGCAGATAGACTATTAAGAGAATTGTTTATCGAAGAAGATATATGGCCCCATTACACCATAGAATCGCTAAGGTATTTCTGGGCATTCAGGAAAATTTTGTGAGCGAACCATTGAAGCGAACCCCATTACAATTCCATATTGATCCAAATATGTGGCCCCATTACACCAAAGAATCTATCAAGCGATCTAGTATTTAAATCTAAAGTGATCTAGGGTCTAATCAATTCAAGTGATCTATCAAGCGAAAAATCCAAGAGATGTGTGAATTGGAGATCCGATGTCAAGCGATCTAGTGTTTAAGCAAGTAATGTACCTAACCTAACTTGAGTTTAATACACCCTCACTGAACTAACTTGTATACCTAACCTTAAGGTGATTTATATAATTTGAACACCCCTAACGCTTGAACCTTGACCTTTAAAATTTAAACTCTAATTGCTACCCTCTAAACCCTAACCCTTAATTGACCTTTAATATTTAAACTCTAATTGCCAACCCCTAAACCCTAACCCCTTACTCATAAGCCCAACAAAAAGGGACTAAAATAGGACACTAAATTGATGGTATATCATTGCAATAAATAGATTTTTGGATGTTCGCATAATGCTTGAAGGACATTTATTATTATAAGATGCACATGACAACATGAATGGCATAGTAGATTTAACATTAAGATTCTAATATGATGTAAATCAAACATTAGAATGACGCAAAAATGGATGTCAGAAGCAAAAAATGGGACACTATCTAGTCACAAAATAAACAAGCATGACCCTAAAGTAGATGCTACAAGAAATTTCTAAATAAACAAAAACTAGATGCAAAAGTACTAAAAAAAAGACAAAAAATTATGTAAAATGATGAAAAACGCAATGCCAAAAAACTATTGTGCATCCCTTTTTTGTTTTTTCACAAATTGAGATGTAAAAAAGGATGTTAGAACGTTGTATTGTAGAAGTGTTAGTAGTCTCCACAACACTCCATTTTTTTGGTTGGAAAATGCTTTTGGTCAACAATATGAATGGTGCCTTCCCCTATATGGGAGTTTCGTTACATGAAAACAAGTGCATATCACAATAGAGTATCATTCAACCTAGCGGCCACAAATGGGGGGTATCTAGTTTTCCAAATTCACCTAAGACTTGCATTTGACCCCAACCACATGAGTTAGCACACTTGCACAGATAAGATAACCCATGAGGGGCGATCATATCATTTGGGAATCAAACCTTAGTGGGGGTAATAACAATACCTTACTTTCACCAACCATGCTATCCCCTATTTAAAACATAAAACTACAACTGTTCTTGGTAACATTAAAATTTGACAATAAACAAACCATCTTTTCTTAGGGTTCTTAATGCAACAAATAAACACATGAGAAGACAAAGACAGTAACTGAGGGCCTCATGTGACATTTATTGAATATAAATTAATAATTCTTGTCCATCCCCAATGAGTTGCATCATAAATTAAGGATATTTGCTTTGATGAACTTTAGTTTCACATGCACTTTGAAATTTTTAATTGATATTGAGTTATTTACTAATGACTTTGTTTACTTGAAATACTATACCACTATTTTTATAATACCTTTACTCTTATTGTAAATGAATCTTCAAAATATTCATGTGGTACAAAAACTCATTATACAAAAACTTTCAAAAATATAACTTTATTTTATTATTAAAAAAACACTATTGTAGAACAAAATCCCTTATAATTATGATATCATATAACTAATCACCACAAGTATGTTAGGAACCCATGTCAACCCTTCTATTTACTTTGTTAGTATATTGTTGTTGGATGTATATGCTTTGTAAGTCGTCTCGTAGTATTTGATGATCCATAGTTTGTATTATTGTTGTTGGACGCATATGCTTTGTAAGTCGTCCCGTAGTAATTGTTGATCCATATTTTGTATTGGCCCATGGTTTGTATTGACACATGGTATTGGCGCCTAGACTTAGTATATATGTTTGTGTTGAGGCCAATGAAGGACCATGAAGTTATTTGTATTGAGCTTGCTCAAAGGAGGTTGCCCCTCGAAGTGGCCTGCGATCAATATAAAAATGATTCTGAGTTCTGTTATTTTTGCTATCTGGTGTATTTTCATTAATTAATTGTTGTAGGTTCTTCACATATGGTATCAGAGCACTTTCTTGGGCTCGCTGGGTGAAATTTCTACCAATTTTTTTTTTTTTGCATCTGTTGCAGCTTCGGATCTGGGAATAATCCCTATCCGCTTAACTATGGGAAATACTTGGGCAAAAGCCCTAAAAATCACTGTGAGGAGTACCACAGGAACCCCAAAGTGGCTGACCCATTGAGAGGACCTGCCAGCGAAAAGGGCAATGACCCCTACCTGATTGACTAGTTCCCACCCGTGAGGTAAACCAATAGCTATCGTTTGTGGCAAAGAGGTTATAAGTTTTACCTAAGCCGTGGAGTGAGGGGTACTGCCCCAATACGCAAGCCACCAGACAACATTGGTGGCCGAGTGAAACCCCTGAACTGTTAGGAAGCCACACATACCTGGGGTCCATATTTATTTTTAGCTGAACTGTTGCCGATCACTACCACACCATTTCAGATCCATTCTAAAAGTCATTCCAGATCTAGTCATTTCAGATCTATTTCAGATCCAGCCGTTTTTTATCTAGTTGGCATCGTTTCAGATCCCTCTGTTTTCGATCACTTCCGCGCTGTTGTAGATCTATTTGTTTCAAATCCCTTCCGTTCCGGCCATATCTCCCTTGTTTTCACTCTGTTTCCCTTGAAACTTCCCTAACACCCCAGTAATCCCATTCTGCATATTTCATTCCTGAGGACCCTATCCCAAATTCCACTTCCCAAATCCCGAAATCTCATATTTGTCTATTTTTAGGGTTTGCCATAACTTATTCGGATTTCACCCAATTGCCTTCAAATTTTACCACAGAGTTCCTTTCCTCATTCTGCTTCTTTGTCCCTCTCTGCCAAATTTTTTCATTTCTTTCACCCCGCTTTTGAAATCCTCATTTTTTGCTTCCCTGTCCATCAGAAAGTGTCAAAAACCTAGTCAAACTCCCATTACCCCTCCGAGTTTTTCCCAAATCCAAATTTCCCTTTACTAAATAAGCTTTTGTTTGTGTTTTTCTATCCATTCCCCGCCCAAAAAAAAAAAAAAAACTCTTGGTTATGGTTGTCACCCACACAGGAGCAACAACCATGGAGGAAGCACTTGCAGCCATCCAAACCAAACTCCAAGATCTGGATGAAAAATTTCTCAGCCTCCATCTTCAACATTCAGCCATAAATAATAACCCACAACACGAATCTTCGGCAGCCAATGGGTTCTCTTCTTCCAGCAGTTTCCATGGTCCGGAGCTTGAATTTCCTTGCTTTAATGGTACTAATCCAACTGGATGGATCTATCGTGTAGAAAAATATTTCAGTCTGCATAATACTTTTGATGTTCAAAAATTTCCACTTGCATCTTTTCATTTGGAACAGGAAGCCCTTCAATGGTACCATTAGTACATCAAGGCTCATGACGAGCCAAAATGGACAGATGTTTGCCAACTCCTTTTGCAATGATTTGGTCCTAGTGCTTTTGATGACTTCACCAGATCACTCACTAAACTTCGTCAAAGTGGCACTATGAGAGAGTATCAGACAACATTTGAGAAACTAGCCAATTACACAAAAGGATTGTTTGATGAATTCTACAGGAGTTGTTTTATCAATGGTCTTAAGGATGAAATCTAGTCAGAGGTTAAAATGTTCTGTCCCAACACAATGATGGAATTCCTAGGGTTGGTTAAGTTGGTATAAGACAATATTACAACCCAACAACGCTCCAAACCCACTTTTGTTCCCTTCTGAAATATGGGTTCTCAACGACCTCCCATTCCGCCAGCTCCTCGACGAACTCCTATCAAGCATTTGTGTGAAACAGAGATGCAGGCACACAGAGAAAAAGGGCTTTTTTGTAATTGTGATGAGAAATTCACTCGGGGACATAGATGTGTTTAACAAAATCTCTATCTCTTGAATATGGATTCTCCGCTTGCCTCTACAATTGGTCAAGAAACTCCAGATACAATGGATGATCAGGTCAACATTCAGGAGCCGCCTATTGACCCCCCATCTTAGGATGAACAACCAGAGATATCTCTCCATGCTTTATCCGACATCACCACCCCCCAAACAATGCAGGTCAGGGGTTACTTCAAGAAGCTTCCTCTTACAACACTCATTGATTCTGGTAGCACTCATAACTTCATTGACCCTCGGATCACCAAACATGCTGATTGTTTTGTCCATCCTTGCTCCAACTTTGAAGTCATGGTTGCCAATGGGGCCACCTTACCTTACAAGGGGAAGTGTCACAATGTGCATATCTCTCTGGAAGATTATAACCTGTGCTCTGACATGTTTGCCTTGTCCCTAGGTGGATGTGATGTGGTTTTAGGCATTCAATGATTACCCACACTTGGCCCCATCTTATGGTATTTTGCTGAACTTTGGATGCAGTTTTCAATCAATGGGAAACAACAAAAATTTAAGGGCTTACAACAAGGGTCTCTCGGCATCATCAGTTCACATTGCCTGGAAATGATCCTTGAGAAGAATTCGCATTGTGTCATCACTCAAATCCACTCCATTCATATGTACCCATAAACGGTCTCCCCTACTTCCTTGGATAGATATGTAGGTGTCCTTGTTGAACCAGTGGGCTTGTCGCCTTCAAGAGACCTTTCCGATACAAATTTAGTCGCATCTGCATCTCAGCAGGAAATGATGGCTATTTTGCATGCAGTACAGAAGTGGCAGCCATACCTATTAGGGAATTATTTCTGCATCAAAACTGATCTCTAGAATCTGGAAAATTTCCTGGAACAATTGGTCTCCTTCCTAGCACACCTGAAATGGGTTATCCAACTCATGGGTTATGCCTATGCGATCACTTACAAGAAGGGTAAGGACAATATTGTGGCAGATGCTCATTCTCGCACATTTGATGACCCAGTTTTTCTTACAGTTATTTCTTTGCTTGTTACAAATTGGTTGCAATCTGTTCAACAGGGCTATCTCTTCTATGAACTCCATGCTTCTTCATCAGCAGGGCACTCTAGGTTCCTCAAAATGTATGACCGGGAACAATGTAACTTCTTTTGGCAAGGACTGAAAATGACAATTCAACAGATGGTCAACAAAGATGAAACAACACTCTTTTCGGGACTGCTCGAACCCTTTCCCATCCCTACACAGATGTGGACAGCTATTTCTATGGATTTCCTAGAAGTGCTCCAGTGGTACAATACAACATCTAAAAGGACCCCATATGAAGCAGTTTATGGATAGGTATCGCCAATTCTTCTTCCATACACGCTCAGCAGCTCCCCAATTCAGGCAATTGACTCGATTCTTCGAAACCGCGATCAGATTCTTCTCATTCTGCAGAACAATCTTCACATGGCAAGAATTTGACTGAAACAACAAGCCGATCAACACCGTTCTGAGCACATTCTTCATGCAGCTGATATGGTCCTTCTTCGTCTACATCCTTCCAAGCAATCCTCCCTGAAACTCAAAAGGCATCAGTGGGCCGGTATGCAACCCGAGGATGCTACAGGGGAACCACTCCTTCAGATTCTGCATCAATTTCCCAATCTAAAGCTTTGAGGACAAAGCTTTTTCTAAGCGAGAGGAGATGTTAGGAACCCATGTCAACCCTTCTATTTACTTTGTTAGTATATTGTTGTTGGACGCATATGCTTTGTAAGTCGTCCCATAGTATTTGTTGATCCATAGTTTGTATTATTGTTGTTGGATGCATATAAGTTGGATCCCTAGACTTAGTATATAAGTTGTGTTGAGGCCAATGAAGGACCGTGAAGTTATTTGTATTGAGCTTGCTCAAAGGAGGTTGCCCCCTCGAAGTGGCCTGCAATCAATATAAAAGTGATTCTAAGTTTTGTTATTTCTGCTATCTGGTGTATTTTCATTAATTAATTGTTGCAGGTTCTTCACAAAGTAAACAAGAACTTACGAGCGTGACAACCTATAGAATAATATAATCATGTAGAAAACTAAATTTCTTTTTACATATAATATATTTAATTTTGAAATTGTAGATTTAGGTTAAAAGTTTGCAATATTGAATTGTCCAAATAAAATGGGTAAAAAAAACCATTTTAATCTTAAAATTTGCACAATTATAAATATTTTTTTTTTGTTTTTTTTGAAATGGCCGTATTTTACTCAAAGTTTCCACCGAACCCTATAGTAGTCACTTCTTGCTAATCCGAGTGCTAACAAGGGTTAAGGTACTTATTACATACATGATAGTATATGTGGTCGCGGTTACTACAATGTGGAATGCTAGTAAGTTTGATGTATGAGTATATATTATGTTTTTCTTTCTTTAATGGATTGATTGGGTCCATGTAATTGCTTTATAAATGAATTAATTATGTTTTCTTACCCTGTTTTTATAAGGGACTAGATTTGGGGTAAAAAGGTCAAAGGTGATGATGGGGCATTGTGACATTGTGTTTGGTGTTGTGTTCTTGGATGATTAGTAACTAGTATTTTTCATGTTAATATGTTCGGTCGTATATATTGAATTGAAAGTATTAACTACATTATGATTTTATTAAATGATAATATACTAGTTCATTATATGAGGGATGGAGTATATGAATACATTGTGGTTTTGTGCATGTAATATATATTATGTTATTATAATGGATTGAGTACTGACTTGTATAATGGTTGGATTAATGGCAATACATTATGTCGTTACATAATGGATTGATCACGGGAATGCATTTTTATCTTAATGAATAACGTTGAATAATGGAGAGATGTGTAATATGTTTGAATTGATCATGTTTTATAACTAATGCATTTTTATCTTAATGAATAACGTTGAATAATGGAGAGATGATGTAATATGTTTGAATTGATCATGTTTTATAACTAATGGAGTTAGGTTAGTATTATGTCATTATATCATAAACTGGGTAGGATAATGCATTAATCTATTATGTAGTAATGTATTATATTTTACATGATGAATTGATTAGGTCAATGCAATGTGCTATTTTATAATGGTATGATTGATGTATTATGTTGCTATGTTGTATATTGGTTTGGGAAAACAAATCCTATGCATCTCTCAAGAATAAATAAATGGTTGAGTACCATTTAAATCTTGGGTGTAGGTGAAGAGAACGGCCTAGCTACCATGTAAATTTTAGCTAGTGAATCTCTTTGGCGTCACTTCCCTAAAGGTTACTAAGCGTATGTAGTCGAACATGGGGAAGAGTTAGCATCTAAGAAAAACATGGTCATAATTGAGGAAGGGTGTTGCATACCTTCCTCATGTCCTTGCTAATATATTAACCTTCTGTCATAGAGGAATTACAAAATATAGAAGCTCCGAACCAACTTAATAATGTGTACAACCAAAAAAAAAGTAATGAGAAATATAGTTTGACAGCATCAAACAAGCAGGGGCTACATATTATCTTGTTGTTGCACTGGATGAATTCATGGCAGAGTACTGCAAATCAAGGGGTGTTTTGATGTACCAAAGAGATCCAACTAATACGGTATAAAAAACTGTGAGAAAAATGGGAGACAACCATGCAATTTCAAGCCTGAAATTCCATTTATTTAGGGAGTTTTCGCAGTTGAGGTACAATGTATTGCTATCTGATGCAGATATTGTCTATCTGCATAACCGATTTGATTTTCTTTATAGAGACTTTGATGTTGAATCCAAGACATATGGACACACAAATTTAACTGTATATGAGTACAATGATGCTTAGATGGGTTGGTCTCGTTATGCTCACACAATGAGGATTTGGGTTTTTAATTTTTGGTTTTCCTACATTAGACCTACCATTCCTTCAATTGAGCTTTTGGATCGATATGTAGATCAACTTTCCAAGGATAATGCGTGGGATCAAGTAGTATTTAATGAGATGTTGTTTTCCCCCTCTCATATATGCTATGAAGGTTTTCATGCATCAAGGCAAGCAATGGATTATTATATTTTTTTAATAGAAAAGTGATTCCAGAATGAGCCAGAAATGGCTGAATTTAAACCAACCATTATTCATATCAATTATCATCCCGATAAGATTCCTAGAATGAAGGTCATTGTCGATTATTATGTTCATGGAAATAAAGAGGCTCCTAAACCTTTTCCTAATGGCTTTGAAACTCTTAATATACATACATGTGTTCTAGTTTTTCCACTCTTCTCTTTCCTTGTTATTCCATTCCTCTGCATAAGTTAGTATGAGTGGCAATGAGACACCGACAAGGCACGATGGCCACCTTGGTAAAACACTCAGAAAGGTAAAATATAAAGGTTTGATTTTGTTTCTTTTATTGTTACATGCCATCTTATTTGATTGTTCCTTCGTGGGAATATAGCTTTCCAAGTCACTTACCTTCTTCGTTTTTTTATATGTAGGAGTTTGACATAGATATTTGGCTTGTACTCTTGCCTACAATTTCCATTTCTTACTAGAACATGACTTGGCATTACGGCATTGCTTTCCTGGTAAGGTTTCTTCCCTCATTCCTAAACTATAATTCTTGGTTTCCCTTCTTTAATTGTAGAATCCTTGATATCTTTATAATTGCTTCCTGGGTTTTAAATCCATGGATGTCGTAGAACACAGTTCAACCCCCTTTTATTCATCAACATAATCATTTACACCATAATCATCATTCCTTTCAATTCTTCAAAAATGTAAGAAATACAACACATTGGTTCAATGCATATGAAATAAGAAATGATCTCAAGATTTCAAAAGGAATTTTCTAAATTCTTCATTCGACTTCTGTCTCTTCTACTTCTATGCTTCTACTGATTTTTGCACCCCATCCCAGTGGTCTTGTAGCTCTTGCTACATTCCTTGGAAATGAAAATGTGTTGCTTCATGTGTGTTTGACATGTGGTCGATTTGATACTACTGGGGGTGAAGATTGTGATGAGCTTCCATGTTTCTCATTTGTTCTTGTGCCACTTCCCCTGCCTAATAGATCCCGACCACCTGTAAAATACAGAGAACAAATACAATTACTAATTACAAACAACCTTGTTGAAACAAGCCTCGTTAAAAAGTGGCAAGAAGTTATCTAATTCAAAGGCAAGAAATGCCTCTCATTTAACTACATTTAATGAAATGATGGAAAAATGAACATTTGCAATTTGTAATCCACAACTATACATGAATGTTTGAGTAGTTTCTAGAAGTAGTCTCCACTAAAAAAGACAGTAAATGTTATTCGTCACCTAAACAGTAAACTTAAATAATTGAGAGGAACAATAGAAGCATGAATACTTAGGAATTCAATGCAACTTCTCATATGATTATCAAGATAAAGGTAACCTTGATTTGTGGGGAAAGGATACATAAACTAGATGCAAGACTGGGCAATGATGTTATGTTGGAGAAAACTTCCTATGGCTTGGGGTGGACCACAACAGACAGTTGATTACCAGTAATTAACTCAGTTATCAATGCTATGCTATATAAATGACAATGCTAAGATAATGAAGAATATAACCAACCTTGATCCAAACATTTGATGTAGATCCCGTTGGAGCTTTCAACTCATGCACTTGAACCTGCAAATTAGTCTTGGAAACCAATATACAACAAGCACATATAATATATAAATGACATTAACATCATCAATAGCAATGGTCCATGATATTATAAGTAAATGCAACCCAATGTAGTATAAACAACATTCACAACATTAATGGACGAGAATATGAGTATTTCTATTAATAAGTAACAAGAAGTACAATGTGATACAAGCTCTTGTCGGCAACCAATCTGAACCAAGATCTGGGTCTTTCCACTTGTGCCCCCACCACTTCAATCCTCCATGGAATGGAAAACTCAAACTATGATAGGATTTTGGAAGGTGAACATAAAGGGTTAACAACTACAAAGATCAATGAGTGTAGACTCAAGATAGGGAAAAAATACACTAGAGTTCTCTTGCTCTCTCCTTCTCCCCCCGTCCATATGCCATATGTGCTCAATATATAGTCCTCCCAAAGGTAAGTGAAAGGACACATCGAGGCGTTTCGGGGAAAATGGAGGGCCAAAGGTCACCCTATGACCGCTTTTTGGGAGTAAAAAGTAATTAACTAGTGATTTTTACCATTTTACATGCTACCCGCGGACTGTAGTGATGCAAATCGCAGGTACACCCACTGTAGTGATACAACTAGTGTACATGGGAAAAAATAGGGAAATAATGTGTCTGAAGGATATAAAGTGGATCTAATTCAATAAAATGGATCGTGCAGGCCAAAGAGTGTTGATGCTCACAAGGTGGAAAATTACCTTGTAACAGATGTTTCTACCGATAATTTAGTAGTCACACCTCAGTAGCAAAGTTGAATTAACCAGAGGTGATGGAAGCATTAGAAGTTAAATATAATTTTAGTGGTCCATTGACATATTTCAACACCTAGATAGAACTTCCTTTATAGAAATAGACTATGGCTACAACACACTAGTAAACATGGATAGAACTTCCTTTATAGAAGCAAACTATGGCTACATCACACTAGTAAAACTTCTTGCAAGGATTGGCTACAAAATGAAATGAATTGCAATTCCAATAAGTCCCAATATTTATTACAAAAAACAAATTGACCAATATTATATATTTATTCAAGTAACTCAAAAGTTTGAATTCTCCCATTCATGATCATAAAAGTATATCTACTTTTAACTTTTATCTAGAAAGGGTGATTCAGTTGATTCGTAGTAATGTTTGCTGCTCTCTTTAGTCCGCTTAATTCAGTGGACATAATCAAAATCAACTATAAGGTCATGAATCCACAATAGCCTAGTTTCCAACTAATTAGGATCCAGGCAGTTGAGGATGTTGAGTCTTCTTAACTGCACTACAATCCACTTGTAGGTTTTCTGCCATGCTATACCAACATGAACTTTTGTTGCAGTGGTATAGAGTACTTTTCTAAAATGTTAGTGGCATGGTTGTGAAATCATATGAGTTAGAAAAGAAACAAGGGTGCACTAATGAAAGTATAGCTACTAGTTTAATCACAAAGTGCACAATTTTAATCAATGAAAAATCATAGTACTTAGTGCAGTGTGCAAAAAATTATACTTCACAAAATGAGTAACAGATGTTTAACTTATATGTGTAGATGGGATTTTAGCAATAGACCTTTAAAGTTTAAACAATTTGAATAACATAAAAAGAAGAGAAAAAGGAGTCTTGGAGAATGCAAGAAGGGTTTGAATATTTTCAGAGACTGCAGCATCACCAAAGTAGCAAAGTCACCCCGTGTGGGAGGGGCTGAAACCACAGCCCCTACAAAGGGTCTCACCTTTCTTCGCCAACTCACCAGCCACATCACTTTTTATGTCAAAATGATATTTTGGTCACATGGTGTACCATACTATGGATGATGTGGATTATTCCTCGGATCCCTTCGAAGGAATATCTATTTTCTCATCGCCTTTGGTCATGAGGTCACTAGCTCTTACTCCTAACTGGAATCTACCTGACTCCAGAACCACTTCTGACAGGACAGTTGGGGAAACTTTCTCTTTGCGGGAAATTATGGCGATCGGATAAAACCCTAGGGAGCCCGCAAATTTCAACAAATCGGTAGTATAAACAACGATGTTCCCCCTATCAGTCAAACCACTATCTCTGAAACTTGGCGGCTCTTCTTACTCTCTATTCACTACTCAACCTACACCATACCTAGGGTATCCTCTATAGGAGAAATCAACCATCATCCACCCAGTCCCACTAGGATATCCTCATCCCTCCAATCCTTTCTAGAAGGACTCCCCATTACAATCTTGGCCTTGACCTTCTGGAAGCAGGTTGGTCGTTCTCTAATGGTCTGGACGCTAACTCCTTGGCTATAAGTCCTTTGGATGATCTCATGGTTCATAATCCGAAGGGATTTATAGCCTCTTTTTTGAAACCCTCGGATCAACAAGGAAACTCTATCAATCAGACTCCATATATAGACACTAGTGGAAGTAGATCGGGCACAAAGGGCATCCAAGACTCGTCGAGAGGTGCTAGCCAGCGTAGGCAGAGAAAAAAATGCTTAAAAATAAAAAAGGAATCCCTTAATTTGGTCTGTGCAGTAAATTTCACAATAGCTCATTTGTTGTAAATGGTGGAAACAACTATGGTGGGAAGAGCAAGAGGAAAATATCCCAATCCCTAAATTCTGGACTCTTGGGTAAAAGAGAACTGGTCAGTTTTACTTGACTATGTACCAGAGATAATGGTTATGGCCCGTGGTTGGTTCGTTTTCAAACTCAAAATCAAAGAGGACATGGCCTGCATTTTTCAGAACCACTAGAGTCTTGGTTCCACTCCCATCCTCTTCAAAAATTTGACACCTATGTTTGATGTTGAAAGTGAAAGGATGGACAACATACATGTATGGGTAAGACTACCATGACTTCCTTGGGAATTCTAAAACTGGGATTCCTTCAGGGAAATTGGAAATGCCCTGGGATTTTTCATTGATGTTGATATGTCCCACATTCACACCAGGAGAATGACCATAGCACATATTCTAGTCTCCCCAAACATTAGATCGGGCCTCCATGAATATTTAAACCTAATTTGGGGTCAAGCGTGAAGACACTAGATTTTGGACTATGAGGGTATACCCTTTCGATGTCATAGATGTCATGCTTATGGTCACACGAAAAAGAACTTCCTTCAGTAGTTCAGTAGATTGACGGATCATCCAAACAAGAGACTAGTAGCGCAAAGCATCCCTTGTACAAGAGAAGGGTCTCTCAAGGTTGGTCGACTCGAGGAGACCCATAGATATGAGGAAAGTCCACACCTTCAGGAGGACACCAACACCCCACTGGTTAGGGACCGAAGATATGATTCCCCCTCTTCCACCAAACCCTGTAGTACCCCTAATACAGCTTACAGAGGAGGGTCAGCTCATTCATATGACCAAGACAGATGCATCAAACCCTCCGGGTAATATTTTGGACCTAAATTACCATATTTCTGCCCGAGAATCTACTTTTTCTTCTTTAAATTTTGATTAGAAGTTTGATTCAGCATCCAACCCCTCTACCTCTTCACCCAATGCCTCCCCTCTCATCAACTCTGGATCTCTGCTCCTTCTTCCCCCCTTCCACCCTCTCCCCACCACCACTCCCCTCCACCCTCTACTCTCTCCTCTTTTCGGAAACCCCCTAGCTCCTTACCCATTTGTTTCCACTTAAGATCCCGGGACATACTTCAACCTCCTGATTCTTCCTCTCATCCCTATGGTCTGGGGAAGAACCCACAAGTTGTCCCGAAAGGGAAAGGAAGAGGTAGACCTACCCATCTCTCATCTGCACAACAACGGGCACTGAAGGATCTTGTTGATGGTAAACAAAGTCTATTTTGGGGGCACTTAGAGAAACGAAATCCCCAGAGGTGGTTACCCTATGAAGCTTTTAACCCTAAAATGTAGAGGTTTGGAAAGTTCCCAAAAAAAACTTGCTCTCAAGAGGCTGGTTACTGTGCATCAACCTGATTTCCTTTTTTTACAAGAAACCCTAGGCACATAAGAGGTTTTCACAAACCTTCTAAGCGCTATTTTTAAACAGATACATTTATGTGCTCTTGACGCAAGGGGACACTCTAGAGGGCTAGCTGTTGGTTGGAATCCAAAAAAAGTAAATATTATAAATTCTTGGGGATTTTCCTTCGGCCTCGGCTTCGAAGCTTATTTTACTGACCTTGAAAAACTTTCACTTTTCTAAACATCTATGGCCCTTATGATAATAGGGTTCCCTTCTGGGACTCTTTTTGCAACTTTTATTTTCTCAAGAAAGACAAGCTCATTCTTGAAGGGGACCTAAACTTAACCCTAGGTACCCACAAAATTTGGGGTCTCGTTGCAATACCTAGCCCTCTTACAACTTTCTTTGAACAAAAACTTAGGGAAGGTCGTCTCATTGATGTTGCTCCTTTAAAGCTAAATCCTACTTGGAAAAACAAGCATATTGGAGAAAACAAAATTGCAAAGAGACTTGATCATTTTTTAATTGCAGAAAATCTCCTCCATCGGAGCCTGAGAATTAGGAAATGGGTAAACTCGGGGGGTGAGTCGGATCATTACCTAATTTGTCTTGAATTTTTGAATGAGACTCGAAAACCACCTAGTCCATTTAAATTATGCTATGCTTGGATTAAAGAGGAGGAGTTTGTACATATTTTTAAATATAACTTGAGGTCTTATGTCCCAGAAGACGGTACTCATGTAGCCTTGCACTTCGTTCAAAACCTCTCACAAGTCAAGAAGAAAGTCTAGGAGTGGGATTTACAAAAAAATGTGAGGGATGAGGAAGAACTCAAACTTGTTGAATCAGATATTAAAAACATGTAGGGTTCTTAAGGGGGGGGTATCTATCCCAAGACACCAAGACCCAACTTGATCATCTGGAGATGAAAAGAAGAAAACTTGTAAAAAATGAGGAAATATGGAGACTAAAGAGAAGAGAAACTTTGTTGGAGAGCGGAGATGAAAATACAAATTTCTTCCAGGGCTTCTCAAAAGGGCGCAAAATGTAGAACACCATTTGGGGCCTAAAAATGGAAACAACGAAAAAGTCACCTATTTCGAAGGACTTGCAAACCTGGGCACATCCCATTTTAAATATCTTTTCAAAGCTGACAACAGGGAAACGATTGTTGAAGTAATCCATCTTGCTCAATTATTTCCTAGCCACATCACCGAGGAAGATAACTAGGGTCTCATGGAAGAGATCTCTGAATTTGAACTCAAAGAAACTATGCATAACTTTCAGAAAGATAAAATTACAAGCCCGGATGGTTGGACAATTGAATTCTTCTGTATTTTTTCAATATTATTGGTCTATATCTCCTACTTTTGGTCACAGAATCAAGGAAAAATGGTCTGATGCAACCCCCCCTAAACTCCACTTTCTTAGCCCTTATTCGCAAATCAGATCGCGCCAGTCAAATGGATGACTTCAGACCAATGGTAGAAAAAATCATTGCTTGCAAACTACAAAAGGTCTCATCGAATCTTATCTCACTCGAACAATCTGGTTTCCTTGAAGGTTTCCAAATTCATGAGGCCATTGGTGTCACACGGGAAGGCCTTCACTCCATCAAGACCAAGAAGCTCAAAGGTGTTGTAATCAAAATCGTTCTCTCAAAGGCCTTTGACAAAGTAAGTTGGTTGTACCTCCGTATGCTCTTGACTCATATCAGTTTTTTCTACCCTTTTATCAAATGGGTCATGAGCTGCATTACTACGACATCTTTTTCGGTCCTTAGTAACGACTCAGATTCACCATTTTTCTTTAGGGAGAGAGGACTTCGCCAAGGATGTCCCCTCTCACCGCTTCTCTTTTTATTGGTTGTCAAAGGTCTTAGCAGGGCTATTCTAGATGCAAAAAGACAAAGCAACTACTCAGGAATAGCCATCACAAATACCCTCAAACTCACTCATCCTCTCTTTGTGGATGACATCCTCATTTTCTGCGATGGCTCAACGAAATACACAGAGAAACTCTCCAAAATCCTAGAAATCTTCTGAAAAGGCACCAGAATGATTGTTAATGCCCAAAAATACACCCTCTCTACTTTTAATATGGAAGAAGCAGATTCACAAAGGTACACTCTTCTATTCCCCTTTGAATTAATTTTTTTTTATGAAGGCCTCAAGTACTTAGGCTTTAAAATCAATCCAAACTCTTATAACTCAAAATATTGTCTCTATCTTATTGCTAAAAATGAAAAGAGAATCAGTGCTTGGAGCCATAGATGGCTCTCTAGAGCAAGAAGACTAGTTTTGGTGAAATCGGTTCTTGAAGCCATCCCATTTTATTGGATGTCATTGACATGGATTCCAAAGAACATTCTAAACAAAGCAAGGAAAATCTGTTTCAAATTCCTTTGGACTAGTAAAAAGGAAAGCTCAGTAACTCCATCAGTTAATTGGGTAAGAATAGCTCAACCAAAATTTATGGGTGGATGGGGGATAAAAAACATACATCTCTTTGCAAAGGATATTGCAGCAAAATCTGGTTGGTGCCTCCTCTCTACCCACAGTCTCTGGATGGAGGTTGTCCATCAAAAATACATCGCTCTAGACTCCATCCTGGACTGGATCAGAAGAAATACCAGGCACAGGAAAGGAGTCTCAATAATATGGAAAGCGGTTCTATCCTCCCTCATCATCATTAAAGAAGGCTTGGCCTGGAAAATTGGAAACGAAACTCAACTTCGCATTGGTTCAGACCCCTGGCCTGGCAGTCAAAGCCGACACTTTATGCCCCCTCAACTTATTTAGTTTTTAAATAATCAGGGTCTTTACCACCTAAACCAAATTGAAGATACTGCCTCCACCACTTTTTGGCATCAGGGATGGAAAAATTATTTCAATCTGAACATCTCGATTGCTCTGGAATATTATTGGCTTGGGTACTTAAACACCTTCAGATCAACACATATTCACCTCATAGACTCTTAGGATGAACTCATCTGGATCTCGGTTGAGCACGACATTTACACACCAAAATTGGGATACCAAAAACTGATTTCTACCAATCAAATGGACATCCCAAATTGGTGGTGGAAAAGCATCTGGAATTCCAAGTGCCCACAAAAATCAAAAATCTTTATGTGGTGTACTTTGGCCAATAAAATCCCAATCTGGGACCATCTCAAATGCAAAAACATGGAAGGGCTCGGATGGTGCGTTCTATGTAAACAAGATGATGAAATAGTATCACATTTGTTTATCTCTTTCCCGTTTACAATACAAATCTAGAGAAAAATCAAATGAAAGCTAAATTTTCCTGGGATCTGGAATGGGACAACAGTGGAAGATGCATGGAAAAACTGGGTCTCATCTCCAGAAATTACTCCTATTCATGCTCTGTCCCTTCTTACAACTTAGGGAATATGGATTTCTAGAAACAAATCCATTTTCCAGTATATACCCTCTATCCTTGATCTTATTGCCTCACACTGCATTGACATCCTCTCCTACTTCCCACAACAAAAGGGTATCCCTTCCCCTAGAGTCATTTCTGAGGAATTTATAAACAAAACAAGCCATGGGCCTTCTTTGATGGAACCTCACAAAATATTTCCTGCAGCGGGGGACCCCTTCTCCATCTTTTGCACTCTCATTTCTTTCATATTCAGATGGGTATGGGAAGCAGAACTAATAATTTTGCAGAACTCTCAGCCTTAAAACTCCTATGTTTTTCCATTGAAAAAAATTGCAAAACCTTACAGATATGTGGAAATTCAATGATTGTCATCAATTGGATCACAAAAGTTCAAAAATGCCACAATATCATTCTGGTCCCTTTATTAGATGAAATTATGCGGCATCTAGAAGGTCTTGACACCTTCTCATGTCGTCATGTTTATAGGGATAGGAACTCAATAGCAGATAAACTATCCAAAGAGGGTATGCACACTCCTTTTGGACACTGGCGGATCATAGAACATCAAAATGACACTTTTTTTTGAATATTTCCACAGGTCATTTATAGATGGAATGGAACCTATAGCATAACACTCTTGAACAGTTTTTTCATACTCCTGGGCAACACCGTATTGATGTCTATAAATCGCATTAACAATTTTTATCTACATAGTTTTGGGGACACAGCTCCAATATTCTTTTTTGAAGAATCACAACAGGAAACAATTTGTATTTTTTTGTGGTCTATATGACTCTCTCTTGAGAAGGAACTCATATATCGTTTTGGGCTGAAAATCAACTTTTAGAAAAGGCATTGAGATAATGCTTTCTGCAATATGTAATTTTGTTTAATATTAATAAAATTACTCTTTTATCCTTGGAAAAAAAGAACATAAAAAGAACACAAACACCAAAAGCATAACATATTGTTCAATCTCTACATTCTATTGATAGTACAAAACTAGAGAGATCATAATTTTATAAAGATACAACTATCTGCTCGACCCATGTGGATAGTACATAGTTTGAATCCATGTTGCCTCTTAGTTTTTTGGAAGTTGAATGTGATATGTATTTGAATCAATTTTTTCATGAATATTTATTTTTATTAATGCATTTTTGGTTACACAATTTTGTTGCAATTTTGGTTATATGTTTTTGTCTATATATTTTGACAAAAAAATTTATATAGAAAGTTTGTTGACTCTCTTCCTTATCATTATTTTTCCAGTTTCCTAGAATTATTTATCCAAATTCCAGTTTCAACAACATGCGACATATAAGATCATTGATAATGCTTTGATTTTAAATTTAGCAAGCATGCAATGTTTTCAAATCCAAATTGGCCAAGTTTCTAAAGTATGACAAAATGAAACATCAAACCATTGACTTCTAGAGACCACACTTATATATCATATAGATACCATTTGTGATGGTACATTTAATATTTTTAAGAAATTGTGATATGTTTTGTGTTACATTTGGAATCATAGCGTGTTAATGTTTGTAAGAGTTTGTAATATATTTTTAGTCTGAACATTGATTCAGTGTGAACTTTGATTCTATTTAATGGTGCTAGCTTAATGGAAGAGCACCTTCCTTACAAGAAGAAGATTGGTGGTTCAATGACTAATTAAATTATCAGTTAATAGTAATCAATGACTAAATACATGACCACTTAACATCAATCAATGACTAAATAAATGACCAGTTAACAACAATCAATGACTATATGAATGACCACTTAACAACAATCAATGACTAAGGAAATGACCAGTTAACAACAATTAATGACTAAATAAACAACTAAATGTACTACCAAACAACGATAACTAATGACCAAATAAATTACCAAATAGCGGCAATTAATGACCAAATAACAACAATTAATGACCAAATAATTGACTAAATATATGACCAACACATGAAGCAATTCAAGCAATTTACGACCAAGTGATAAATGACCAATTTGGTTTGGTGATAAGTGACTACTAATTTATGACCAATGGTCGCTTGACCAAATTTAGTCATTTGTCACCCATTTTTAGTCACTTATCGCCCATCTTATACTAGTGATAGTATCATGGTAATTCCTATTAATAGGTGAGAAAACATGTTGAGTGGATAAGATTACACTCTTGCATTTTATATTTGATAAAAATGCATGATGGAAGAAAGGGAACTAAGAGCAGGCGATAGTTCCTTAGCTAGAATGTATGCAATGCACTCTCTATGTTATTAAGAGTAACTAGTTGTAATATGCATTATTTAGGAGTAATAGCCATGTCTAATTATGAAAAGATAAAATAGACCAATAATGGACATTGGTGCCTTGGATAAGAATGCATCCAATGTATTATTGTGACTGATATATACAATTTGAATTGAAAGGAAGAGCCATGGGAGCTCATAATCATTGTATATGGATATTGCATTCCATAAGAGAGTGCTCATCAAGTTATGGAATAGGTTATCATGTAAAGGACATGCAACTTGTAAGGGTTATGGGTGAATCATCCTTGTGGGAAAGTGATTACATGCTAAGATAAGTTGCAAGATACAAACCAACAACTTATGAGTAAGTAACAAGAATGAGTAAGGAAATTCCATTCACCTATAGTTTTCATTAATATAACAGGATATTCCATGACGCAAGATGCCTTAGACAATAAGGTTCTTGCTTAACAATACACACAACACTACCATAATGTTTGCATGAACAAGATGTAAAACAGGATTCCAGAAGTGGCTTATATTACTTCTCAATTCGGTTACAATGTGGAATAACTGAAATGAAAATAACTAACTTAACTAGTCGGTCTCATTCATTACAACTCAGAAGTAATTGTGGTGTGATCTCTCAGTGTGTCAATCCTCACCCTCTCCTATTCCATTTCAGAAATCTGAGCTATGGCTTGATCTCCACTCTATTATCAGCATGTGTGACTCTTCTATGTCATAATCTCAGACTCTACTCTCGATCTCCTGCTACCCCTCAACTAATCCTCTCTCCTAGGGCCTTCTACCCTGCTACTTCTATTCCCGAGATCACTGCGATCCCTGAAACACTCATCCTCTTGTCCGCCAATTCTTCCAAATACTATAGACCTACAATTTTCAGTGCCTCTTCCATGCTACACAGCCCCTACCCAAGCTGACATTTGTCAAAATCCTAGCTACCTGCAATAAATTCCATTAACTTCCTTAGCAACCCCGAATGACTACCGGGTATAGTTTTCTTGACTTTCTGCTCTTCTGACCCTGCTACAGTAGTTGATCACATCTCGACCTTCCTATCGGCTCAATCCTTACTCTTGTGGTTTTCCAGTCCTCCCCTTCCTCCACGCTTGGATCCGCCAAATTTGTCGGTGTTGTGATTCGACCACCTGTCGATCACTGGATGCCTTACCCTCCCTTGTCGTCTATCGACCATAACCTATCTGTTGGTTGTGGAGCCAAATCTTCCAGTCTCATAGATGATGATTCAGCCGTGTCAGTACCCTAGGTTTGGTTATGATCCCAGCCCGACGCTCAAGGAGTCCCGGGGGGGTCGACCCTGCCCTGGCTGGGGGGCACGGGCCCTCAAAAAAGGGGGTTTGGGAGCAACTCCCCCGAGAAAATGGGAGTTCAGGGGCGTAGCCCCCGAGGAAAATGTTTGGGGCTATTTTCACCACCAGTTTTTGGGCCCATGGTTTTGGGTAACCAGTAGTATTTTCCCATTGTATTTCCCTTATAAATGAAAGACAATGTAACACGGCTAGGGTTAATGATGTATTAGGTTTTATGCATTGTAAATATCTATGAGATCTGTGAAGAGAGACTATGAGACAGTGAAGAGGAAGTGCAACGGTTGTGCTGCAGGTTGTATCCCTTCACTTTGCTAGACGAAATAATAATAAGGACTGGCAACTTTAGTGTGGACGTAGCCCAAGTTGGGGTGAACCATGATATATCTGTGTCTCTCTTGTAATGTGTGTGTGATTATATTTTCATTTTTGTTTATTATTATTTCTCAGCAATCCTATTTTTCTAACACTGTCGACTCTTGACTTAACGCAACACCCGTCATTTGCTGCCTTAGTCGGTTCCATACTGACTGCTCCTGCTCGACTTATTGACTTCAACAAGTCAATCATCTCCTCGTACCAACGGTCCTCACACCCCCTCTAATCGACTCCCTTATGTCGATCAACTTTGACTGATTTTCCTAGGATCCGATGCTACTGCATCAAACTCCCCAGGTGAAAAAGAACTCGATCGCTGCGTCAATCTTTTGAACTCTTCTTCTGAAATCCATGTCGCCTCCTGCAAATCATCATCCTTCCATTGCACTAAATATTCCTTCTTTCGCGACCTATGCATACGCCAGACTTCATGTTCTTCTATTACTTCTGCGATCTCTTCCTTGTGTCAATCTGGAATTTGGGTTGTCCAGTCGATGTTTGACACTTCTTCATTATGTTGCTTGCCCCTTCTTCAAATTTGTATAGATATGAGACATTGAACATTGCTGAAATGTTCAATTCATCCGGCAGCTCCAACACATATGCATTGTCCGAAATCTTCTTCAGAATCTTACATGGTCCAATCTTCTTCAACTTCAGCTTGTTGTATGTTCATGTCGAAAATCTCTCCTTCTGCAAGTATGCATAGACTAAGTCTCCTTCACTGAACGACTGTACCCTCTTTTTCCTGTCGGCCCTCAACTTATATGTCATGTTACTCTTTTCTATTCGCCTTCACACATTTTCGTGAACTTCATGCATATGTTCTACAAATGATTCTACATCTGCACGTTTACTGACTTATGTCGGTAACTCAACTAAATCCACCACTCCATGTGGGCTTGTTCCTTGAACAATCTGGAATGGGCTCAAACCCATCGACTGATTCACAGAATTGTTATATACGAACTCTACCTGTGCCAACACATTCTCCCACTGCTTGGGTCTGTCAGTTGTCAAATATCTCAGAAGATTTCCCAAACTTCGGTTCACTACCTCGGTCTGTCCATTGTTCTGCAGATGATTTGCCGAGATAAACTGCAGCTTCGTGCTCAATTTCTTCCATAGGGTTCTCCATAAATTCCCCATAAACTTGGTATCCCGATATGACATGATACTCTTTGGAAACCCATGTAATCTGACTATCTCCTTGAAGAATAGAGCATCAATCCCTGTGGCGTCACTTGTCTTCTTACAAGGAATAAAGTGTGGCATTTTTGAAAACCTGTCGACTACAACAAATATTGAGTCGTATCCCTACTACGCCTTCATAAATCCTAACACAAAATCCATGCTAAGATGATCCCATGGGGTATTTGGTACTGGAAATGGTGCATACAACCCCATGTTCTGACTTCTCCCTTTTTCCAACTGGCAAACTTGACATTGTCGAACCCACTTTCCGACATCTGTCATCATTCCTGTCCAATAATACTTTTCCTCGACCAATGCTTTAGTCTTGTCGATGCCAAAATGACTTACTAATCTACCGCTATGCAATTCTCGGATTAGGTTTTCCCTGATTGATCCCCTGGGAATACACAACTGACTTCCCCTGAATAGATAGTCTTCTTGGATAAAATAATCCAAGTATAGAGTTCTGTCAACACTCCAAGGTTCACGACAAGATCTCCACGCTTTCGCAAAGTCCTTGTCGGTCTCATACTCAGCTTTCACCGACTATATTCATGTTGCCTGAACTGTCGTCGTGTTCAGTAGTGCAACTTTCCTATTTAGTGCGTCGGAAACCTTGTTTGACTTTCTTGACCTATGTCATAACATGAATGTATATCCCTATAGGAATTCCAGCCATTTCATGTGTCACTGATTTAAATTCGACTGAGTATTTAGATACCTCAGTTCCTGGTAATTTGTGTATAACACAAATTCTTTGGGTAATAGATCATGCCTCCACTTCTTCAATGCTTGGACGATAGCATAAAATTCCTGGTCATAGACCAAATACATCTGCTTCGCTCCATCCAACTTTTCACTAAAGAATGCAATTGGTCAGCCTTCCTGGCTCAACACTGCTCCAATTGTCGTTCCACTCGCATCACAGTCGACTTGGAAAACTTTGCCAAAGTCTGGGAGCACTAACACCGGGCTCTTAGTGACCTTTTCCTTCAATTTGTCGAAAGCTTCCTAGGCAGCGTCTATCCACTTGAACTCGCCCCTTTTCATGCATTCTGTCAATGGTGCACAAATTCGACTGAATCCCTGAATGAAATTCCTGTAGAAACTAGCAAGTCCATGGAAAATCCTTACTCTTGTCGTACTTATCGGTTCCAGCCAATCCACTATTGCCTTCACCTTTTCTGGGTCCATCACTAGCCCCTTACTCGAGATTACAAATACCAAGTACACCAATTCCTTCTTCATGAAGAAACACTTTTGTAGGTTCACCATCACCTTTTCCTCCTACAATCTCTGCAATACCCATCGAATGTGCTCCAAGTGTTTTGTCTTGGTTAAACTAAAAATCAGAATGTCGTCTAAATAGAATACGATAAAATTTCCCAAGAATGGTTTCAGTACCTCATTCATCAATCTCATGAATGTATTGGGTGCATCCGTCAATTCAAATGGCATAACTAACCACTTGTACAACCCTTCTTTCGTCTTGAACGTTGTCTTCCTTTCATCTCCTTCTCTAACCTGAATATGGTGATAACCGCTTTTCAGGTCTATCTTTGTGAAGTATGTCACTCCACTCAAGAAATCCATCAAGTTGTCCATTCTCGGGAGTGGAAATCGATACTTGATCATGATCTTGTTGATGGCTCAGGAGTCTGTACACATTCTCCATTCTCTACCCTTCTTCAGTGTCAATACTGTTGGTACCATGCACAGGCTCCTACTCTCTCTGATCAACCCTCTGTCTAACAACTCTTGGACCTAACGGTTGATTTATTGACCTTCTGTCGGAATCAGCCTATGCGGTTCCTTGTTTGGAAGACTCGACCCTGGAATCAAGTCGATCTGATGGGATAGCTCCTTGTCGGTGGCAATCCCGTCGGTGTCTCATCGGCCATTATGTCTCGAAACTCTTCAAGCAACCTTCCCACTTCGACCAGAATCTTTTCCTCCATTGTCGTCTTCTCGACACATGGTCCTTTTGGAATGATCACAAAACATCCTGGCTACCTCTCCTCTTCTGCAAGGTATTCTTTCACTGAGCTCATCAGCACTCGCTTTTCCCAAAAGTTTTTCTCATTGTGCTTACTGTCAGCTTGCTCGTCCTTCCTCAGCCTAAGAGTCCTTTTCATGCCATTTTTCCACACTATGACTGTGTTGGCTCGACCATCATAGATCATTTTCTGATCATACTCCCATGGTCTCCCTAACAACAGATTGTATGCGTCCATTGGGATTACATCGCACAGTACACTGTCTTCAAATCCTTCAACTCGAAAGTTGATCAGGCACTTTTTAGTCACTTTCACATGGTGTCCTTTCTATAGACATGAGATCTTGTATGGGTGTGGGTGTTCCCAACACTTCAGCTTAATCTTTTAGATGACTTCTGTCGACAGAAGATTCTCCATGCTTCCACCATCCACTATGGTTTTGCAACGCCATTCGCCGATCTACACCTTCGTTCGAAATATCGTCTTCCGCTTTACTAGCTCTATCTCGTCACATCGATCTTCCTGGATCAAAGATCTCTAGACCTTCAGGTTTCAGTTCTTTCTTTTCTCACATCCACTGCTGTCAGATGCCGACTCTTCCCTCTCGTCGACTTGCTCATCTTTTCGACGTCTGGGTTTCAACTCCTCTACAACATGTAGATTCTCTGCGCACTTATATGCCTTGTGTCCTGCTCATCGACACTTGTAACATATTATGGCTGGTCTATCAGCTCCTTTTATTTCGGATGGACCACTTCGACCATACGCACCTCGACCACGAGCCTCATGACCATCGCATCGATTCTCTTGCGTTTTCTCCTTTGTCGGTGTCCCTTCCCTCCGTTGGATTTCTTCGACAGATTCCTTTCTGTAACCACTACTTTGGAGTTTCACAGAAATAGTCTTCACACCTCGACCACTCATCCTACCTCTGGTCGCCACGGATTTTCTCGATAGTTTCTCCTCTGCCTTCAGAGCTAACTCGTAGGCTTCACCGATTGCTCTGAATATTGACATGCTCAATTTGTCTTGAATGGCATATTTCAAGCCGTTCACGTACCTAGCAACAACTTCTTCTCCTTCGTCGGTTTTTACCGACCGAATCGAAAATTGGTAGAACTCTTCCGTGTACTCCTTCATGGTCATCTCTTTTTGTTGAAAGTTCTGCAACTTCCTGAACAAGGAAATCACATAGTCATTTGGCAAGAACTTTCCTTTTAACTTGGTGACCATTCTGTCCCAAGACTTGATTTTCTCCTTGCCTTTCTTGACTCTGTTAGCCTGTATGTTATCCCACCATAATGAGGCATGACCTTTCAACCTCAAACATGCAGTCTTATCCCGTTTAGGGTCCTCGATCTGCTCTATGTCTAAGTATTTATCCATTTCAATGAACCAGAGGATCAAGTCTTCTGGGTCCAGGCTTCCTGAGTAGGTACACACATCTATCTTCACCCGACCTCTCATGTATGTTAGAAGTTTGATCCATTTTTCTTCTGGTTCTTCTGTGGCTTCTTCCCAAGCTTCCACCTCTTCGAATTCCTCGTCGTTTTGGTCTAACGCATCAAGAATACAACCACACCTTTAGATTTATTTGATCGTTGCGACTTCATTTGTCAAAGTTTTCATCATTTGGACGCACTCGTCGAACATCTCACGATCCACCGTGACAGCTGCTGCGCCACGTGCTCTTCGTCCTCAGACATTAATGCCTCTATGAGCCATTTTCAACCCTGGCTAAAACTCCCATGCATCCAGTCGCAACCAGACTTCAACAAGTCGTGCACAACTCTACCCAACCTCAGTTGGAGCTGTTCAACGCACTTGCAGGCTCAATATCACTGACGTTCTTCTACTCCATGGATTATTTTTCTTTGATACCAACTAACGCAAAGTGCCTTAGACAATAAGGTTCTTTCTTAAAAATACACACAACACTACCACAATGTTTACATGAACAAGGCGTAAAATAGGATGCCAGAAGTGGCTTATATTACTTCTCAATTCGGTTACAATGCAGAATAACTGAAATGCAAATAATTAACTTAACTAGTCGGCCTTAGCCGTTACAACTCAGAAGTAACTGCGGTGTGCTCTCTTAGTGTGTCGATCCTCACTCTTTCCTGGTCCGCTGCGGAACTCTGAGCTATGGCTTGATCTCCGCTCTGTTACCAGCATGTGTGACTCTTCTCTGTCGCAATCTTAGACTCTGCTCTCTATCTGCTACTGCCCCTCAAATGATCCTCTCTCTTGGGCCTTCTACCCTGCTTTTGTTGTTCCTGAGATCACTGCAATCCCTGAGACATGCATCCTGTTGTCCACCAATTCTTCTAAATACTACATACCTACAACTGTCAGTGCCTCTGCCATGCTGCATAGCCTCTTCCCAAGTTGACTTCTGTCAAAATCCCATCTACCTGCAATAACTATCATTAACTTCCTTAGCAACCCCGAACGACTACCAGGTGTATTTTTCATGACTTTCTGCTCTCCCAACCCTACTATAGTAGTCGGTCACATCTCAACCTTCCTGTCGGCTCAATCCTAAATCCTACGGTTCGCCAGTTCTCCCCTTCCTCCATGCTTGGCTCCGCCAAACTTGTTGGTGTCGTGATTCGATCACCTATCGATCACTCAACGCCTTACCTTCCCTTGTCGTCTTTCAACCATAACCTGTCGAATCTCGACTTAACGCAACACCCATCATTTGTTGCCTCGGTTGGTTGCATACCAACTGCTCCTGCTCGACTTATTGACTTCGACAAGTCATTCTACTCCCTGTACCAGCGGTCGTCAGTACCCGCTCTGGTTGACTCCCTTATGTCGATCAACTTCGACTGATCTTCCTAGGCTCTGATGATCCTACATCATTCCATTATGAAATCCTATCATGAGCCTCATGATAGTGGTAGTGTGGCCATGCAAAGGATTCCAATCAGGGAATGAGGCATTCCTATCTGTGAATTTGTTGTGTGGTTCAAAATTATGGAAAATATTTCCATGGAAAAGAAATGCAAGTCTCATTGTTGGATTAGGAACAAAGGAATATAGTGGACCTTGAAAAGACTCCATATGAAGTTGGAATGGAATAACTTCTAGCATTGTTAAGTGTTAAGAAGTCCAAGAAAGGTTAAGTTGAACTTGACCATAACTGCTTAAAGCAATTGGAATAGCAAGAAAATACGAATAGAGTGCAATGAGAGTTGTTGTAATGACAAAGGAAACCTACATAAGGCTAATAAGATGGTAGTACCATAAATTGGATGATCTCCATAAGACAACATTGATAAAGAGGGAAATTTCTCACCTTAAAACTATTTTTTTTTATAGCATAAAATTGGCATGCTTCAAAAGTAGCAAGTATAAATGTTATACATGAGTATATGTATCGAATTGTTGTTTGGTGAGAAAATCATAGGTAATGACCCCTTGTGTGTTTTGAAGAGGGACCATAAAGTGGATCAAATATGATATGAAAGAGGAAATTCCATGCTATGATAAGGAATTGGAAAGAGAGAATTCTTCAACTCTTCTCTTTCTGATATATTTATATTTTTTGTGTTGTATATACATAAATTTTGGCATGGGAATGCTAGAAATGCAACATATTAGATATATGAAATGCATATTGACACTAGTGGGCATATTAAGAGATAATGCCCAATGTGTGTGAACCTACTTGTGCATGCATACGATATTGCATATTGGTAAAAGTAGTGATATTTTACATATGCAATGAGCCACTAATGATATTTATTATGGTTGATAATAATTATTGTTGTTGGTGATGGTTGTAGGACCAAAGACAATAGAAGCATTGCTAAAGATGTTGATGATGTTGTTGCACATGAACAAGTTTATAAAAAAGGTTTGGGGCAACAAATCTACAATCAATAGGTTGGTGGAAGGACTGTGTAGTCCTTGGTAAGAGGTGAACTAATCAGGTAGCATCAAAGATGTTGATGGAAACCATGTAGGTAATGGTTTATGTATGCTAATTACATGATTTTTGAAAGGGGATTGGGTAAGAATCCCTTCTACCATATTTTAATCTTCATAAATTGGTATGTATGTGATATTGAATGCATTTATATGATTGATATCCCATGGGGTATGGTGAGGTATGTGGTAGTAAGGGGAAGGAGCCTTATACCATCTAATTGTTTAAAATTTAGAATGCATTCATAAGAAATAATAGTATGCCCTGTGTGAGACCATGAGGGTGTTGGGTTGTAAAGTTTGTAGTGTTGCACAAGTATCCCATGGAATCCCTATCGGTGTTAATATAGGATGAAACCTCTTTTTTGACAAGCGGGGAGTGAGTGAACTCTTGATGTTATGTTTAGGTGAAGAAAGAAGGCACCCGAATAGTTAACCAAGTTATTTGGGAGATGGTTCGGTATTGTGTTGAAATATTTACTAGGATGTCCAACTTACCATGGTAGGACATGTGTGTAGGCACATAAATGTTCTAGAGAAATGCCAAAGTACATTGGGTGCATGAGTGTAAGTGAATGTGCATTAAAAGATTATGTAAAAGTCATAGTTATACATGCATATGTGTGGGTACATATGTTAAGATGCATTGTGTGAATGCATGGTTGTGATATATATTTTATTGCAATTTGATAATAGATGAATTGATAGAATTATTGGCAATTCTGATATAATTTAATGAGATGCTATGGATGTAGGGGAAATAATTGCATGAAGAAGGTAATCATGCTTGATGGCCTATAGGAATGCTCTGTTGGGAGGATAGAGTTGCATGAAAATATATCACTGTGTAATCATGAGTATTGAAATTTTTAATTGATTGCATAGATAATGTGATTCAATCTTGTAATTTTATTATGATAGCGATGCATATAAAGTAAATGTATTTCATTTCCTTTGAGATATTAACAGCTGATAGTGTTTGAATTATTCACTGTTATAATTCCGAGATCACTTTAGTAATTGTTGTGAATGCTATAATGAGAAGATCGTATGCATGGATACTCACAAAATGTCTGGATGATCTAGAATTGTGTCAAGTGGACATGCTGTAGGTGGATATCCAGGCTATGGAAGCAAGTGCAAAACCAGAAAGGGACAAAGTGTTTCCACTTATAAAAGCCAAACATTATGAGGATGGCCTCATGGTTAACAAAATCTAAATTTTGTAGGAGATAGAATTGTAAATTCATATTTGAATTTGGTTATTAATGTTATTGATTGTTTGGTTGCTTGTGAATTGTGTCGAGATGACACATTGCAAGAAGACCATGTGCAAGGATAATTTTAGGGGCGAAATTTAGCCCATGTCGCCGATTAGAGGAAATTTGGATAAAAAATGGGTCTCGTAAGGAAAATAGTAAAAAATGCCATGTAGGCAATTTTTTATACTATTTCTCTTTTATCGAAGCTGCCTAAGATTATTTCACTTTTATCAAAGCTACCTTAGATATTATTTTATATCAAAATCAATTTATGAGAACAAGTTCGATGTAGTGTTTTCACCAAAAATAAGGAAAGAAAATTAAATACACAGTGCACCTTAAAAGTTATTGGGTCATGTATTACCTAAAATATGGATGGGTATATTAGTTCTAATATTAGTTATTATTATATTTAATTATATATTTATATTAGTTATGGTATTAGTTGAAAGTTATTGGACCTAAATTTTGAGAGTTACTACAAAATATTAATTATAATATAATATTATTATGTATTAGTTGTAATATTAATATTAATTACTATTATATATTGGTCATGTATTATCTAAAAGATGGATGGGTATATTAGTTATAACTTATTAAACCCAACTTTTGATGGTTATTATAATATTATTTTATATTAGTTATAATATTAATTACTATTACTATTATATATTGGTGGCCTATTATCTAAAAGATGGATGGGTATATTAGTTCAAAGTTATTGGCCCTAACATTTGACGGTTATTATAAAATATTAATTATAATATAATATTATTATATATTAGTTATAATGTTAATTACTATTACTATTATATATTGCTCACGTATTATTTAAAAGATGGATGGATATATTAGTTATGATATTAGTTAAAAGTTATTGGACCTAACTTTTGACGATTATTATAAAATATTAATTATAACATAATATTATTATATATTAGTTATAATATTAATTACTATTACTAATATATATTGGTCAAATATTACCTAAAAGATTGATGGGTATGTTAGTTATGATATTAGTTAAATATTATTGGACCTAAATTTTGATGGTTATTATAAAATATTAATTATAATATAATATTATTATATATTAGTTACAATATTAATTATTATTACTATTACTATTATATATTAGTCAAATATTACTTAAAAGATTGGTGGGTATATTAGTTATTATTATATGATATATATTAGTTATGATAATAATAAAAGTTATTTGACCCAATAATATTATTATATATTAGTTATAATATTAATTATTATTATTATTATAGATTATCTATGGATCACTTATTACCTAAAATCAATTGGCATGTTAATTTCATTATCAATATCAAAGATAATTTCGAGCAGCTTGGGCAGTGGGCAGACAAATTATATTATTAAAAATTCCACTTATCCCCAAATCATATAATAAAAAAATGTTTAAGAGGTGCTCCATTTTTTAATTTTAAAGCATTTTGATTGGCTAATACATGATGACATGGAATTTGAATTAGGGTTGAAAGGCCCATTTTTAATTCAAATTTCCTCCATCTATTTTTCCATGTTTTTTTCCAAAAAAAGATTCACCAATTTGCATTTTTTGAAGCCCCATTTCGCTCAATTTTGATGAGGTAAACTTTTTTCACTTTAAAAATCACTAAATTATTATATAAACTATATAAAATCCTTAGAAATTGAAATAATTTTAGAAAAATATCGTCAAATAGTTTATAATTGACATTTTAATCATTGGTAAGATTCCCCAAGGTTTATACACTTTTAAATAAGTATGAGTCCTTAAAATTATCCCTGACCATGTGCTATGGATTGCAAGAGCCAAACATCATGAGAAGGACCTCATGTTTGAGAAATCTAGTTTCTGTATGAAATAGATTTAAGAATTTCAATTGAAATTATTATGATGACATCTCATGCGAACTACATTCCTGTATGTAATGCAGGTGAGATGGTGAAAATATGCTAGTGGGGTAGATGTTCGCTGCTGAAGCTGAAAATGCAAAGGAAATGCCAAGAGTGTCTTGGGTTTGAGAAAACTTGTAAAATTCCTTGGATTTTCTCTCTTTAGTGTTGTTAAACCTAGTAAGAGCATGGGTATTGGTAACCTTTCTACGCTCACACTGAAGAGCATGGGAGGGATGGGTTAGCTCGAGGGACTGTGTTGTATAGAAGAGGTACCATCCCTGTTTTTTGTGAGTGGGTATTATGGGGTCATGTTATCCTGTAGTCAGGTGAGTTATCTATGGAGTTCCAAGAGGGAACCACTAGTTTGTATAGGAGAAGGGACCATGCATTCATATTAATTTTTATTGCTTCATAAACTCGATAGAGGTGTTGGCTTGAAAATGGTTGTTGTATGCTTAATAAAACCAGTCAAAGAGCTGGCTTAGCATACTGGTCAATGGAATTCCTAATAAACCTAGTTAGTGTATTGTCTTGGAATTGGTTATTTGAATGTTGTGGTGTAACCAGTGCACTGTATTAACATTTGTTTTATATGTATGCACAGGTGATCCGAGGCTTGCAAAAACTTGGTTACCTTTTGATGCACACCTTGAAGAGCATTGGAAGGGGTGGTTACACTCGAGGGATCGTATATAGTAGAAGAGGTGCCATCCTTATGTAGGTTGGGGTAGGTCTTTTGGGTGACAAAGTTGTCTAAAGTCAAAGAAGGATACTTGTGGAGTTGAAGGAAGATACTTATGCAGATAAGTATTTGGTTTATTTTGCATCTTCTTGCTTATTAATGTGAATATACATGTGTATATGGTTCGTCTATGATTTTGAAAATCTTGTTAAGGGATGAATCCTATGAGAACATATTTGACATGTGAATCGACTCATTGTTTAAGCATAGGTATTATTGGATGCAAGGAACTTGAAGGCATCTTAAGGATGCGGTTAGACATGTGCTTGTCCTAAAAAGCTTTGTATGAGTACCTAAATATTGGAAATATATCCAATGGGTGTTGATGAAGAGAAAGAAAGACATAATTTGAGCATTGTTGTCCAACATAGCTAGTAGAAAGACAAAGTGACCTTGAAGAGAAAGGCATTGCAATTGCAGCTAAAAAGAAGGACACGGAACCTTAATAAAAATAAAGAGAAAAATGAGGACGGTGTTATTCCAAGGAGGAGGGGATTGTAATACCCCTAGTTTGACCCTTGTAATGTATTCAATTAGATTATAAAAATGATGTAAATATGCTAGTATGGATTCCTAGTGCATAGATCAAGGCCAACGCTCGGTTAGTGAATGGTTGGGCATGCATGACGTATATATTTTATTTGGAATGTATGGTCGGCTTATCATGCTAAATCGAGATATATGTAAATATTATGTGCATAAATAATAAAATGGTCCATGATGGCTTTATAAAGAGCACTATAGGGGTTATGATTCCACTAGAGGGGAAGAGGGAAGGGGGCCTATGGGAGACTAAATTATTTGCTACCAAGTGTCAACCTTAGAACTCATCAAAAAATTTCCATGTTCTTTGAGTGATCCAATCACCTTCTTTTGACTATTTCCAATCATTGAATGCATGTGTGAGGTTGGTGGGAAAATTCACCTCATGTAATTATTGAAGCATGGCGTTGAATGCACATTTGTGATAGCTCTGTCAACTGTCAGAAGTTAGTCTATAGTTGGAAGAAGTCCTGTTGATGTATATGTAACTTCGGAATGTATTTCATCAGTATATTATATGTATATTTATTGTACCCTTATAAGAGATGTGTTATTCCTCTATAAGGAAGTGTCGTCATGTGGATTGACAAGTGTCGCAAGTGTGTGTACTTGCCGATGGGTTATTAGACCACCTTATGGGGTCGGCCCTAATTAATATATAATATAATGTGGATGTACTCAAGTAGACAAGTCGGCCCCAGTAGGTCACTGGGCAAAAAGGTGAGTATAAATAGAGATAGGAGATCTCTATTTTACTCACTCGGAAAAGTATCTATCTCTCTCTCTGGAAAGTGGCGCACTAGGGAAGAGGAGGAGGATCATCTGCTAGGAGACTATCTCTGTATTATTTGGTTGTATTTTGGTTGAGCCATTGCTCTCTCTATCTCTGAGGAAGTTTGTGGGGTTTTTCACCTTAGGGTTTTCCCCACGGAAACTCTGTGTCTCTTGTCTCTATGCTTTTGATTCTTGTGATGCTTGTGATGCTTGTCATATTATGATTGTCATGCATTGATATACTGTAGATGTTATTCTCTCAGCAAAGATCCTATAGTATTGTGATTTAATACTGAAAATTTAACATGGTATCAGAGCTTAACTGAGAAGAAGACATTTTGCAGTGACGGAAGCTTGTATTGCTTGTTTATTGGGTTTCTCTCCATAGATTTTGGAAATTAAGTATAGTAGATTGGATCTACTCATCAAGGCGCATCTTTCTGTCCAATCAGATTTCAGTTCCGAGCATTTTCAGTTTTGGCCCTAAAATTTAGGGTTTCCACAAAAATAGGAATTTTTGGAAACTGAAGGTACAGCTGGAAGTTCCTTGCAAAAATCGAAGTTTTGAGCTTTGGATCGAGATTTTTGGCTGGGTAGATCTCCGGGAAACTCAAACCCTAATTCAGGGCTCTCCCCAGTGAACCCGGGAGGACAAAAAGGCAATTTTGAAGGACAAGACTTTGCTGATCTCAAATTCTGAATGTACTAGGCTGATCAGCTCTCCAAGGCGCATCTTTCTATCCTTTCGGAATTTTGAAATTCACATTTTGAAATTTTAGGGTTTCTCTGACAAACCCTAATCCGGGTCCAGATCCAGTTTTCAGCACTTCAAGTGGTAAGTTCTAAAATCTTTTCTATTTCCATTTGAAGTACTCTTAAAGATGTCTCTTCACACCAAGCTTGAGGATAAGCTTGAAGGGGCTGATAACTTCCGAGCCTGGAAGTATAGGATTGGGCTAATCCTGGAAGAGAATGAGTTGGACTCATATGTGAAAGAAGACATCCCTATCCCAGAGGATGAAGAGGCCAAGGCATTGCACAAGAAGAACTTGGTCAAGGCAAAGAGAATCATTGCTGATTCTATCAAAGACCATCTCATACCCCATGTGTCTTCTCTCAAGACACCCAAAGAGATGTTTGAATCTTTGACCAAGCTATTTGAAGGAAAGAACATAAATCGGAAGATGACCCTGCGGAACCAATTGAAAGCAGTGAAGTTTCAGAATGGAGAAACCATTCAATCCTACTTTTCAAGGGTCTCTCAGATCAAGGAACAATTAGAAGCAGTAGATGAAATGGTGGAGAATGGTGAAGTGGTGATGACCACTCTAAATGGCCTACCCAGGTCATGGGATTCCTTTATTCAAGGAATTTGTGCAAGGAAGAAGTTGATCTCCTTCAGTAGACTTCGAGAAGAATGTTCTCAAGAAGAAGCTAGGCTTATAGCTCGTGAAGAAAAGATGGGAGGAGAAGATCAAGCCCTTGCAGCTCACACCAAAAGAAGCAAAACCAAGAAGGATCACTCTCACCACAAAAGAACTCATAAGAAGGACCTAAGATGCTTTACATGCAATGAGAAGGGTCACTATGCTTCAGATTGTCCCAAGAACAAAAGGGATAATAACAAAAACTTCAGTAAGAAGAAGAAGGGCAGCAAAAGAAGATTTCATGCTCATGCTGCCGAAGATGATGAACCCCCAAAGAAGAAGGCAAGGGCAGAAAGTGACAGTGATGATGTCTCATCAAGTGAAGAAGAATATGTTCTGATCTCTGCTCTTACAGGTACCATCTCTCATGGTCGTAATGTTTGGTTGATTGATAGTGGGGCTTCCAAACACATGACTGGATTTAAAGAATCTTTTGTGAACCTTTCTGAACATGAATCACCCCATAAGGTGAAACTTGGGGATGATTATCAATACCCAATCAAAGGAAGTGGTAAAGCCTCTTACAACCTAGATTCTGGAAAATCTCTGAAGATGAAGGAAGTCCTCTATGTACCTGGACTCAAGAAGAACTTACTCTCCATCTCTGCTTTAGATGCAAAAGGTATGAGGGTTGCATTTGTTGATGGCCAAGTACTAATGTGGCCAAAGGGAAAGACTATTGATGATGCAGTAATGATTGGAGAGCAAGAGGGAGGCTTGTATAAATTGAAAGGTCAACCTGAACATGCCATGGTACATGAATCCATGGAGCCAAGTGAACTTTGGCATAGGAGATGAGGCTAAGGCCTTACATAAGAAGATTACAAGTGATCTCGACAGGTATGACTCATCGAGGTATGTTTTGAAATTTGTTCATAATTAAGTTCATGGTATGCTTGTCTTCATACTATCACGGTTAGTACAATCTTGATTTTAGACTTGTCATATCACCTTAATAAAATTATGAATGCATGATAGAAGTCATTCATTTATTAGGAGTATGAAACTTATGTTTGTACTAACACATTGTGATGTTGTATGAGTTTTATGTTGTCTACTAACATGAAAGGTACACCAAGAAGACAAATCATGTTCTAGTTCAAGAACATATGATCATGAGGACAAAGATTCATCCATTGCCATGGATCTCATAGAAGATCCATTCTCGAGGTATGTATAACTTAGTTTTATAATGGTTAACTTATGAGACATGCAGGTTACTAGTACAAGTCACTAAAGAGAACCAGAAGACATTATGCGGGTATGTTAGACATAAATAGCTAGCATGCTAATCCAGGTATGTTTTTCCTATATCAAGCTAAAATCCTACCTTGTGTTAGGATCTTATACTGTTGTTGATAATAATTATTCATGAAGTCATAGGCTTGAATAATCACAGGTTTTATGCATTTTATATCTCTTATCTTGATTGATGATTCAACTAACCTGAAGAGTCATAGGCTTGAGTAATTACAGGTTTAGACATGTTATGTTTCTTATGATTTGACTAACCATAAGAATCCTTGAATGCTCATGCTTATTATTTCTGTTTGAAATGATCATGACTATACATGCTTGAGATTATTGTGTTTTAATAGTATACTAATGAATGTATGATTTTATATGAGATCACAAGGATAACACATTCATGATACTAATAAGCATGCATAGGGACGAAGGATGAATATGAGTTCAAGAACAGGTAATTCAGGAAGCAAAGATCAAGAGGGAGCACACTCTAGTTGTTCCTGCAAGAAAGCAAAGGAGCACACTTCAGTAGTTTCTGCAAGGATGCAGATATTCAGAGGGAGTCCACCCAACGAACAAACAAAGATAAGTATTTGAATTGTCATTTCTTAAATAATACTGTTCAATAATGTATATATACTGATGTTCCTAGAATTAGGTTGTGTATTATGCATATTAGAATAATTGCATTGATGAACAGTATACTACTAATATGCATGGGTAAGTAGCCTATGGCACTGTACAACATTCCATTGCTACTTATCTAGAATGAAACCTCTTTGCTGACATGTTGGGAGTTGTGCACACTCTTAACAATGTTCTGGTAGAGATTGGAAGGCATCTAGAAAGTTACGGAATATGGATAAATGTTGTATTGAAGCATTGGCTAAGATAATTGCATGACTGTATAACATATTTCTTTATGTGTAAGAATTTGTTCTGAAAACTATAAGATGTTTTCTAATCATGCAATTTAACTTATTGTGTAGGAAAGATCATATGCCATCTCCTACAAAAAGGACTACAACATTTGTTCCAGCAAGAAAGATATCTATTGAAGATATTGAAGTTCCCAGGATCTGGGATGAAGAAATGGAATGCCATGATCCGTAGATCATGAAGAAGATGTTTGGGATGCAGTCCCAAGACCTGACAGGGAGTCATATGTATGCAGATTGAAGAAAGCCTTGTATGGCTTGAAGCAAATTCCCAGAACTTGGTATGGTGAAGATAGATTGATTGCCGACACGCAGTGGAAGCTTACTACCGAGTTCGAGATGAAGAACTTGGGAATGATGCACTATTTGTTTTTGGCATGGAGGTGTGGCAGAGTGATGGAATCTTCCTTGGACAAGGGAGGTATGCAGTAGAGATCCCAAAGAGGTTCGGGATGATGGATTGCAAGGCCATGGCCACACCTATGGCATCGAATCTGAAGCTTCTTTGTGATGCTTCATCTGAGCCAGTTGATGTTTCTATGTATCATCAGATGATTGGGTCCTTGATGTACCTGACGAACACGAGACCAGACATTTGCTTTGCTGTGAACACATTGAGCCAGTTTCTGACGGATCCGAGGAGTGTTCACCTAGTTGCTATAAAGCATGTTCTGAGGTACCTGAAGGGTACAGTGGATTATGGGCTCAGATATGAGGCGAATCAAAAGTTCAACCTGCATGGTTATGTTGATTCGGATTGGGCTGGCAGTGCTGCAGATAGGAAGAGCACATCAGGGTGTTGCTTCAGTATGGGATCAGGTGTGATCTCTTGGTTTAGCAGGAAGCAGTCCTGCGTAGCACTGAGTACAGCTGAGGCAGAGTATGTTGCAGCCTGTTCAGCTAGTTGTGAGGCAGTATGGCTACAGAAGCTACTGTCTGAGCTATTTGATCTCCCATTGGAAGCTACTGGTATCACCTGTGATAACCAGAGTTGTGTGAAGCTGTCCGAGAACCCAGTGTTTCATGACAGGTCGAAACACATAGAGATCAAATATCACTATATCAGGGATATGGTGCAGAGAGGAGCTGTGAAGCTCCTGTATGTTGCGACGGATGAGCAGATTGCAGATGTGTTGACGAAGCCACTAGCCAGGGTGAAGTTCGAGTACTTCAGAGAGAGGCTTGGCGTTCTTCAGATCGAGGACACTTCGAGGAAGAAGTGATGGACACATTTACTGAAGCCATTCCAAGCATGTTGGAAGGAGGATCCTTCACATGGCTGTGGATGTAAGCGCTGGATGATGAGCATCAGGATGATGTTCTAGTTTCTGCTGGATATGATCAGTTGGATCATTTTATGTATGTATGTATGCATCATGTTGGATGCTGGATATGATCAGTTGGATCATTTTATGAATGTATGTACGCATCATGTTGGATGCAGGATATGATCAGTTGGATCATGTGTATGTATTGTTTATGCATCATGTTGGATGCTTGGACCATGTATCTGTATATGTATCAGGTGGATGCATTGTATGATCAGGTAGATCATGTATGGTGATATGTATCATGTATTTGTATTTGTATCAGGTGGATACATTGATGATCAGGAGGATCATGTATGATGATATGTATCAGGTAGATACTTGGTATGCATCAGGTAGATGCATTGATGATCAGGATGATCATAGATGACGAGCTTCAGGATGTTGCTCCAGATGACATGCAGCAGGATGTTGCATTGATGATCAGGATGATCATAGATGACGAGCTTCAGGATGTTGCTCCAGATGACATGCAGCAGGATGTTGCAGTGATGATCAGGATGATCATAGATGACGAGCTTCAGGATGTTGCTCCAGATGACATGCAGCAGGACGTTGCAGTGATGATGATCAGGATGATCATGGATACATCAGGATGATGTATGATGAGTATCAGGATGATACTCTGTGGCCGTGGATCAGGTTGTGCAGATAAGCATGTAATTTGTGCCCTGGGAGATTTGCAGATGGTCTTGCGAGGTTTTGCCTATGGCATGTAATTTGTGCCCTGGGACATCTGGCAAATGCTCTTTCGAGGTTTTGCTTGGGAGGACATATAATTTGTGCCCTGGGAGATCTGCAGATAGTCTTTCGAGGTTTTGCCTATGGCATGTAATTTGTGCCCTGGGATATCTGGCAGATGCTCTTTCGAGGTTTTGTCCTATGGCATGTAATTTGTGCCCTGGGAGATCCGATAGGTTGAGCTGTGTGCTCGTAATCAGTCCTGGGATGCTCTTGCGAGGTTTTGCCATGACCACATATAATTTGTGCCCTGGGAGATCCGATAGGTTGAGCTGTGTGCTCGTAATCAGTCCTGGGATGCTCTTGCGAGGTTTTGTGGTGACCACATATAATTTGTGCCCTGGGAGATCTGCAGATAGTCTTTCGAGGTTTTTCCTATGGCATGTAATTTGTGCCCTGGGATATCTGGCAGATGCTCTTTCGAGGTTTTGTGGTGAGGTCACATATAATTTGTGCCCTGGGAGATTTGCAGATGGTCTTTCGAGGTTTTGCCTATGGCATGTAATCTGTGCCCTGGGACATCTGGCAAATGCTCTTTCGAGGTTTTGTGACGCACGTAAAAGTCCTGAGGATTCCACAGTATGGCCAGTGATGAAGAAGACCTGCAGGTGGTGGGCCTACATCCAGTATGAAAAAGGACTGGCTCTGTAGAACTTCCTATGACGAGTAGAGACAGAGATTGGATGAGATAGTAGCAGCAGTGACGATGATGATGACGATGCATCGATGACGATGATCTAGAGAAGAAGACTTGTCTAGCAGATCTGTGTCGAGAAATACCTTCCTTGTTAAGAGGGAGTGTTGATGTATATGTAACTTCGGAATGTATTTCATCAGTATATTATATGTATATTTATTGTACCCTTATAAGAGATGTGTTATTCCTCTATAAGGAAGTGTCGTCATGTGGATTGACAAGTGTCGCAAGTGTGTGTACTTGCCGATGGGTTATTAGACCACCTTATGGGGTCGGCCCTAATTAATATATAATATAATGTGGATGTACTCAAGTAGACAAGTCGGCCCCAGTAGGTCACTGGGCAAAAAGGTGAGTATAAATAGAGATAGGAGATCTCTATTTTACTCACTCGGAAAAGTATCTATCTCTCTCTCTGGAAAGTGGCGCACTAGGGAAGAGGAGGAGGATCATCTGCTAGGAGACTATCTCTGTATTATTTGGTTGTATTTTGGTTGAGCCATTGCTCTCTCTATCTCTGAGGAAGTTTGTGGGGTTTTTCACCTTAGGGTTTTCCCCACGGAAACTCTGTGTCTCTTGTCTCTATGCTTTTGATTCTTGTGATGCTTGTGATGCTTGTCATATTATGATTGTCATGCATTGATATACTGTAGATGTTATTCTCTCAGCAAAGATCCTATAGTATTGTGATTTAATACTGAAAATTTAACAAGTCCTTTATTCTATGGTTATAAGCTATGTCAATGGTATTTTCACCATTATCTCATCTCCTACGGTGTCAACACTCATTCTATAATTCTCTCATGCGGATATACACTACGTAGAGCTCCCCATTGAGGTTCATGACCATTACTAGGCTAAGTTTAACCTAGAAATTCAAATTTAGTGACAGATTTGTAGATTTCAAGGGAAAATACATGGTTGTAGATGATTGGAGAGGTTGGGAAAGATATGAACCCTTAACCATTAAGTTTTCTTACTCATAGATGTTTGAGAAGGCACGAATTAAGGCTACGGATGGTTCTCCAACAACATATAGTAGGTTGGTCTCCTTCTATGCACACAATGGAAGCACCTAGAAAGATGTATCACCCAAGAGAACCTTGGATCAATGAAGGGGATACCTGATCCCAAAATGGTGTTGTGTGGGGTAGGTATTGTTGGAACTAAGGTTATGATGCCTAAGTGAGATGAGTTCCTATAGAGATCTATCTGAGAATTTGGCTAAGCATATGTAACCTACCTAGTACTTGAAACATTTTATGTTTGTGGAAAAACATTACTCTAATTTTTATTGTAAAGTTTTATGATAATGACCAAGGATGGTCAAGGATGACTGTAAATGAATAATATTATTATTTAATAAAATAAAATAGGAGACACTCACCCAAAGAGACTGTTGAAGAGTGTTCACTGACCCACTAGGAGGAATGAAACTGGTGTAGAAGGAAATGGACAAGTGGCATCATCTGCACTCACTTACTAGCTGTTGCAAGGGGTGACCTATCTAAAAATGTGGCCATGCTCCCCAAGGATGGTGGAACTCAGCAAGTGATTCATTAAATGTGAAACTGGCCCAAAATACCTAGGCAATACTTTATAGCCATTGAATTAAGTAGAGGCTCACAACTTTTTCCTTGTGTTGTTAGAAATGAGCACACAAGAGATTTGATGAGGGGAAGCTAGGTAATGAGTTGCAGAGTAAGATTGTCTTATTTCTAAGTTGCGGAGTGTTATGTATGCAAGTCTACATGATTGTTGAAGTACATAAGAGTGATATGTATGCAAGTCTTCATGATTGTTGAAGTACATATGAGTGATTTGTATGCAAGTCTCCATGATTGTTGAAGTACAAAGAGAGTGTTTGTATGCAAGTCTTCTTAATTGTTGAAGTACAAACATATTGTCTTGCTTCTATATAGTATCTTCATCTTGGTGTTTCAGTGAACAGGCTCGGGGGTCCAAAAAGCAAGTGATCTTGGCTACTTTCTAGAGAAGCTTGGGAGGAACGGTCCTATTTGGGTGTTTGTCCACCCTATCAGTTATCAGGTTCTACTTTGTTTTTATTTTATTTACTTTTAAACTGTTGATCTATTTTTGAAAATTGTATGTAAATTTTATCATAGTTTCCAGATGTATCTTAGATACTAGTTAGCTGTTAGAAAGGATAAATTTATGAACTAATAGATTATTTATGTACCATGAATGGACGGATATAGATTCAAAAATATAGAATATATGATTATAAATTTCTTCGTGTATTTTTCCTTTCACCATAGGTGATGTACTCTAGTACACGTATTTGAATCATCATAGGTTTTTACACAAAATTACAAATATAAACCCTAGATTTGTAAACATTGTTAATTATGTTAAAATCTACGTAGGTAGAACATCTTACATATAAACTGAACAACATACAATAGAAAGACTTGTTTCATTGAAACATATAGAAGTAACCATCATGTAAACAAAAGTATTCTATTATTGTTGAGCTATACATGATCAAAATAGAACAATAGCTTATAATATTATAGTTCACTTTAGAAAACAAAGAGTATCTTTCATAAACAAAGTATGGTATAAGAATACAAATCGAAGCAGAGATCCTAAATTATGGAAAAAAATGCATTCACATAAACATTAATACATTTGATCAAATATATTATGAAATTATTCTGATGTTGCTCGATATTCCCATAAGGGATCGACATACATAGTACTTTCACAATCAAATAGTCGTAAGACTATAGTAAATACATATTCAATATACCAGAACTATCATAATCCTGTAACAAGTGTTTGAGACCTGTAAGGGCTCACCCTGAGTTTATAATATGAACCGGATTAATACAACCCAGGATTTTCAACCAAATTAAATACAATTGGTTCCGTAATCCATTTATGTAAACTATAAACATTAACAACTTAACCATTTTCCTAATACAGTCGAAATAACTGAAGTGTTATAGAACACAATAAGAACAGAGGTCGATGTCATCTAATGGATGCATTGTGGTTATCTTATTTAGACAATTATCAAAATAATAGTTCATCCAAAGGTCAAGGGTTCGAGTCTCAAGAGAGAGCTCACCTAGTCGTAATTTTTATACAATTTAAACTTATAAAACAAAACCTAATAATTAACAGGGTTTAGGGTTTAACCCCTTTACTAACCAAAACTATTAAACTCCGAACCAACACAGTAATAAAAGCTAAACGCAGAATTAAGTTAGGGCTTGGCCCAAAACGTTTACACCTTTATCATTTAACTATCAAAATAATCAATCTTCCAAGGAGGCCCTAAAACATTGCGTATGCAAGAATGATAATGCTAAAAGGCTTATACCGAAACAAAATCATTATTTTCAAACCCAAATACAAAAAACCCGGAAAAATGCTTTGGATAGATTACAAATTTCACCATACAATAATCTTTTCAAACATTTACAAAATTCCAACTAAAGGCTTCAAGACCAAAATATAATCATATCAAATAGCCAAGAGACAAATAGTAACAGTCTCGACATAGACTTAGATGCAAACATAAAGAAGTTTAATGCCGTAGATTTTCATTTAAAAACGTTGGTCGAGCCCAACTCCAACCTATACAAGCTACTAAACCTCTCGGATGCCCAAAGGCTTACAACATTATAAACATCAATGCCAACAGTGAATTCAAACACGTTGACAGAGGAGACATCGTGGAGAAACCGAGGGCTTACCATGGTACCTAAACCACTGGGGATTTTCTTTATCTCAGAAGATGCTGTAGCCATAAGCTTAAGAAGAGAACAGAGAGCAACTAGAAATCTCCTGCCAAAACACGCGAAAACAGTTAGATATTGTCATATGATAAAATATAAACAAAATAATTTAAACGATTGAAATGAGTCTCAGTTGGTGCCATTCTTACCTCTTACAGAGAAGTCAAAGCGCCATGAGTGTAGATCACCCTAGCAACCGAGGCCACGGTGATAGCTTTACATTGAGCAATCTTGAAACCCTAAAGGCCACTCTATATTTTAAAAATATTAACACTGAAATTGAGCAGTTGTGCCCATTCGGCCATGGCGGTCAAGAGAGAGCTCGACTCTCCAAACCCTCATGCAACGATAGGTAACAATGCTGAAGATCAGCGAAGAGTTAGGGTATTGTCCCTTACGTGGTATCTCTCCACCAACCTTCACGTGGCTCATTAATGAGCTTGGTTGGTATCCACTACACATTCGATATTTACCCATAACCCTATAGTTTGAACATGTTGTTTGCCATCAAAATTCATTTTACAAATGCGCAAAGAACTTTGGTTATTTTGTTATAAACATTAAGCACTAATGTTAACCTTTGTTACGCCTCCACCTTGGATAGAAGCCATTAGGGCTAGAACATTCAAACCCTTAGTTAGGGTCATAATAATAATTATTCCTTGTAATATAATCATATAGCTAGGTATCACCTTAGCCTTTAGAACCTATAAAAACATTAGCCAAACCGTGCATGAGAGTCCTACCTGTAACTTGGACAGGGTAATGGTAACATGCATTAGCTTTAAAACCTAAGTAAGCCTCAGGGCTTCTCCAGAACTCTCTTGCCATTTAAAACGATTTAAACATAAACAAATATTACGACATAAGAATGATAAGTAAAATAACAGTGATAATAACAAGAGATAAGTTATGGCTTTAAGACATTAAGCGTTTGAATGTTGACATAATTATATTATACATTTATTATCCCATGATGTAACAGCTTATATGTAATAACCAAACGTTCAATGTATTATATATAAAGATACAATTGAATTCATAAATACTCCCAAACCGTAAAAGAGTCTCATAGTCTTACTTCAATGATTTAAGGACAAAAGAAATAATCGTCGAAATTCATGAATATCAGAATAGCATCAACGAATACACAAGAGATTTATATAATAATGAGTTAAGAGAAATTACGCAAGTATAATATTGTATTATGGACAGTATTATATTTACTTCAGACGACACTTTTAATAATCGACGACGATTTGTATACAAGTAAGTGTCGCATTTGAGAGTATAGTTAAGCAGTTAATAATGATGCTAAACATTCACATTTATACTTTGGCATAGTAATTAATAGCGATTAGACTTCTTAGAAATTTTTTAAAATTTGATGAAAATTGGGGATGTTACATGTGGTATCAGAGCGCAAGTTCAAACACTAGGTCTGAAAGTGGTTCACTCACGTAATTGAAAACTTAAATAGAAAACACAGTTACTGATTTTTGTTTTAATTTGTTTCTGTACAAAACATTTGGTATCTAATTTGCAGGTAATGGAAGGACTAGAAGAATCTGCTAAAGACAGATCCCAGCATAATGATCAAAATAATAATCAACATGAACATGTTAACGAATAAAATATTTACGTAGAATTAATGATAATTCATAAGAACTACTTAGGACAGTTAAAGATCTAAAAGATTGAATAAAAACTGTTAAGGAAGAGAATGAAAGGATTTTAAAAGTACAAGAAGAACTGAATCAGATATTACTGGATAAATTTCATAATGACGAAAAAGATAAAAGAACATAATTTAATTCTGAATCTGGAACCATGTCCTATCAACACAAAGGTAAGAAGTTAAAATCTTCTAATAATGAAAGTAGCTCTGTAAAATTAGTCACAGCAGATCTAATGAACAAGTAAATCAATCACAATAGATGAACATAGAAAATATGGTGCAAAACTGTGCAAAACATGCAGCAGTGCTCTCTATCCCAGAAAGGGTGAATGAATTACAATACAAACTGTCACAATGAACAGAGCAATTCGAATTTCCTAAGGAGGTCATTCGAATCACTGAATGGAGTAGCTTGACTCTATCTAGGAGTCCTCATCAATCATCGGTGTTGCTCATCAATCACAACAACCAGTCATCCAGGTGTCAAGCTGAGTCTAACTGATCATAATAAATGTAACTGAAGTGTGTAGCACTGATATAGGATCTGGAGGCTCAGTGGGGGCGCATGGGAGGCTAACTGGAGTCAGAACAAGTCACCTAATCGAACTGGAGGTCAATCGGAGGTGAAACAGTCAGTCAGGAGTGAAATCAATCAGAATCGGAGTGAAATCAATCAGAATCGGAGCTAACTGAATGTAACTGGAGTGAATCTGCAGTGGTAGGTGAACAAGTGCGCCCTTCTCTGTCAGTAGGTGAGAAGAGGGCGCCTTTCAGCTTGGGAGGGCTAAAACTCTGTGGTAAGTGGCTCCCGGGTGCTAGAAGAAGGTGGATAAGGTGCTGGAGGCATCAAACTGGTGACTGGATTGCATATCCTGAAATAGATCATGCAATATCCTGAAGTAGATATGTATCCTGAAATAGATGATCCTGAAATAGATATGTATCCCGAAATAGATGATGGATATCCAAACACCCCCCCTCAAGCTAGACTATGATGTGCCAACTAAAATAATGTGGGGCCCTGGTAACTAAGACCAAAGGTCACCCCAATACAATAATCCAAAAAATGCTGAAAATAAACTAAGTGAGGAAAGAGGGAAAACCCAGTGGGAAGAAAGCCCCCCCTCAAGTCTAAAGCATAATAATGAATCAATCTGTCTCCACCATGATGGAACTCACCCCCAACAGTGAACGGAGGTAAGAGAACTTCTTCTCAGTGAAGCTCTTGGTGAAGATGTCTGCAATTTGCTCATCGGTAGGGCAATATTGCAGAATGATGGTGCGGTCATGCACCAACTGTCGAATGTAATGCATATGAATCTCAATGTGCTTGGTCCTCTGCCGCTGAACTGGATCTGTGGAGATCTTGATAGCACTTTGATTGTCACAAAATAGGACAGTCGAAGTAGTGCCACCAAAACCAAACTCGGAAAGAATACCCTGCAACCAAACTGCCTGAATGCAGGCATTGACTGCCCCTCGATACTCTGCCTCTGCTGAAGAAAGTGCAATGGCTGCTTGCTTTTTGCTGGACCAGAAAATAGCACCATGACCAATCATGAAAACATAACCGGAAGTGGACTTCCGATCAATGCTATCACCTGCCCAATCTGAATCAGTAAAACCAATGAAATCTAGCTCAGAATCTGCAGCATAATGTATGCCAAACTGTCTCGTACCTTGCACATACTGCAAGATCCGCTTGGCTGCTCGCCAATGAAGCTCATGTGGCTGCTGCATATATCTTGACACGGCACTCACGGCATATGAGATATCAGGCCGTGAATGTGTCAAATAAAGTAGTGAACCAATCAACTGTCGATACATACTGCAATCTGCAAGCGGTGTGGAATCTCCCTCCTCAAGACTGATTCCTGAGAGGAATGGGAACGGGGCTGCCTTACATTCAGCCATATTAAACTTCAATAACAGGTCGGAAGCATATTTTTGCTGAGATATAGTGATCCCATCGAAATTTTGAGCTATCTCCAAGCCCAAAAAGTGACTCAGCAAGCCCAAATCGCTCATGTCAAAAGCTAGATTTAGGGCAGATTTTAGCTTGTTTATTGAAGTAAGTGTGCTACCAGTAATAAGCAGATCATCAACATAAAGTACAATAACCAACAAATTACCTTTAACTCGCTGAAGATAGACATTCGGATCAGATTTGCATCTTTGGAAATTCTGAGAAAGAAGGAAGGAGTCCATCTTTGCGTACCAAGCTCTTGGGGCCTGTTTTAACCCGTACAAAGACTTCTTCAATCTGCAAGCCAATGATGGATCTGATGTATAACCCTCTGGCTGCTGCATATAGACCTCTTCAGCAAGGTCTCCATGTAAAAATGCACTCTTCACATCCATATGGTGCACTTCCCAGTGCTTGGATGCGGCAATAGCTAAAACAAGGCGGATGGAATCCATCTTTGCAACCGGTGCAAAGGTCTCTGTCTAGTCCACTCCTTGGACTTGGGAAAAACCTTTTGCCACCAACCTTGCTTTATATTTGCTGATAGTGCCATCAGCAGCAACTTTAGTACGGTAGACCCATTTACACTTCACTAATTTTCTTCCAGGTGGAAGAGAAACTAGCTCCCATGTATTGTTCTTTTGAAGAGAACTGTACTCTTCATCCATGGCATCTTTCCATCTCGGATCTCGATGGGCTGAATAGTATGATTGGGGATATGAACCAGCCATCAAATAACAAATCTCAGGAAGAAATGGATCAGCAATAGAAAGAGCCATACCTGCCCTTTGAAAGTCTCCTCTTGTTCGTCTCGGATCAGCAGGATTTCCAAGACTAGAACCAGCAGATTGTAGAGTATTTTGGGCCCACTTTGGTAACTGAGGGGGATCTGAATGGTCGGATTCCGAACCTGATATGTCATGATCATCATATGCTGCTACAATATCAGAAATATCAGAACTCATACCTTCATTATCGCTGCACGGATCTTCTTCTGGTGAAGGCGGTGAATCGGCAGTCTCTTCCTCGACTAGTTGCAATTCTTGAAGCGGTTCTTCAAACTGCACACTGCGCTCTATGAATATCTTTTTAGATCTGATATCCATGAGTTTATATGCTTTTGATTCTTCCCCATATCCTATCAATATGCACTCGATACTTTGTGGATCCAAAGCTCGTCTCTTCTCAGAAGGAATTCTAGCCCATGCAGTAGAGCCAAAAACTCTCAAATTTGACACATCCGGTTTGTGACCAAAGAATGCTTCGAAAGGAGTCATACCTTTCACGGATGAATGTGGAACTCGGTTCTGTATATATGCAGCAACATTGATTGCTTCAGCCCAAAGATTTGCAGCCAAACCTTTTGATTCAATCATGCATGTAGCCATCTCTTTCAGTGACCGGTTTTTCCTTTCCGCTACACCGTTCTGCTGGGGTGTGTAGGGAACTGTATGTTGGATCTTGATTCCGCTTTGGGCAAAAAGTTGCAGCAACTCGGACTTGATATATTCCCCACCATTATCAGATCTAAGAGCTTTGATCTTGCTCTCAGTGGTGGTCTCAACAGAAGCCTTAAAATCCTTGAATTTTCCAAGCACTTCTGACTTGTTTTTGAGAAAGAATACCCATGTAAAGCGAGAATAATCATCAATAAATGTCAAAACATACCTTGAACCATTTAATGACATATGGGGCAGCGGACCGCTGATATCAGAATGGATCAATCCCAAAATAGTAGAGGCTCTGCTAGCCTTGCCGCGGTCGAATCTGTGCTCGGGGTGCTTCCCAATAATGCAACCGGTGCATATTCCCTTCGAGGAACGGAGTTGTGGAAGCCCATCAACCATGGATTTATTTGATAGCAGCAGCAAATACTTATAATTTAGATGTCCAAATATTTCATGCCAAAGCCTACTAACCTCATTACCATGTGTGCGAAGAGCAGTGGGCTTTGCAAGCGGAATAAAGTGCGAAAACTCATAACATTTTGCAGTGTGGTTTGCCTTTCCAACCGCAACTAGTCTTCCACTTTTGATATCAGAAATTTCAACTGTATTAGGGCTGAATGTGACTTTCTTTGGATCACCAGTATGTGTCATTTGATACATAGAAAGGAGATTCGAAGCTAAGGAAGGCACATAGAGAACATTCTGAAAGCATCCATGATCTACATGAATCGTACCTTTGCCTTTTGAAGAAATTTTTGAGTCATCTCCCAAATGGATGGGGGTGGAGCTGTTTGGATCGAATGAGGAAAAAGAATCAATATTTGCAGCCATATGATTTGATGCACCCGAATCTATCAAGAGAGTTGAGGGCTTCGAAACCGTTGCCATGAGTGCTTGTCCTCTTTCATGATCATCATTCCGATCTTTCTTCCTTGCACCGTCAGGAAGGGTTATGTTGTTCTTTTCCAAAAGGAGGGCCATTTGATCTATAGTCTTCTTCATACATGAACTTTCGGGATGAAAGCCACGGTTACAATAAGTACATTTAGATTTTTGGTTACCTTCTTTGCCCTTTTGCTTGGATTTTGAACTGGATGGTGCATCCGTTTGCTTGCCTTTGTCTTTTTGCTTGTGAGGCTCGAATTTGGGCTTCTCCTTCTTTAGCTTTCCTTTACCATTCGAGATCTTGGGTCCTTGAACAAATAGGGCTGAATCTTTGGAGCTTATGGACCCCATTTGAATCAACTTGTCATGCTCTTTCGTAACGGACTCAATGAAGGCATTCAAGGTAGGCATCTTCCAATTCGGGGTAGTTAGCCGACCAGAATTGAAAGTGGAGACAAATACCGAATAATCTTTCCCAAGATTGCTTAGAATGGAGAGGATCAACTATTTATCCTCTTTGATAACACCACTGTTCTTCAATTGCAAGTTCAAGTTCTTGAATTTTGTGAAGAATTCATTGATGCTCTCGAAATTCTCAGGATTAAGGCCAATCAATTCATTCTCTAATTGAAAAGCCCTAAGCTCATCCTGCTTGCCGAATAGTGTCTCAAGTTGCTCCCATATGGCTTTTGGAGTCTTCAATCCGCTGAGATGGAAGTGAAGATCCTTGGAGATGGAGAGACAAAGAAGACCGTAAGCTTCATCAAGCTTATTGTAGTGTTTGGTTCTTTCTGCCACATTGTTTGGCTCCAATTCAAGACCAAGAGTGACTCGGTAGTATCCTTTTGAACGTAATATGATCTCCATATCATCTTTCCAATCAAAATAATTGAATGGGGTGAGGATAGGCTTTGAAGAAGAGTATTCCATTGCTAGGAGCGAGTCAAATGATGAAGAAGAAGCTTGCATGCAGACTATAGCGAATGGAAATGCTGTAGGGAAGCTTGCATGCAGAATGTAGCGAGTGCACTTGGAGGAGATAATTAACCTGCAAATCACATAAGAACAATCACAATAAGGTCGAACAATCCACCCTTTGAGAGTTGCATCACACCTGGGATTGGATTTCAAGCAATGTTGAATAGGTCCAATGTATCAGATCCAGGAATTATGTGGTAACTCAAGCTTCTGGAGTGGTATTGGAGTATTTTTCAAGCTTTGCATGCACAGGAACGAATGCCCTTGAGATATCTCATGCCAAACTTTTTGCAATTTTTAGCAATTCAGTCAAATCTTCTTGTATAAACACCTGTAGAAAAGAGATCTTGTCCCTGCAATGGCTCTGATACCATGTAAAATTAGTCACAGCAGATCTAATGAACAAGTAAATCAATCACAATAGATGAACATAGAAAATATGGTGCAAAACTGTGCAAAACATGCAGCAGTGCTCTCTATCCCAGAAAGGGTGAATGAATTACAATACAAACTGTCACAATGAACAGAGCAATTCGAATTGCCTAAGGAGATCATTCGAATCACTGAATGGAGTAGCTTGACTCTATCTAGGAGTCCTCATCAATCATCGGTGTTGCTCATCAATCACAACAACCAGTCATCCAGGTGTCAAGATAAGTCTAACTGATCATAATAAATGTAACTGAAGTGTATAGCACTGATATAGGATCTGGAGGCTCAGTGGGGGCGCATGGGAGGCTAACTGGAGTCAGAACAAGTCACCTAATCGAACTGGAGGTCAATCGGAGGTGAAACAGTCAGTCAGGAGTGAAATCAATCAGAATCGGAGTGAAATCAATCAGAATCGGAGCTAACTGAATGTAACTGTAGTGAATCTGCAGTGGTAGGTGAACAAGTGCGCCCTTCTCTGTCAGTAGGTGAGAAGAGGGCGCCTTTCAGCTTGGGAGGGCTAAAACTCTGTGGTAAGTGGCTCCCGGGTGCTAGAAGAAGGTGGATAAGGTGCTGGAGGCATCAAACTGGTGACTGGACTGCATATCCTGAAATAGATCATGCAATATCCTGAAGTAGATATGTATCCTGAAATAGATGATCCTGAAATAGATATGTATCCCGAAATAGATGATGGATATCCGAACAAGCTCTTCTTCTGAAATTAATTTTAAAATACATAAAAAGAAACATAAGTATTTCAGTGGCAGCAGTGAAAGTGACTGTAGACCAAAAATGAGGAATTATAAACCATATAAACAGAGTTTAGGAGAGTTAAATAGGATAAAACCCCCAACATTTAATGGTGAAAATGAAAAGGGAGAAGCAGTCGAAGCATGGCTGTCAGGTATGAATAAATACTTTCAAATTTATGATTATTCAGATCAGCTGAAAGCTAAGATGGCCATTTATAATCTAAATGGGAAAGCAGATATTTGGTGGTAGGATATAAAAAGGGTAAAAAGTATTAAAGAAAATAGTGTAACTTGGAGTACATTTAAGAAATATTTTAAGAAGAAGTTTATTTTTGAAAAATACTATGAAGAAAAAGCAAAAGAGTTATATGATTTAAAACTAGGTTCTATGAACATGAAAGAATTAAGCAGTAAATTTCTAATTCTGTTAAGATATGTATCTTACATTGTGGACGAGAAGCCTAAAATACAAAGATTTATGAGTTGCTTACCTTTTAATATCAAAGACAAAATTGAGTACGGCAACACTAAGACTCTTGAGGAATCTATGAGAAAAGAAAACTTCAGTTTTGAATATAACAAAAAAAGAGAAAGTGTATCTAGCTGGAAGAGTAATAAACCAAGTAATTTCGAACAAAGAAGGAAAAAATTTAAATTTAGTAGGAATGTTGGAAATAACAAGAGAAATTTTACTAGCATAAATTTTCAAGGAAATAATTTTAAAAGAAATACACCACATAATTTTACAGCTCCAAGAAACATGCCTAATAATTATGCTAGAAATAATGAACAAAAGGAACTTGTAAAATGTTATGAATGTCAAAGACCACATTATTCAATAAATTGTCCTAACAAGAAAAGAACTGTCAGCAACATCCATACAGTGCAAGAAGAGCCAACAATTGGTGACTTAGCGAGGGAAATTCCCAGGATCAATGCAGCCTTGGAAAATCGACAGGCTGATCATCAAACTTCAATGGTCTAAATAGAAGGTATGCTACAGAACAGACCCATCTCTATTTTAATTGATCTAGGATCTAGTTTGAGTTATGTATCACCTGATATAGTAAAAAGTTGTAAATTGAAAGTAGAAAAGTTTGAAAAGTCTTGGTTGGTTCAATTAGCTGCACGAACCAAAAGGAAGGTAGTTGATTTTGTTAAAAAATGTGATTTGCTTATGAGTCAGTTAAAGACACAAGTAAAGTTGAATGTATTATCGTTAGGGTCTTATGATGTCTTAATTAGAATGGATTGGTTGGAAAAACATAGTGTAGTTTTGAATTGTTTTGAAAAGACATTTATATGCTTGAATGATAAAGGAGAAACAATAACATTAAAAGGAATCCCTAGAAAAACTTCAGTTAGATAGATTTCTACTTTGCAACTGAAAAAGGATGTAAAGTATTTGCTATAAATGTAATAAATGATGAACATGCTACTAAAGAAGATAAACTAAAACTTGAGGATATACCAATCCTAAGAGACTTTTAAGACGTATTCCTGGAAGAAATTCCAGGATTACCTCTGAAAAGAGAATTGGACTTCACCATTGAGTTAGTACCTGTTGCGATACCCAACTCAAAATCTCCTTACCAGATGAATATCCTAGAGCTTAACGAACTAAAATCACAGTTAAAAGAATTAATAGATAAAAACTACATAAGGCTAAGTGTGTCTCCATGGGGAGCACCTGCCATTTTTGTTGAAAACAAAGACGGTACATTTTGTTTATGCATAGATTACCGTCAGTTAAATAAAATTACAATTAAAAACAGATATCCCTTGCCCGCATAGATGATCTGTTTGATCAAGTACACAGAGCGACGATATTTTCAAAAATAGACTTGAGATCTGGATATGATCAATTCAAAATTCAAGATGAGGACATCTTTAAAACTGCTTTTATAACCCGTTACGGGGATTACGAATTTGTAGTTATGCCTTTTGGGCTAACTAACGCTCCAGCAGTTTTCATGTGTCTAATGAATAATGTTTTACATAAGTACTTGGATAAATTTGTAATTGTTTTCATTCACAACATTTTAATCTATTCAAAAACTAAGGAAGAACATGATGAACACTTATAAATAATATTACAATTCTTAAGAGAACATCAACTTTACGTTAAATTCAGTAAGTGTGAAATTTTCAAAGATAAAATACTATATCTAGGTCATGTGATATCCAAGGATGGAATCTCAGTTGATCATGATAAAATAAGAGCAATTAATGAATGGATTGTCCCTAAAGATGTAACTGGTGTACGATCGTTCATGGGAATTACAGGTTACCACCGAATATTTATAGAAGGATTCTAAAAAATTGCGAATCCCATAACCTCTTTACAGAAAAAGGGAAAGAAATTTATTTGGGATCAAAAGTGTGAAGAAAGTTTTAAGAAGTTAAAATAACTACTAACTACTACACCTATTCTAAAAATTACAGATCCAAACAAGGATTTTGTTGTATGCACTGATGCATGCAATGATGGACTTGGCGGAGTCTTAACACAAAAAGGACATGTAATAGTGTATGAGTAAAGAAAGTTCAAACTTCATGAAAAGAACTACACTACCTATGATTTGGAATTGGTTGCCGTGATACATGATTTAAAGATGTGGCTCCATCATCTAATCGGTAGGAAGTTTTCATTAATGACAGATAATAAAGGTCTAAAATATATGTTGGATCAACCAAATTTGAACGCAAGGCAAGCTAGCTGGTTAGCTTTCCTTAGCGAATATGATTTTTAGATCCTACACATAAAAGATAAAGAAAATAAGGTAGCTGATACCTTAAGAAGAAATGAAAAATTAAATTTTATGGTAGCAATCAGTACTTATAACACAAATTTATAGAATCAGCTTGAAGAAGGAATAAAACTAGATAAAACTTATCAGAAATTATAGGAAAAGGTTGCAGAAAATAATTCTGAAAATTTAATAACAGATTACAGTTTGAATGAAAAGGGTTTAATGATGTATAAAAATAGATTGTATGTGCCTAATGTACCTGAAACTAAGTTGTTGATTTTAAATGAAGTACATAAAAGTCCTTATTTAGGACAACTTGGTTACCAAAAGATGATAACAATGTTAAGGAAAGATTACTTTTGGCCAAATATGAAGAATGAGGTGGTTGAATACATAGCTAGGTGCTTTGAATGTCAGCAAGTTAAATCTGAGCATCAACACCCAGTTGGTTTATTACAGTCATTACCGATTCCAGAGTGGAAGTGGAAGATTATCAGCATTGATTTTATAACTGGTTTTCCTAAAAATCAAAAGTAGAATGATTCAATAATGGTAGTAGTAGACAAGCTTAGCAAAGCAGCTCATTTTATACCTGTAAAAACTACTTTTAAGGCTGCTAACATTGCTGATGTGTTTATGAAGCAAGTTTTTTGTTTTCATGGAATCCCTAAGGTAATAATTTCTTATCGAGATTCTAAATTTATTGGAAATTTCTGGAAATCATTGTTTAAAGGTTTGGATACTAAATTAAACTTCATCACGTCTTTTCATTCGCAAACGGATGGACAAATTCAAAAAGTAAATCAGATTCTAGAAGACATGTTAAGAATATATGTTAAAGATCAGCCAACTAAATGGGAAGAATATCTGCACTTAGTTGAATTTGCTTATAATAATAACTATCAAGCTTTAGCTAAACTTAGTCCTTTTGAAATTTTGTATGGAAAGTGTAATACTCCTATCTCATGGAGAAATCCAGTTGATAGATTGATGTTAGGACCTAAATTATTGAAAGATATGGAACTAATAGCGAAACAGGTACAAAGCAATTTGAAAATTGCACAAGACATACAAAAGAGTCATGCAGATCTAAAAAGAACTGAGAAAGAATTCCAAGTAGGTGAGCATGTTTTTGTCAAGGTGAAACCCAAGAAAAGCTCTTTTAAGCTGGGAAGTTGTGCTAAATTAGCACCCAGATATTGTGGACCATTTCAAATACTATTAAGAATTGGACCAATGGCATATCAGTTAGTATTACCACCTAATATGAAAATAAATAATGTATTTCATATTCCTATTTTGAAAAAGTATGTACATAATGCTACTCACGTAATCGATTGGAATGACATACAGGTGGAACCAGAATGAGATTTTCAGGTGGAACCGGATTGTATCCTTGAGAGGAGAGAAATTTTACTCTGGAATCGCACCATTGGACAGGTAAAGGTGCAATGGAAACACCTTAGTCTAAATGAAGCAACCTGAGAATTAGAGAGTCATATGTGGGCAGCATATCCAATTCTTTTCCAGGAAGACTCTGATGATGAATAAGCAACATCGAGGATGATAGTTAACTTAAGAGGGGGTGTTTGTAACCTACCTAATACTTGAAACATTTTATGTTTGTGGAAAAACATTACTCTAATTTTTATTGTAAATTTTTATGATAATGACCAAGGATGGTCAAGGATGACTGTAAATGAATAATATTATTATTTAATAAATTAAAATAGGAGACACTCACCCAAAGAGACCGTTGAAGAGTGTTCACTGACCCACTAGGAGGAATGAAACCAGTGTAGAAGGCAATGGACAAGTGGCAGCATCTGCACTCACTTACTAGCTGTTGCAAGGGGCAACTTCCCTAAAAATGTGGTCATATTCTCCAAGGATGGTGGAACTGAGAAGGTGGCTCATTAAATGTGAAACTGACCCAAAAGACCTAGGAAATATTTTATAGGCATCGAATTGAGTAGAGGCTCGCAACTTTTTCCTTGTGTTGTTAGAACTGAACACACAAGAGATTTGATGAAGGGAAGCTAGGTAATGAGTTGCAGAGTAAGACTGTCTTACTACCGAGTTGCATAGTGTTATGTATGCAAGTCTACATGATTGATGAAGTACATAAGAGTGATAAGTATGCAAGTCTTCATGATTGCTAAAGTACATATGACTGATTTGTATGCAAGTCTCCATGATTTCTGAAGTACAAAGAGAGTGTTTGTATGCAAGTATTATTGATTGCTGAAGTACAAACATATTGTCTTGCTTCTACATAGTATCTTCCTCCTAGTGGTTCAGTGAACAGGCTTGGGGGTCCAAAAGCAAGTGATCTTGGCTGCTTTCTGGAGAAGGCTGGGAGAAACAGTCCTCTTTGGGTGTTTGTCCACCCTATCAGTTATCAGTTTCTACTTTATTTTTATTTTAATTACTTTTAAATTGTTGACCTATTTCTGAAAACTGTATGTAAATGTTATCATAGTTTCTAGATGTATCTTAGATACAAGTTAGCTGCTAGAAAGGATATATTTCTGAACTGATAGATTATTTTTGTACAATGAATGGACGAATATAGATTGGAAAATATAGAATATATGGTTATAAATTTCTTCGTGTATTTTTCCTTCCACCATAGGTGATGTACTCTAGTACAGGAAGATGTTTAATTAACATAGATTAGAGATGATATGAAGATTATAAGCAAAAGAATAATTCTGTATAATGTATCAAATATAGAATTTCATTATTGATTTTTGCTCACATTAGTATATATGTATTGTTTATTCATAAACAATTGATATTGAAAATCAATAGCAAAAATCCAAATTTGAATCGTCATAGGTTTTTACACAGAATTGCAATTATAAACCCTAGATTTGTAAACATTGCAAATTATGTTAAAATCTACATAGGTAGAACATCTTACATATAAACTAAACAACATACAATAGAAAGACTTCTTTCATCGAAACATAAAGAAGTTACCATCATGTAAACAAAAGTATTATATTACTATCGAGCTGTACAGGATCAACATAGAACAATAGCTTATAATATTATAGTTCACTTTAGAAAACAAAGAGTATATTTCATAAACAAAGTATGGTATACGAATACAAATCGAAGCAGAGATCCTAAATTCTAGAAAAAACGCATTCACATAAACATTAATATATCCGATAAAATATATTATGAAATTATTCTGATGTTGCTCGATATTCCCATAAGGGATCGACATACATTGTACTTTCACAATCAAATAGTCGTAAGATTGTAGTAACTACATATTCAATATACCAGAACTATAATAATTTTGTAACAAGGGTTTGAGACCCGTAAGGGCTCATCCTGAGTTTATAATATGAATCGGGTTAATACAACCCAGAATTTTCAACCAAATTAAATACAGTTGGTTCCGACATCCATTTATGTAAACTATAAACATTAACAACTTAACCATTTTCCTAATACAGTCTAAATAGCTGAAGTGTTACAGAACGCAATAAGAACAGAGCTCGATGTCATCTAATGGATGCATTGTGGCTATCTTATTTAGGGTTCGAGTCTCAAGAGAGAGCTCCCCCAGTTGTAATTTTTATACAATTTAAACTTATAAAACAAAACCTGAATAATTAACAGGGTTTAGGGTTTAATCCCCGCAGCAACCAAAACTATTAAACTCCGAACCAACACAATAATAAAAGATAAACGTGGAACTAAGTTAGGGCTTGGACCAAAACGTTTATACCTTCATCATTTAACTATCGAGATAATCAATCTCCCAAGACAGCCCTGAAACATTTTGTATGCAAGAATGATAATGCTGGAAGGCTTATACCGAAACAAAATCATTATTTTCAAACCCAAATATTAAAAACCCAGAAAAATGCTTTGGATAGCTTACGAATTTCACCATATAGTAATATTTTCAAACATTTACGAAAGTCCAACTAAATGCTTCAAGACCAAAATATAATCATATCAAATAGCCAAGAGACATATAGTAACAGTCTTTATAGAGACTTAGATGCAAACAGAAAGAAGTTTAATGTCGTAGCTTTTCATTTAAAAACGTTGGTCGAACCCAACTCCAACCTATACAAGCTACTAAACCTCTCGGATTCCCAAAGTCTTACGACATTATAAACATCAACGCCAACAGTGAATTCAAACACGTTGACAGAGGAGACATCGTGGATAAACCGAGGGCTTATTGTGGTACCTAAACCACTGGGGATTGTCTTTATCTCAGAGAATGCTATAGCCATAAGCTTAAGAAGAGAACAGAGAGAAACTAGAAATCTCCTGCCAAAACACATGAAAACAGTTAGATTTTGTCATATGATAAAATATAAACAAAAGAATTTAAAAGATTGAAACGAGTCTCAGTAGGTGCCATTCTTACCTCTTATAGAGAAGTCGAAGTTCCATGAGTGTAGCTCACCCTAGCAACTGAGGCCACGGTGATAGATTTACATTGAGAAATCCTGAAACCCTGAAGGCCACTCTATATTTTAAAAAGCTTAACATTGGAATTGAGCAGTTGTGCCCATTCGTCCATGGTGGCCAAGAGAGAGGTAGGCTCTCCAAACCGTCACGCAACAACAGGTAACACTACCAAATATCAGCGAAGAGTTAGGGTATTTTCCCTTACGTGGTAGCTCTTCACCAACCTTCACGTGGCTCATTAATGAGCTTGGTTGGCATCCACTACACATTTGATATTTACCCATAACCCTATAGTTTGAACATGTTGTTTTCTATCAAAATTCATTTTACAAATGTGCCAAGAACTTTGGTTATTTTGTTATTAACATTAAACACTAATGTTAACCTTTGTTACGCCTTCACCTTGGATAGAAGCCATTAGGGCTAGAACATCCAAACCCTTAGTTAGGGTCATAATAATAATTATTCCTTGTAATATAATCATATAACTAGGTATAACTTTAGCCTTTAAAACCTATAAAAACATTAGCCAAATCGTGAATGAGTATCCTACCTGTAACTTGGATAGGGTAACGGTAACATGCATTAGCTTCAAAAGCTAGGTAAGCCTCAGGGCTGCTCCATAACTCTCTTGCCATTTAAAAGGATTTAAATATAAACAAATATTACGACATAAGAATGATAAGTAAGATAACAACGATAATAACAAGAGATAAGTTATGGCTTTAAGACATTGAGTATTTGAATGTCGACATAATTATATTATACATTTATTAGCCCATGGCATAACAACTTGTATGTAATGACCAAACGTTCAATGTATTATAGATAAATATAAAATTGAATTCATAAATACTCTCAAACAGTAAAAGAGTCTCATAGTCCTACTTCAATGATTTAAGGACAAAAGAAATAATCGTTGAAATTCATGAATATCAGAATAGCATCGACGAATACACAATACATTTATATAATAATAAGTTAAGAGAAATTCCCCAAGTATAATGTTGTATTATGAACAATATCATATTTACTTCAGACATAGGGCCACATATCTTTCTAAATAGCATTAAGACACTTTTAATAATCGACGATAATTTGTATACAAGTAAGTGACGCATTTAAGAGTATAGTTAAGCAGTTAATAGTGATGCTAAACATTCACATTTATACTTCTGCATAGTAATTAATAGCGATTACACCGATTAGATTTTTTTTTAAATTTGATGAAAATTGGGGATGTTACAACATATATAGAAGAATAGGTGGTGGGATGAGAGAGTGAATCATGTAGGTGTTTCGTTCACCCTAGTGGATTCATAGCTCATCTTGGTGGTGGCCTCTCATCAGAATGAATATGTGCTAGACATAGTTCCTATGGTTGGGTGGAATATCGCTCTTACATAACTAGTTGCTTGGATCCACGTTGTTAAAAGATAAGTATTCTCTTGTATTTGAATATGAAATGTTTATAATTGATGCTTGTGATGATTATGCTTGTATATTCATGCTATGTGTGTTTGGATAGAGTTTATTTCCATTGTGATTTTTTATTATGCATATGGACACATATTTTACATATTATGAATTCATAATATGGTTATGGGGTGAAATTTAGAAGCCCGTAGTTCATTCCTGTCCACCTCTATTGGTTTTATTGATGGATTGGGACATGAAACTAACTATAAATCAATGTCTCTCGAGACTCCCACTAAAATAGGTATTCACTAGGTTCAGGATTAATCCAAAACCCTCAACAACAAAGGTGTCCCCTTACAACCAAATATATCTCTGATACCAATTGTTGGGTTGTTAATACCATTTTCAATAGGTTTTCAGACTTAATTTACTTATTTATATTCATTAAAGTAATCAAACAATAACATTGGCATACACAACACATCAACACAAAAAATAGAAAATTACCCTGGAAACCTGATCTCGAGAAAATTAGCAAACCAATGAGCTCTCGGCTCATTTATTATCAAGCATAAATTCACTACACTTGGGTGGTACCAATACAAACGAGTCGGTAACCAATATTACACATGTGATTACCCTCACTCGCAATATGCAACACACTTTCCCTCATTGTCCATCATCATATATCATCTTACATAGCCATTACACCTTATTTATAGGTGCAATGCAGCTAACTTCTCATTAATGGTTGTCCATAACCTTCTATCTAAATCTTGTTATTTTGCTTTAAACTATAAATAGTAGTTGAATATCCATTAGGCTTCCAGTCATCCAAGTGCCTGTCAAATTCATGATTTTTTCAACCAAGTCACTTGTCTTTCAACCAAACAACTAATCTAGTCGGTTGGCCAAAAATACCATTCATTATCCATCACCTTCAACTGTAGCTAACTAATGTTATTCGAATATCTACTTTCCCAGTCGATCTCATGCAAATAATATAACACTCTCAACATTACGCACCACGCATGGGTATTGGGATCTTAACCATGTTAAGGAGAAATAAAGGGCCTTAAAATTCCTATATAAATATCTTAAGGATTAGTCCCCGAATGGGGCCTTGAGAGACTAGATAGGCCCTCTAAAAGGGACCTTTGACCTTTGAGTGAGATATGAGTACCTATAAGAGATTTTACATACTAGCGATGGATCTTGGGATCATGAATATGGTCAAGTGAGGAAGAAAAGGGGCCATATGACACTAATGAATCTTCTTGGGGTCATGGGACAAAAGGTATCTTATTACCATGGTCAAGACCCAGAGACCCATCATTGGTGCAAAATACCTCCTTAGGGAACCCATATTTCAATCAAAGGCCAAATATCCCTTTGAAAGGGCATATGTAGTGGATTGAGGAGCGTTCATGACTCATGAGCCTTAAAAGATTCATATAAGACCTAAGAACCTTTTATTTTCTCCCGTGACCATAATGAAGGTCTTTAATCCCATCCATTTTTAAAAAACTTTCCAATGGTTCCAATATCTCATTCAAAGGCTAAATTTCATGAACCCTAGAAGACTAATTTTGATAATATAACCCTCGTTTTCTTCATCAACCATGGTGAAGGCCCCCAGACCCATGCTAAGTACATCAAATATTTCAATTATGCACATATCCTAGAAAGAGACCAATGTTCTAGTTCTATATGGTGCTTTGAGGCCTATTTCAAGGACTAAGGCCCTAGAAGATCCATTATGGGATAAGTTTCCAAAAAGCCATCTCTTGTGTGCAAAATGTCATAATGGTACCCATATCCAAATCAAGGAAAAAGGGAATTTCTATAGGGGTTTGTGATGGTTTGATACATATTTCATGTCCCACAAGAGCTATAAGATCCATTTAATTATGAATTAATTTATTTTCCTTCCCCAATCTTGGTCGAGGCCTAAAGACCCATCTCTACCACTCAAAAACTCATAATGACACACACCTATACCACTCTTATGTAAAAGATCCATTTTGGAGGACCCACATTGTAGTTCAAAGCCTTGATCATGGCCTATTAGCCCAAAAATATTTGTTTAGGATCTAACTCCTTGTATTTATCCCTAAGCCTTGGTTAAGGCCTCAATAAACATCTCTAATGCATAAAAGATAGTAATGGTACCCACACATTTCGTGAAGGATAATGATGTCCTATAGAGCACATGTTATGTCATTTATGACATTATTTATGTCCCTTTATCCTTAGAAAATTCATCAAGGACCCAAGAACCGTATTTTCCTCCTTTTCTCATTATTAAATCCTTAATATACATATCTCTAGTGCACAAGACTTCATGATGGTATCTATATTCTACCTGGAGGCCAAAGGTCACCTCTAAAGGACTTATGTTGTGGTTTTAGGTCATGATCATGGTCAATGAGCCTTAAAGATCATTTTATGGTGTAAGGTTCTTTCTCTCCTCCAATGAATCCAATTGAGGAATTGAGCCCCATCCCACCATGCAAGAAATCTTATTTGTGCCCATATCCAACTTTTATGCAAAAGATCTACTTTAAAGGATATATGTTATGGTTCATGGGATTGATAAATTCCAATTACCTCAATAATCGTATGTTAGGGTATAACTTCATCAATTGATTCCCCAAACATGGTCCAATACCCACTCCTAGTGCACAAAACCTCATATGCCACTCATATCCCACGTTAAGGTTAACAATATCCTATACAGTGCATGATTTTGGTTTGAGTCATTGTTCATGGTCCTTGGTATCTAAATGCTTCATATATGGCCTAATGGCATTATTTTATTTCCATACCCATTGTTAATGCCTTGAAATCCATCCTTACTATCCAAGGAATTATAAAAGAAACCATACTCCACTTTGGAGGCCAAACATCCCCTTTAGAAGGCTCATGTGATGGTTTGAATCCTTGCTCATGGTGTACGATCCCTAGAGCTTCATTGAGAATCTAATTACCTTGTTTTCCTCCCCTTACAATGGTCAAGTCCATGAAACCTACTTGACATGTTAAAAACATCGCAAGAGAACCCAAATACTATTGAACACCAAATATCCTAATGATAGGGACTATGTGGTGGCTTCAGGTATCAATCAAGACCTAATTAACATAGATTTTCTATTTCTTTTCGGAATAAGAAATTACTTTTATATAAAAATATAAACATGTAGATCTAAAATAGATGTTTGGGTAGAAAGTTGCGGCCAACATATTAAAATACATATTTTTATATTAAAACTAATGAACATGTTATTAATACATCCATGTTTCTAAAGTGTGTACATGTTCTAGTGCATGCCTATTTGGAAAAAATGTGGCGATTTGGAAGGCACTGAACCAATAGCCAAAAAAATCATATGCATTCTAAGGAACACACATGCATTCCTGTGTGGATACATTCACAATTTACTATTACCACTTTTTCATTCATATATATATATATATATAATTTCTTAAAATAATAGAAAAAGACACTTCCCATAACAATCACAAGTTTTTATTTTGCAAATGGTTCACAATTTTTTCGAAGTCATTACCTCAATATGCCAAAGTTAATTCAAAAAGTGAATAGTGTGGTAGTGTAAAAATAAACTATATGCACGAAATTATATTCATTGACTCTCATAATTTTCGTTTATGATTTTGGCATGTAGATGACACAATTTAAAGGAAAAGGTACAAGATGAAAACTAGCTTTTCATCTCACAACAATATAAGTCATTGAAAATGACTTATTGTTTTTCTATGTTGCTCATAATTCTTTAAAGAAAACAAATCAAATTTCAAGGACGAACATTGAGTATTGTTTCATTGTATTAATATGGTTGTTATGTAATTAATATGATGAATAATTCATTCAATAAATATTATAAATCATTTTTCCAGAATTATTTGTTAGAGATTAATAATTGTTAATGAATTTAAATAATAGTATGTTTTTTTTCTCTATATAATACAGTGAATTATTGAATGTTAATCATAGATTAAAGTTAATAAATTAAAGTATCAATTGTATATACACTTCCATTGTGATAGTAATATCATTATGTTAATATGATGGATATATTTACTAAAAAATTACTATACACAAATGTTCTAATAATTATGTTTGGGTTTTGTTATTAAGTAAGGAAAAATAAATCTCTTTGTTATGATTAATAGTGAAATTTATAATTAAAATATTTTGTTGATATAATTATTTTCTATATGTACTTTTTTTTATAGATGATAAGTGACATCCATAATAACTCCGTACAACCTTGCTAAATATGGCATTGTCGTTCTTTTTTTTTTATGGTGTTTTACACCTTTGACGGTGCATTTTACTAAAATGCTGATAGTGGATGACAATACATATCAAGCCAAACTCTCTCTTTATCTCTTTATGCACAAATCCAAATATCTTTGTATAAAAAAATAGAATCCAAATTTTACAAAAGAGAAATAAAGCATAAAAATCTACGTAAATTCAAACATAAATGATAGAAGAAGGCTCCAGGGTTTAGAGAAGATACAAAAAATGAATTAAGTTTAATTTTGGAAAAAGTGAAAATATTTCATACACTAGTATTAATTCACGATGGTCAATCAAATTTTTTGGGTGTAAACGATGGGGAAAATGTTTGTGTAGGCATTTTCCAACACATCTAATATGTGCGAGTTGTAAGCTTATGTAGGATCTCAATTGCCAAGTTAATATTAGCTGTTTGTTGGGCCTCCTCAACCCTATAATCTAAGCCACTCTCACGTATTGTTCATCGGTGAGATTAGTAGATTATTATTTTGCTTCTAATGATTCTCATCTATGATCCGGGATGATCTCAGATCTTTACATGGTATCATAGCGGTACTGCAAACTTCGCCTCATTTGTTATGAGAGATATCGGAATGCAGTCGTTCTCTCTTGTGGAAGATTTGGTTTTGCATTTTTAATGTTGCTTTCCCTGTTGAACTATAGATATTGATAGATCTAAATTTGATTTTTTAGCCTTTTAATATGTGTGTTACCCTTGTTGTAACTCTGTGTGGAACTTCTCATATTTGATGTATTAGTGGCCTTCATTTTGCTGGGTCACTACCCTCCTCACATTGCTACATGAACAAGATTTCAATTTCTTAGGCATTTTCTCACCTTTGTCAACTCTGTGGCTCTTTCAAATTAGCTTATGTCTTTTTCTTGGAAGAAGTAGTATTCTAGATAAGGCTTTGGATTTTTTCTTTTGGAGATTGTTGTATTGCTTAGTTTCAACAAACTTATGGCATGTAGGAAGGTGACGGTGTTATTATTAATATTGAAGTTGACCAAATTCCACCAAGGCTTGATGGAGTCCTAGATCTGCGTGCTTGCTATGTTGATGGTTGTTCCTCCACTCTCGGATCACTATGTTGATGCTTATTCACATACATGCTCCATTGATGGTTGTTTCCCATGCAGTAGCTGGACACCCCTTCCATGTTTAGCCATAGCTTTGGATCATCTTCTCACCATATCAATTTTGGGGGTGATTACTTTCCCCAAGCCCTCAAGATCAATGGAAATCCCTTTGACATTGTCACTCGCCGTGGATGGTCAAATTCATATCCTTCCCGGATTCTTCTCTATTTATGGATCTAGCAAATTTTTACCCCTTCCGTTTTAGTAGCAGTTTGCTTTGCTTTGAACCTCTCAATCTCGTTTTGCACATTTGAGTAGTGGATTCCATGTTGAATTCACGCAAATAGTTTTAGGAGAGTATCTAGGCATTTGTCTTCATGTACTGCATTGTTTCACATTGTCTTGGAGATCACCACTTTGGAGTGCTTCTTGCTTAGGTTGTTTTGCATATTTTCTGCCATTACCTCATACTCCATACTTTCACCATCAATTGTGACATCCAATAATGTCATCTTTCCACTCAATGTAACATTGTGGAGAAGTTGGTATGCAATGCATCCTCGGGGGTTTTTTTATTCACTATGATTGATCGAGATCAAGCATCTTCAGAGTGATCCTTGTACACATAATTGGTTTCTATATTGACTCGGCGATTCCAGTGGCTATCAGCCCATGCAATTTTTTGTGATGGATTGACATCCATAGGGACGCTCAACATATACTGTTTTCTCAGTTGTAAATGAGTACCTAATCAAGCCTTTTGTGATAGTACTCAGTTCTAGAAAATCAGTTTATTTGGGGGTTTGCATTTATTTCTCATTTCCCCAACAGTTTGGAATGTGTACTCAATGCCTTAGGAGTTTGAAATTCGTTACTTGTGTTTCTACATGTATCTTTGATGTTATTGACGGCTTGGGGTTACCTGGCCCTCTTTAGAGTTTTAGCCATAGTTCATGTTGGTATTTTTTAGTGTACATTGCTTGTTCAATGGTTGATGGTGTTCCATTATGTTCGTAGCCTTGTTCTGGTTCCTAACCAACACCAATTTATTTGGAGCATTCATGTGGTGGTTGGCAATCCTTGCCATTTTTGTGCCTCTACACCCTATGCACCTCTTCAAATTTCAACTATGTTCTTTGAGGTTATTTGGATCGAGTCTTCTTCAAAGTTTTGGTTGGATATTTTAGTCTCTACAAGTCTCCTACTCTTGTCATTCATAGCATCATTGTGAGATATCCATCAATTTCATCTCCAATGCCTTTTTTCAGAAGTGGCATTTTTCTCTCTTTTGGAGAGGATTTTTTATCATATGAGTTGTTCTCATTTTCTCCAATTATGAGAATTTGTACATGAGTACCTTATCGGGCCTCATTACTAGGACCCATATTTGTTTTCATTTGTTTCCTCCCTATGTTTCGCTTATGGGAGGTGTTGATGTTGGCATTTTCCAACACATCCAACCTATGTGAGTTGTAAGCTTATGTAGACTCTCAGCAACCCAACTATTCTTAGTTGTTTGTTAGGCCTCCTCATTCCTATTTAAATTGAGGCACTCTCATGTATTCTTCCTCGGTGAGATTAATATATTCTTATTTTGTTTCTAATGATTCCCATTTATGATCTGGGTTGATCCTAGATATTTATACAAAATACTTAGCGGCGTTCATTTTTCCCATTAAATTCCAACCGTGACTCCCCCCACCACACACACACACACATGTTTTTGCACCATATGTTTTTTTGCGGTGATTTACACCACATACACATGTATTAAATATTTATATTTATACATAAATATTAATTTTAATTTTGGTGTTCTGCACTGCAAGTTTTCAATTCATGTAGGATTAGATTTGGTGTTTTGCACCACAAAACTTCAATCCACCTAGGCGCTTGGTTTTGGTGGTTTGCACCATACACCACGGAATGCTTATTCATTTAACACCAAAATAGTATCTTTTACAAACTTGACTTTGACATCATAAATCTTAGCACTATTTTCATATCCGTACATTATCTCCACTTTTGCACCATTTGAAAATTGGAAATCTTCTAAATCATGCACAAATAATGGTACTAATATGGACTAAAATAACACTTTTCTTACTAGTGAAACAACGAGTAAAAATTGAAGCAAATCCACAACTATGAATTCAGTTTTACCCACATATGTGTTCCCATCATGTGGCTTCAACCTTAAGGATTAAGGGAGTTGCAAATTTGTAGCATTAGAGTCCAAATTGTATCTCCGCCATTTCCAACACTTTGTGGAACATGTAGACTAAGATAAGAGTGGGCAATGTATTGTTGTTTCACATAAACCTCTAACTTTTCAGGAATCCCATTATTGAAAAGTTAAAGGTTTGAGTGATTTGAATTTTAATGAAATTTGCACTAATGTCGATCCATTTTAGAATTGAACACGGCTTAAATAGCATAGTTTCATCATCGATTCTTAACAACTGAATCAGAATAAAATATCAACCCTATGGTACATATAAGAACATAGGGTACATATAAAAACATTGTTTTAACATTAGTTATGTAATAATTTCTAATATAAATTTAAATATATAAAAATAATAAATAATTAGAGTGTGAGTGATTTCGAATTTGAGAAATTTTTAAGATATAAATTAATTTAAAGTTTTGAAATCATTTTATTAAAATGAAATTAAGATAAATCAATTTTAAATTTAGTTAAGATGAATCTATGTTATTTTTAATTGTTTTAATCCAAATGAGTGAGATATGTCATATCTATCACATGTTGGCTCCAAAAAAATATTAAAATGAAAAAAATATTAAAAAAACATGTTGGATCCAAATTTAAATTAACTAAATTATAGAACACATTGATATAAAGTATATCAAATTTCACTTTAAAAATCAATTCATTTCAAACCTAAGAAATTCAATGTATTCTTCTCTCTCTATATAACAACATTAAACTTTAATAGCACAAATCCAACAAATGAATTATCACCTATTTATATATCTTTATTTAAAACTTACTACTTTTGAACAATTATGTGTGTTTGTTGGGATTTTTTTTTTTGTAAATTATCATATTTGATTTGATAACAATTAACTTTAGGTAGACAAATTTCTGAAGGGGTATTTTTTATTTATTTACTTTAATATATATGTACATATAAATGAATACATACACGCACTTATTTTATCCATTGGCAATGGACGGACAATTCACAATGAATGTGTATAAGGTCTTGGTACAAGTACAAGTTTATAATTCCTTTGAATATGGTTCAAATTTTCCATGCTTTCAAGCAATTACCTCTTTATCCTTGTAAAATTCCTTATTTATGTGTTATATATATCTATATATATAATCTCTTGAGGTGCAACCTTTACTAAACTTAAGCATTGTAAAAAGGGTTTACATCTCAAAAGATTTGATTCCTCTCAGACCCTTGAAAAGATTTGATTTCTCTCAGATCCTTAATAGAGACAAAATTAAAATAAATCTATATTAATATTAATTAACATTTATTTTTTAATTATTTTCTTTATTTGTAATAAAATTATATATTCTACAATTACAACATCTCTTTATTTCATACTAAATATAAATCACCTCACTAATTATTCAATATAAAAACACCTAACCCCACCTTGCATCTCAATCAATCGGAGATGGAAACAACACATCTCTAATAATAACTAGAGAAATCATAACGAAAACGTCAAACCATGCGTCTTTGAAGGTTTTATTTCGGTATTTTAATTCGTAATGAATGTTCTTCCCACCCACTACATCGAGATAATCACAATGAGGTGTGTGTCGTCGGTGACACGTGACTGGATGATGGCTGTACAATGTGCACAGGGGGAATGGCTGTGAATTATTGAGGCAGAGAAGCAACTGGTGGAACCATAGAACGCTCATTTAATATTAATTTAGAAGCAACTGGTGGAACCATAGAACGCTCATATATCACTTCGGTCCTCTCCCTCCCTTCAGTTTTTGGACGCGGAGAGTTGAAACACTTGTATTACTTTGGAACTCCCTTACACCAATTCAATAGTACAGCTGATTTGATGGTGTGTACTTGGAATGGGATTGTCAATCTTGTTATTTATTGTGGTGTTAAATGTTCATTTCGCAGTGTAGTATTTAATGTATTTTTGAACCTAAAATATAATTACTTTATCATTTTTATTTTAAAACCTAAAATTTGTAGATGTGAAAGAAAAAATGAATAAAAGAAAACTTTGAATTGAATAGAAATATATTTGGATATAACCAAATAGAATTTAGGAGTATGTGTAATTTTCCTATTAAAAATAATTTCGTTGACTTTCATATTATTATGGAAATATGGGCTAAAGATAATCGTGGTAGAATAAGAATAGAAATATGTTTGGATGCAACTAAATAGAATTTAAGAGTATGTGTAATTTTCTTGTTAAAAATAATTTCATTGACTTTCATATTATTATGGAAATATGGGCGAAAAGATAATTGTGGTAGAATAAGTGGAAGGGAAGATATATTATGATTTTTGGTTTTAATTTGCAATATAATGATGCTTTTTGTTTAGTTGGAAATAAGTTTTTTAAATTTTATAATTGTGACAATTTTAAAAATTAAAAGGGTTGGTAATATTATAACCAGTATAGATCCATCTTAAAAAGGGATCTATCAAGAATCGAGAGAGATCAAATTTCTAGAGATGTAAACCCATTTTTAGAGCCGAAATATTGAGGAAGCTTTTTAATTTATCTATTGTGTAGTTTTAAATGTTTTAAATCTATTTTTTTTTAAAGAACATGTGTCAACTTCGGATGAGCACAAAAGGAGTTACACATCCCCCTAGTGAACAGTAGAATGTGCCTCTTTGGCGCAATTATTTTGAATTGATATTTGATATGGATATAACCCTCGTAATTTTTTTGATGTAGTTTAAATGTTATATAATTTGGAATTTTTTGGCTATCTTCACTAAGTTAAAAATGATTTCATTAACTTATATTTAGAATTATACAATATCAACAAATTATATTTACAATTCTAATAAGACTCAATTAAAACAAATTACAAATTTTTATACCACAATTTTTTAGACCTAATCATCCAAAGCATGATTTATTATCCTTAATAAAAGTTCATCATAATGAAAATACTTTTAATATTTTAAATTAAGGTTAATAATTTTTTAATAATATTTTAATTTCTTGTCTTTCATTTTCCTATCTTAATCCATAATTTCTCCTTAATGTACTCATAAAAATATCAATATTATGTAAAATGAGACACTTCTTTAATTTTCAATAATTTAATTAAAACTAAATATTTTTAAGTCAAACCCTCTTTAACAATAGATAACATTCACTTTCAGTTTGATGTCTTCATCAATCTAATATAAATACATGATATTTAAGAATTGAAAAATTATGAATATACATTTATTTACTATTCACGAAGAATCAAGATATCTCTAATGGTGGGGAATGTTACAACCAAACCTCCCAACTATCCAATCTAAGTTCAAATATTTTTTATTTTATTTAAATAACTCAATCATCTATTTTAATAACACATTTTAAATATTTTGAAATTTCTTATATTATTTTTTAAATAATATTTTTACTAATATATTATTTCTTAATAAGTTTGTTTTATTTTCTTGGATATATGATTGTGGATGTATCAAAATTAAAAATGAAGAAATAAAAGAAAGAAGAAAATATTTTCTATTTTATTTCAATAACTCAATCATCTATTTTAATAACACATTTTAAATATTTTGAAATTTCTTATATTATTTTTTAAATAATATTTTTACTAATATATTATTTCTTAATAAGTTTGTTTTAATAATTATTTTCTTGGATATATAATTGTGGATATATCGAAATTAAAAATGAAGAAATAAAACAAAGAAAAAAAGTACAAATAAAAATAAAAATCAAACATCATGATCATCATTATAAGACTGAGATATAAAAACATATACTACAATTTGTTTATTATAGGCTGGTAAAATTTATATTAATTTTTATTTGTAACTATATTTATGATTTGTCCAATTTTATTTTTATGTCATTTTTTAATTTACATATGTTATATGTATATTACATCTCATTTATCAAAATTATAAATAAAATCTATACTAATTTATAAATTAAAAAAAAAATTATATAATTATATTATTATAAATAATAATTATAAAAAATTGTATATAAAATTTTTATTTAAAACCCGATATTAAATTATTTAAATATAAAGAATTCTAACCAACATATATTTCGCATCAAAGAGTCAAGTACAATTATATGATATTTTGATGGTGCGGCTGTGGAAGGCAGATGTGTAGCAGGGGTATATATGATCATCAACAAACACCATTTTTTCAAACTAAAATTAAATATTGGTGTGGGTACAAACTCTTTGGTTGAAATTTTGGGTCTGTGGTGTTTGGTTAAAGTTACTATTATATTTGGTGTGGATACTTTGAGAATTTATGGTGATTCTATGATGGTCGTGAATTGGCAAAAAAAAAATACACATGCTAAAGATTCTCTCTTTCTAGCACCGGTGTATGAGGATAGAGTCTCTTTTGTCCTCCCTTTATGATTGGACCTTTGAATATATCTACAGGGAACTCAATGATGTTGTTGATGCCTTGTCCAAGGATGCTTTCAATGTGCAAGAGGGATTTCTCCATTAGGAATAATGGATCAATGATAAGCTGTAATTTTATGGATCCATTACTTTTTTTTATGATTAGTATACCTTTGTTTTTTGGATGATGTTAGAACTTATCAGTTCTGCTTATGGCCTCTTTTTTGGGTCTTCTTGATTATTTGTTTTCTGTTTATTGGTTTTGGGTTGCTTGGTTTTTTTGTAATTGGGTGGATGATGTTACATATTTGATATGTTCATATGACTACGTATGAAGGTGTATTTTTTATTTTATTATTAACAAAAATACAATTTTTTTATTCTTGAGAAAGATAATATCATGAAAACCCATAACCTTTCATAACACAATTTTACCTTTCATAACACAATTTGATATTTGAGTTTTCATTTCTCATCATAGTTAATTCACTTACGAGGAGAAGGGGTGCAAAGAGATCATTAAATCCTTTGGCGGAGATAATGAGGAAATTTAAATGCAGAGTGATTATATATAAATTAAGGAGATTAAGATTGATGTTGTGAAGATAGATAGATACATGATCCAAGGATGTAAAGTGATGTTTAAAGCAATAGCTGTGATGATGACTTATCATATGTACTGCTTGCTGTATCGACATATGTACAGTGATACTCTTTATTCTTCATGACTGATTGAATTGAAGCAATAACTGCGATGACTTATCATATGTACTACTTCCTGTATCTTTTATTATGATAAAGCATTTTGATGACAGCGTACCAGACATCAAACTCTTTCCCAACCAATGATTTCAGTACCCAAAAGATTGAATCCTATGCAATATTTGAAGTGTAATCTACTATCGATATTGTCTATATTAAGACCAAGAAGTAAATACCTATCAAACATTTCTTCTATAAGCTTGCTTGCTTCTCCCATCCTTCTGGCATAATTCAAAAGCCTATCATTTGATGAAGAAGTTCAGAAGCTCGCTCTATTTAATTGCCTCCTTGAGAATATCCATTAATCAATGCTCTACATGTAATCACATGTGGAATTAAACATTTGTGCAAAACCTCTTGAGAGAGTTTTCTTGCAATTGATATCCTCTTCCTTTCCCACAAACCACATTGATAATAGAATTGTTTGTCTTTGATGCTCAAGTAACTATCGTGATTTTATAATATGCATGAGCTCCGTTTCCTTTAAAAATCGTTGTATTTCCATTATAAAATTAGATTTTTTGCTAGTTAAAAATTATTCTCACCAAGTTTTAGACCATGTACCATAGGTGAACAGGTGAACCATAGTGCTTGGGATGGAGATGATACAACATTTTATTTTCAGTGTTTGTGGTATCATAACATATTGGAAACTTGAGGATGCATTAGAAGAACAAATTCTAACGATTAAAGGATTGGTAGGATTAAAGGATTGGTAGGAACAGTGGATCATTCCATCTGTGCATTGTCAAGTGGTGTGGACTTGACAGTTGTAGAAACTCTTAAACACAAAGCACTCGAGGCAAGCTTCACTGTGTTTTAGTTGATAATGGACTTTTAAGGTGAGATGAAAAGTATCTTGCAATGAATACCTGTTTTGGAAGATTATGGTTTACTGTGAGATGAGATTATAATTCAATAGAAATTGATGAGCCTCTTCAATGGATTTTCAAAGATGAGGTCTATCTCATTTAAACCTTTTCTTTAATGTTTACTTATGTTAACTTATTAATTACTTTATGATAACATGGTCCTTTTTTTAAAGTTCTTTTTTATGATTGATTTAAGTACTGGTAATCTCATATTTATGGCTCTAAATATGAACAAGTGTGAACACTAGGAGAAGTATTGAGCATTCCTCGAGGATTTCTTAAGAGGAATCCATTCCCTAGTCTTGGCTTAGTTGTACACATTTTGGGTGATGTCACTGAAGGAAATTCCTTGGGGGCCATACATCCGGTATATATACATGATATGTATGTATAATGGATGCACTTTTAATTGATAGTATAAGAGTGGTCTAAATTTATCATGTATGTTTGCAAATTTTGACATGTTGATGAGACCTCTATCAATTCAATCAAGGATGTCAGACTATATGATTCCATTTGGAAATATTTCACGATTTTTTTGCCAGTAAAGACTATTGTTGTGCAAGGTGATAGAGGGACTCACTCACATGTAATTTCACTAAGATCCATAGCTAGTGAGGATGGATTGACTGCAGACTGGTACTTTTTTTTTCTTCTATGCGATATCCCTTGGTTGTGCTAGTTGACATTTTTCTCATTTTCTCATTGGCCTATATTTGATCTTATTGATAAGATGACAAAACATGCCCAAAAACTAAAAGTATATAGATATTTCTTATTTCCACCTCTTGTTTCTCATTTCATTTATCATCTTGTATATGTTTGTTATATTAAATTGAATATGGTTGTTTGGGTTACAAGTATCAATTTGATCCCAAGTTCCTTACCCAGGTTTCCATGAAGATTTGCAATAGTGTTCATGGAGTAAATCAAATAATTTATGAACTAACATCAAAACCTCCACCTCCGTCAAATATAGAGTGGGAGTGATATGCATAGAACATAAATTGTATGCTTTTGTTTTATTTAATTGTGTTGAACCACAAAATATGTACTGTTTCTTGGTTACATTCAAGGGAAATCTAATTTTGGAGCATGTAGTTGATATCAATTACATGCCCACACACAAAAATCTCAATGCACATATACATCAACAATGTGTGTACCCTAGAAAATAAAATAGGAACAAATGGTTTGGTATAAATAGATAGATGGATAATTTACCTACTCATCCTAGCACTTTTGGTGGCCAAAGGACATTGTTTCCAAAACTTCTAGTAGGGTTGATGAAGGCCTTGTGTGGATATATGATAGTGATTATTCAAAAGCATATAAACCACACAGAGAAAGAAGGATAAGGAAATAAACATAGCATCCTACACACATGTCACAAAGACACCCATTTATTCCTTTTTAAAATGCACATCAAACAGCATCTCCATGTTGTATACCAAGACCATTTCAAGTCACAATTAAAAAAACAATTCAAAACAAATTGTCTTTGATATTCACAATCCAGTTAAAATAGTGACATACAACCATAACCATAATAATAATAGTGCAAAATACTCAAAGACGAGGTGCCGTCTGTCAAGTCCCTATTTTGAACCTTATAATATTTTGGGCTATAATGTAAATATTGTATGCATATTATGTATAATTCCTAGTGTGGATCTCAAGGCCAAGGCTCCTCTAATGAACGCTCGATCTTGAAGAGTCAAGTATTTGATATTATGCTACCCATGTGCTAGTGAACCATGGGAATTGTAAGTATGCATTTTAATAAAAATGCCCACAACTAGCTATGCAATGCAACAAGAGATGGGAGCATGATGTTTACAAGGAATTGGGAGGGAAATATTCAAACCCTTGAGCCAATCAAGTCAATCCAAGTGTCAATGAGAGAACCCATTAACCCTCAACTACCCATGTTGACTTTTGTGCCCAATCATTCATTTCTCCCAAGAGTTGGTTGAGGTAGTTAATGCCTTGGGGAATGGAGATGTATGGATGTCCAAATTCGAGTATGGGCAAGCTAGCCTTCCTAGAATTTTGTGTTTGGCTTCTTGGGCAAGAAAGAAGCCATGAAATTGCCCCCAAGCCATTCCTCACCCATCAGTTTTTCTCTCTCACGAGTTTGGAGCTACCTGGGCATTTTCCTCCATGGATTTCCTGTGTTTTCCTTCATTTTCCTAGCTGGGAAGGGCGTTTTTATGTTGTCTGACACTGGGGAAGAAAGGGAAATGATTTAGGGTTTTATAGAGGTCGTTTTGGCCCAATGAATGCTCATACATATGTGGGAGAAATCGGTTTTCTTCCCTGGGGTTGATTCCCTCTCCCCACAATCCGTTTTGGGTGTGCAACGATTTGGGGAAAAACCCATAGACCCTAATTTGTAAAATTCATTGTTGAAAATGCGTATCCATGTCCAGTTTTTGAGTTGCTATGTGTAAAAGAATGTTGGGGTTAAGATGGGTATCCATTGCTTTGGCTGAGATGAGCTTGAGAGTCCCCTTTTCCTTGTAGATATCATGCCCAACTCGGGGGTGGTCTCTAAGTGCTGAAAGAATATAGGCTGGGAAGAGACCTATGGTTGGGTGGAACGTTGCAGTGACATAGCTAGTTGCTTGGGACAGTGTTACAGTGAGATAAGTATATTCACTTATTGGTATTTACTTCTGCACTGTTTTAATTGATGGATGCCTGTTCTTGATATGATAGATGCTTGTGAAAGGTGTCTGGATGATGTTTTATTCCGTTGTCCGTGTTTGCTTGAATTGCATCTGCACACATATGCATTGTATTGTAATGCCATTTTGTTTTTATTCATGATGAATGGGGCTAAGTTTTGTGTAAAGCCCAGATTTTAGTGCCATGTTCCCTTCCTTGCATTGGGTAGATGGGAGGGGATGTGACACCCTCTCTCACTAAAACCCAACCCATGTCTCCTTATTTCATTATAAAAGGCCCTTTATAAAGAGACAAGTCCTTTGAATTGAGCACCCAATCCCGAGAGATCAAAACCCAATCTCATCTTCCTTATCTCTCTACTATAATGAAATCCAATTCAAGAGCTTGGGATGCACTCAAACATGGATTACAATGAGTGTGGTAGTGAGATATAAGATCATCCAAGGTCACAGTCCTAGATCAACCAATGCATTCTTCCAAATTTTGTTTCATCATCTCAAAGTGCACACCACCATCTCCAAGTGCACACCATCAGGGTGGATCCCTTCTTGGCAATGATCATGCTTTCTTATCACTTTCCATCTATTGGTCCTATTGGCGTTCCTTTGCACCTCTTCGGGAAATTGCTATTATTATCTCTTCCATTATCATCCCATGATCTTGCAACCTTAGAAACTCACGAATACTCCCACCAATATGGACATTTATACAGTAGTTCTGTCAGATCTATGCTAACGATGGTGACCAATTTTTATCACTTAAAAAAATCCACCCTAGGAACCTCCTATTACTAATTATTCTCAAGAGAAGATGCAAATCTCTCTATCAAATGAAGATTTTGTGAATGGGGAAAAGGGTGTATATATTAGTTACTCTCAAAGGAAATTGAAGCAATCATAATCGTGGAAGAACTATCCTAGTGTTGGTAATTAATTACCATCATGTGAATATTATTGCAGATTGTATCAGACAATTTGGATTTAAACCTTGATGGAAATCAAATTAATTCAACATGATTAAGGGATTTCATATGGAAGGGAATGACCTCACCTTGTGTGCCAATCTGGACCTAAATTAATTATGTCTTGGTTAAATTTCGTGACATATTTTTTCAAACGACGAGTGTTAAGAAGGTCATTCCAACCTGAAAAAGTCCGATGACAAGAATCTTATAACTTGTGTAAAACAAATTTGGAGTTAAGCCTTGATGGACATTGAATATATTCACCTCAATTTATGGATTTTAGATGGAAAGGAAATACCTCACCTTGTGTGCCAATCTATAACTGGAACAATTATATCTTGGTTAAATTATGTGCTAAGTCTCTTGGCTTTCGGGTAAGGGAGAGAAGCCAATAGTGGGGTAGGGACCAAATGTGGTCATACTTGTGGTCACAACACCACTCCATTAACATAAATAAATATGTCCATTTAAATATCATAAATAAGCCAGTTAAATATTAATTTAAATCCAAAAATATTACAAAACTTGCCCATAAATTGACTGGGCCCACTTCTTACCAGTATCCAACTGTTTATGACAAACTGTGCATGTCTGACAGATCCATTTACAAGACATATTGTACCAAGCCCATCCTAGAATGAACTACCTTACAAAACCTCCTATCACTACCAGGTCATTCAATGTTCTAACATACAATCCCCATCAAACCTTCAAAGAGTACCACAACACCATCCCATCAAACCTAGTGAATTACATTTGGAGACAGACGATCCAAGAACAAGGCCGGTATAAGCCAAATTTTTATGATCACCTGCACAAGAAGGGGAAACAAGTTGTTCAGCTACACCTGCTGCATTTATCGACAACCCATCCCTGAGTAGGAAACAATTCAATGCATTAACTATCTACTAACCTAATCAAATCCACGATGAATATGTAAATAAACCATGAAAGCACAAATATCATGTAGAAAAACACAAGGATCAATCCATATCCATTGGATAGAACTCCAATTGATCTTAACCACATAATAAAAAACACAAGACCTCAACCCATGCCCACTTCAAGAGCCAATAAAAAATAACTGTAAGTTCCATAAATAAATAATCCAAGCGCAAAGATACCGTTTTTTCACTTTAGAAATTTAACTACTGCTTGAAGGGATCGTTGATAATAGGCCTCACCCAACAACCATAATCTACTTGAAGACAGAACACATCACCAGCCACAACACACATTAACAGTCATGCAACAAACAACACACATCAACAGCCACAACACACAATCGCGTAACAAACAACATGCACCAACAACCACACAACACACAACACACATCAACATTGTCAAATAGGTATACATGTATATCAATATTGTCTATATAGAAGATTCTATTGCTAGTGCAAATTTAGTTCCTTATTTATGATGCAAGTAGATCTAGTTGCATCTTCTTGTATAATAAAAAACATTGTTGTTCTTGAACAAAATCAAGACAAACAACCTCCAGACATATTCTTCTGGTTTTATTGCAAATGCAAAACTTTTTGTTGCAATGTCCATTACAAAATCATGATGTAACAAAATTATGTAGAATCACCTTTGCAAATTTTTTTGTCTTATATACAACATCTACATGATGCCATATTGAAAGTCAAACCTAGCACTGGGACTCATGGTTCCAGTGCAAAAGATCATGGTTCTATTTTTCGAATGCAATGGAGATTTTATCACAAACATCAAGAAACCAAGAAACAATTACATTTCCAGTATGTTCCCCATTTATTTTCCCCATTGCTTTGTTCAGACTCTATAAGTTGTATTTACTACTTGACCTGAAATTATATGTGCAACTTGCATCAACTGGTGTTGTATGAACTGTTTAATGCATTTTATTTTTTTCTATGTTTTAGATGTTCCAAGAGAATATAGAAAAATCAATTATGCCTAGGACTCATTGCTAAATCCAAAGCAACATATACAACCATTGCTAAAGATTTGTATTTAGTAATAAACAAACAATTATTTTTTCTTCACAATATCCACCTGAAAGACTCATTGACACGACTTGAAAAAGAAGCAATTGGACTTTCTTTGATTCTATCCAAAATCTGCTTTATTCTTAGGTAATAAAAAACAATAAACCTGCTTTTCCTTTAGAATGTCTGTTTGCAAAAAACACTAAAACAAATTCATAGAAGAGCAATGGATTCTGTTTGTTTTCACGGAAATTTGAAATTTGGTTTTCTGCGCAAATGGCATTTTTAGTAGTCATCCAATGCAAGTATTCAATTGCAACTATGCATTTGATTTCCTTTGCCACATGCTTGTTTTTTAATGTATGAACATTGTACGTTGCTTGTAGTTACAAATAGCTAAAGAAGCTATTGAAGTGTCCAGAACATACAAAATCGGTAAAAACTAGACAAACATTTGACCTCATTATGGTTTGTATAAGATAAATATGCCATGGAAACTTGGTATAAATAAGTGATAAATTCCCCCAGAATGGAATTAATCTACCCCATATTTCTACTACTGCATGCACAAACAAGACCGAAAGGTTGGAATTTGGGTTCATGTTGCTATATGCTCAGAAATTCAATTTCAGGGTTACCCGACTCGTAGATCTGCCAAGAATTTAAAGGGGATGGAGTTATGTGCCTATTTAGGGCACCTGAAACGGTGGGTTTTTTCACACAAGTCATAACATATGATTACCTCGGGATACACATACTTGTCATAACCTCAAAACTGAATTCAAACAAGAGAAGCAAGATGTATGGATTTTCCTATCTATCATAATGGATACTCCAATTCCTAACATTACTTTGAAAGTTGACACAAATAATGATGAAGTCATTCAGGCTATATCTAGAAAGGACTCACCTTGATTCTATTAAGGAGATCAAGCTTGGTTTTCCAGACCACCATCATCAAAGTAAAATTGTGTTGTGTTTGATGGGTACATGCATGCAATAGATAAATTATACATTCATGCAATTGATAAACACTAATGGTTGTCAATGTGATATATGTTTATAGAATCATGGCAAGAGGGAAGCATGCTAATCATACAAGGAGGCCAATAAGATGAGCTACCAGGGTTTCCTTGCTACGATTGACTTCATCAAATGACGAAATAGACTGCAATTCCAACACAAATGTTGAAAACCATGGGGTTGCAGTTGATGCCAGTCAACCAGCAGTTACAGTGCAAGGAAATACCAATACAATGTTGGATTCCACAATGGGGTAGTGACAATTGATGTTGTTCTACCATCTACCACAGTGCAAGGAGTTGGTTCAAGCAAGAAGATCAGTGTTATCAAGTGTTGGGCAAAAGAGGATATGGACAAGTTGATTAATGATGCGGAGTTCAATGGATATTTGGTGAGAGATGCTGGAAGGAAGTATGGGATTGCACCTATGTCCTTGCATTATTGACTAAATGGTCTGACTCATACCAAGAGGAGATGGCCTCTCACAGTGTTGACTGAACAGGAGGAAGAGGAAGTGGTTCTTTGGTGTGAGGAGATGGCCGATATGGGATATAGTTGATACAGTTGAAATCAAATGTGGCACAAATCTTCCATTCAAGTCTAAATCCATTCAGAGATGGATTTCTCGAGAAATCATGGTGGGTAGGTTTCAAGGCTAGACACCCAGATCTTGTCTTGCAAACTGCAGAGGGCCTAGATAGAGACAAAGCTCTAAATTTGTGCCCTATAGATGTCGCCAAGTTCTATGACACATTGTCAAGCGCAGATGATATGCACTCATATGGTCTAGCCCGTATTTGGAACTATGATGAAACCAGATTACAAGCTGGCAGGAACTGTGGCATGCGGGTAGTTGTAAATAGAGGTAGCAAGAATGTGCCCAAAATTCTATCTAAGAACAGGGAATGGATTACAATTCTATGTTTCGTAAATTCCATTGGTGCATGGATCAATAGATTTTATTTGTTCAAGGGAAAGACCCAGCTGAAGAACTATATTAGGAAATGTGAACCAGGTGCATGCATGGTTGCTCATCCCAATACATGGATGACTAAAGAACTATTCATGAATTGGATTTTCCATTTTTTCCACTTCTGTTCCTAGTGGTGTGTCTCCTGAAAACAAACACATGCTTATTTTTTATGGATGTGGCATCCACATAGCTCTACAAATAGTTTAGGAGGAAAATAGGATGGGAATTGACCTATTGACTCTACCAGCACACACCACTCATCGGTTGTAGCCACTTGACGTGAGTGTGTTTGTTCCATTTAAGTGTTACTTCAAGATTGAGAGGGCTACATGGATGGGCAAGAACCCTAGTATAGAGGTAAAAAAGGATGACTTGGAGGAACTTGCAAGTAATGCATTTAAAATGGCACTTACACCCTCAAATATAAAATATGGATTCAAGCGAACTGGAATATGGACACTAGATCGTGATGCTCTCCTCAACGACATGGATTGTAGATAGGAATTCAAAGGTGTAGATGATGTAGACGATGTTGTTACTGTGGACAACATCTTATCCCTCTCTCAAGGGTAGTTCCAACCACTTGGTGATACTGAACAAGTCAATGAAACTCAATACAGTGGTCTGCTAATGATGTTGTTGATGAAGCAATTGAATCAAGAGTGGGATATGGAACACACCAAAATCAAATTGGATATGTTGAGCAACTCTCAATTGAATCTTAATGATCGAATATGGTTGAAGGTCCTCAAGCACAACAAAGCGTGGAGGAGCTCTTGAAACTGCCAATCCAAGTCCCACAGGCCAAGTGGTTAGCAGAGGCAATGATGAATATGAACAAACACATTGTTACAGACTCCAATGAAGAGAGCCTTGGCATGCCTTCGCTGCCAGTATACATGAACAATGAAGTTGTCCACTATTATGTGGATGTAGGTGGTGGAGAAGAATATATTGTAGGGAACAAATTACTAGGTGGACAAGATGTTGCTGCAACGAATGAAGAAACAGGTGGAAAAACTATAGATGAAGAGCAACTCATGGGTTATCCTCAAAACCATCTAGGCACCACACCACCGCTTGGACAATTCCTAAGGCTACCAGTGGAGAAAGTTAGAAAAAATTTGAGGGCCAGACCAGCCGATTTTCTGAGACTAAGCAAAAGTTCATAGCTACTTACCTCAAATGACTACATCACACTATTGGCATGAAATTAAACAGAAGAAGAAGGAACTTGCAAAGGACAAGATGGTAGCAAGGATTGTTCGCGCATAAAAACGAAAGTAGGAAAGGATGGAAGGAGAGCAGCAAAGGGAGGACAAAGAGTACCATAAGAAACTGACCAGGTATGAAAACTAGCAAACAAGGATCTAGAAAAGACAACGAAACGAGAGTGTGAGTACGAAGGAGGTGGATAGAAGTTTGGATGATATTGAATTAAGAAGGATGTTCATGACAAATCAAATTGCAGACAATACATGTTTCTTCCAAGACCTTATAAACATCCAAGTTCCCCACTATCATACAACCGATCCACCTCCACCCCAATATCATCAAAGTAATCCACCTCCTCCCTTGTTTCCAACTAGAGTAGGAGCCAATGCAATATGGAATTTTACAACACCTCCAAACAATCTAGGGCAAAGATATGGGTTTTGAGTTCCTCCCTGGATGCAAGGAGCAACGTGACAGTAAGAAAATGCAGGGAACTAGACACAAAGTGATCAAGCAGATGTAGGAAAATCAAACAACTGGACTCAGGCAAGTGTAGGAGGATCAATAGGCTTGTGAAATGAAGAAACCCAACCTCCTAGAGCATAAGGTTGAAAAACTTTATTGCCTAACCACATGCACTGTGGGATATGATAAGAAGGCATTTTTTTGGATGGATTTTTTTTTTACAAGAACAATGAACAGTAAACAGATATTGATGATGGATCTTTATCAATCTTTAAAGGGTAACAGTCTTTAGGTGGTTTTACAAGTTGTAGGCGCTTTTTTGGATGGACATTCTTTTACCTGAATAGTGAACAATAAACATATATAAAATATGGATCTTGCACAATCTTTAAAGGGTTTCAACCTTAGGTGGTTCTACCAGTTGCGGGAACCTTTTTGGATGGAATTCCTTTTACGTGAATAGTGAAGAGTAAACAGAGATCAAAGATGGAGCTTCCTCAATATCTGAAGGGTTCTACAAGTTGCTAATGTCAATGGTGTTTCAGCTTTTTATTTGCTTTTTTAGAATGCATGGACATATGCTATATATTTTTGCCTTATAGAAAAGAATGTAATACATGTTTGCAAGACATCAAAAGAGTTTATCCTAAGTTACATCATGTTGTTGACTATGGTATGCGAATAGATTATCAATGATGAAAATTCACTCTTTCTTTCAAATATTAAGTCGCACAAGAGAGTGAAGCACCACACCTTTCATGCCATACATATAATTATGCCCAAGAGTATGGGAGATTAGGTATATTCCATATTGGTTCACATTCATTTACCATAACATTGTAATCATTGAGATGACTACATGAAATTCTAATTATTTCCAAGAGAAACGTGCTATAAAAAAAGAAGACGGGGCTCCTTCATCCACTATGCATTAAAGGAATAAGGCATATATTCTAAATTAGAAGGTAGAATCTCCCCTCATTCTATGGGTTGGCTAGTTGGATGGAAGAGTTATCAAGAAGGTTGCACCCTAAAGGGAGGAGCACCCATCATTCTCTGGGTTGAATGGATGGCTGGCTGGCTGCATTGGCTGAGCTAGTTGGGATCTCCTTGGGATTTGGGCCAGAGGAAGATGCTCACATTCGATATTAACAAAAAACACACCGAATCTCTCTCTTTGATACCAATCCAAATAAAGCATCCATGCTCATGCATATTTTATGCAAGCATGATAAAAAAATTATTCAATTAGGACCCATAATTATGAATGCAGATACAATGCAAGCATAAAAAATTTAACAAACTAGAAAATAAATAAATGCATAATAGTTTCATCAACAATTTTTGCATTATTCATATTACAGCTGAAAAACACGTATATTCACTTATATTTATGCAAATCAACCACCAACACGGTGTTGAATAAGGAATTACATCAACATAACCCTGCATGGAATTACACTACCAAGTACCAGATAGTAATAATCTAATACCAAGCCTAGGGTAACTTTGATAAAGGTTAATTAATCGATGTACATATACAAATATTCTAAGGACTTTAGGCTAAGTCTGATCCGGATTTGTGTGGGAACGAAACAAAAGATAGCATATACAAAATCATATACAGAGATATATATTCACATACATAGATAAATGGCAAGAAACACAACGATACAATAAACACACATTCTATTAAATAGCGGAAATAGAACAGACTGTAAAAATACAATAGCTAGAATGGTGGTATCTATCTCTGAGAAGAGATGTAGCCGCTATGCTCATTCGTGCCAAGATGAATACAAAGAGAGGCCGAAAGGGCCTATTTATCATAAGCATGAGGGAAAGAATCCCAAACATCCAAAAACCTAACCCTAGAAGATGAACCGTCATAAAGTTTGCGGCCCCAAGGTGGTTAGTTGAATAGTCAACTTCCCGGGGTCATAACTTTTGCATACAATCTCCATTTGGGGTGCTTGATAGCCCATTGGAAATATCTAGCCCATTGGAAAGATCTATCCGAGGAATACGTTGAGGAATATGAAAGATATGGGCTTCATTGGACCAATATTTCCCAAAAAAACGTCGTTTAGGGCCTCAAAACGGCCCCAGAAGTTTGGGACTCGAAAAACTGTAGAAAAATTACTAGAAAATTGGCAAAATGGGAAACTGTTTTGAGCCAGTGGAATAGGTGGCTGGCCACTGATATCCATCTGGATCAAAGTCACTAACTAAACGATATATCCCCTTATCCCCGTTAACTTCCTCCACTTATGCAATAATATCCCCCTCATTTATCTGTAGTCTTTCTTCATGTGTAACAGTTAGGGTTTTCATATTATAATAAAATGTGCAACTACAATTCAAGTATGGTTTTGGATTACAACCATCCATTCATTACATATACACTCATAATCAAGGGATCTAAACGAAGGTTTATAGTATCGCTAGTAATTAACTCAATCATCTTTTTTTTCGTGCGTTAACAAAGCAATTGCATTCTTATTTTAGTTCTGTTTTAGATTTGGAAATTGTGCTTGAAGGTGGAAAAAGGATTGGAACCTTAGTATTGGAAATGCCATTGGATTTATCCCAAAGCAGAGTGGTCCCTCTTTTGTGGACTTCTAAAATATTTGGATATAGATCATTGTAAAGATCTTACCCACAAATAGAGCAAGGGTGCTTAAGTGTATGGCCTTCTTTAAGTTCTGTTTAAACTTGTTTAGCAGTGTCAATGCTCCCAACAATTTAATATTGTTAGCGTTAAATTGCGCCATTATTAAGTGTATGTCCTTCTTTAAGTTATGTGTAAACTTGTTTAGCAGTGTCCCTTGTCAAGATGGCTGGGAAATGAACCAAAAAATACTACTGACCAGTCCTTCAAATCAATAGGGGAGGGACGCCAGTTGTGGCGCACCCTCCTTTTACATGTCGCTAGCCAAAATGGAGGATCCCACATGGTGTATGATAGGGGGTCCATGCATAGTTCCACGTGTTACGCACGTGCCCAAGTTGGCTGCGGTGTTGACAAGGAACTTTTAGGGTTCCATTTGGTCATTCTTCCGAGCCTTCTTGAGCTTCTATGTAATTGTGACTAGTCCTTCAAATCACTAAAATATTGTTGACTAGTCCTTCAAATCACTACAATTCAAGTATGGATTTAGATTACAACCATCTCTTCATTACATATACACTCATAATCAAGGGATCTAAACCAGGGTTTATAGTATCACTAGTAATATAGTTAACTAAATCATCTTTTTTTTTCACGCTGTAACACTGCAATTGCATTTGGATTTGAGTTATGTTTTAGGTTTGGAAATTGTCCTAAAACCATATCAAGATCCATATTGACTTGCAAGCCATTTCTTAAATCTAGTTCCACAAGGACCCTATAAATCCTCTTGTTCAAGTAATTTGCTACAACCATTAAGGACTCTTCAATCCATAGTTAAAGAGGAAGACCCAACAAAAGTACCCAAATATGCTAAATTAACAAAGGTTCTTTTCTAGGATTAAAACTTGGATGCCATTGTTTAAGGGCTAAGCTTGAGAGATCACCAATTTTGTGACAAGATGGAGACTACATCCTTTCCTTTGAACAGATGAATCTTAGTAATTGTTCTACGAATCTGCAACCCTAAACCCTACACATAAACCCTAAATCACTACAAAAACCCTAATCCCTACACATAAATCACAACCAAAACCCTGTATTTTTTACTATGTCGAAAACCCTAAACCATGTACAGAAATAACAATGAAGACCCCAAAGAAAACTGTAGTTTTTAACTGTGTCCAAAACCGCAAACCCTACAAAACAATCTCAGCCAAAACCCTAGATAATAATTTATTTATTACCGAAAAAAAAGTTCATACATTTCAGTTGAAGCACCATTAACAAATACACCATGAAGTTTGTTCATTGAAATTGTATATTCACACCATTAACACATTCACAGTATATTCACACCATTAACACATGCAATTCACAAAATAAACCCATTTGAATCACACTAATTACATTACATTACTTTGAATTGTGCAGAGAACCAATTACAAAATGGTAGAGCAACCATTAGAAAATGGCAGAGAACCCATTACAAAAATGGCAATGAACCCATTACAGTATGGCAAAGAAACCATTACAAAACGATAGAGAACCCATTACAAAATAGCAAATAACCAATTACAATATGGAAGAGAACCCATTAACAAAAACACAAACTTCGAACTGTGTAGAGAACCCACACAACATATGCCAGAGAACTGTAAACCCTTCGAATACACAGTCAATGGGAGGGTCAAGGACATGCAACCCGCAACAATGCCCAAGCAAGAGATGGGTGTGTCAAGAAACATAATCATACATAGTTGGTAGGAACGGATCCCTACCAGAGGACCGAGACTCCACCGCAAGCGACCAAGCTCCTCCTCCACTTCGTACCTTCCACAATTTCCATGACCGAGAAGTGCCCTGAACCTACAACCAAAACCAAGCACGTTTTAGGGCAGGAAAAACCCAACTCAAAATCCAAATGTGCATGAAATTACCAAGCGAAACCAACCCTTACCTCGCCGTGAACTGGAACAAACCCTTGCCCCCACAACGCCACAAAACATCGCCCAGACATGCACATAAACACACCCAACGCTTCCAAAATCACACTCTTGAGCCGCATACAAGTCTCCCAGACCAATTACGACCCACGCCGTTGCGTCGTAGAATGAGAAAACCACGTCACAGCTGAGGCCATTTAACATCTCACAGGACGCGGGTATCACAACACATGACGCGGGGATGGAGGGGCGGGTGACCCACAATCGAGGGCAGAAATTGCTCACCCATCGGGCCCCATCGCAATTACAGAGCAGCTCAAGAAGGCTTAGTAGAATGACCAAATGGAATCCTAAAACATCCTTGTCAAGATCGCAACTAACTTGGGCACGTGCACAACACATGGAACTATGCATGGACCCCCTGTCATACGCCACGTAGGCTTCTCCACGTTGCCTAGCTACGTGTAAAGAGAGGGTGCACCACAACTGGTGTCCCTCCCCTAGGTCATTCCAGCTTGAAAAAATTGGTTGGATGACCAAAGTTGGATATTTAGACACTTAGGAGTTAGTTAAGATCAACTTGTGTAATATATCCGTTAGGGATAGTGTGTTTCTTTAGTATGCATTAGTATGCATTTGTAAATACTTAATCCGACGGTCACGATATGTTCCCGACATAGAGTGATCTGACGGCTCAACTTCTCTTAGATCATACCTAACCTTGATCCGTGGCTTAACACCCGATTGGTCCATGATCTCTATTTAAAGAGCATGGAGGGTCATTGTTTAGTTGATCGATTATGAGAAGCTCATTTGTAACTTTCTTTCTTTGCATACTAAATTGGCTCGTAGAAGCTATTTGGCCGAGGCCGTGGAGTGTTTCCCTCAAGAGGGTTTAAACCACGTCAAAACATTGGTGTGTTGATCTGTGATCTGTTTGTGTGAAGTGGTTGCTCTTGTTGTTCGGTCCTTTGGTAGTACCTTGTGTACCCGAACATGGTATCAGAGCTTTTATGAAGAGCCGCTTCCGGTTATGATCTAGATCTTGAACTGTTGTTGGAGAAACTCAAAAGAGTTTTTGGTTCTGGTATTTCTGTGCATTTCTGGGTTGTGGGAGGTGTTCCATTGCGTCCGGAGCGTCGTTTCCATTAGGAAATAGTTTCCGTTTGATCAAAAACGGTTCTTGGTTGCTCCAGAAACGCATATTTCATCAGATCTGAAGGAAAAAGGGCAACCACGCAAACCGAGCAAGAAGAGTAAAAAAAAAAAAAATAAAGAAAGAAAAAACCCCCTTCCTCATTCCCATATTTTACATACCTTTTAATCTAGCTCACTTGGTTCAAAGTTGCTTTATTCCTTATTAGGTCTTGAGTTCAAGTCTTGGGAAGTTATTTTTAAAAGAAAAAGTGCATGCAATTTCTATTTTCAAGTTACTTTATTGTAAATGTGCATCTCACTTAAATAATAAAAAATAAAAATACAAGTGAGTCACTTAAGTTCTTTTTTATTGTTGCACTATTTAAAAGTAATATCATTGTAAAAGTGAAATCACTTATTTTACAAAAGTGGTTCACTTAAAACAACTTTCTTGTAAATTGATTGTCAAAAGGTTCATCTTGGAAAGAGGGGGGTTCTTTTTTTGCTGGACATTCTCTAGCTGCCACGTCACTATTGGGGACATCTTCAATAGTTTCTTTGTTCAAGCATAACTTCATCATATAGAGTCGGTTTTCAGTGCCGTTTTTTTTTAAACTGCCTATTTTTTCGAGCTCTTCACATCCATACTATTGGTTTCTGCTTTTATAGCCATTAATTTACAAATATGGCTGCCCCTTGTGATATTCTACTTAACAACTCCAACTATTTCTCATGGAAATCTCGTATGGAGGATGTTCTACGAAGTAGGGGACTTTTGAGAATTACCTCAGGGAAAGAAACAGAACCCACTGATGATGATAAGAAAATAAAATGGGCAAATAGATGTGACGAAGCTCGTGGATTGATTGGGATGTCAATCTCTACTGATTTGCGATTCCACATATCTGAAATTGATGAACCTGATGTTGCTTGGGACAAGTTGGAATCTGTGTTTGGTAAACACAATGAAATTCGAGGTCAAAAACTCAAAAATGAGTTGATTTCGTTAAATCCAAGTGACTTTTCATGCATTCAAGATTATTTATCTAAGTACAAAACTCTTAAACTCTTATGTGCAAAATGTAAGATTAAGAGGGAAGACAAATAATGCATTTATCATATTCTTTCCAAACTTGGACCTGCATATTCTGTTTTTGTATCTACATTTTACTCCATGAAAGAATTCTTGAATGCATCTAGCTATCAAGAGCCTAGTCTTGAATCCTTTTGTGATTTCTTGATTAGAGAGCAAGATAAACTCATTCATCTTGGAATAATCAACAATGCAGATACATCTGGGAAAGCCTTATTATCCCAACAGAAAGAAAAGTCCAAGCCTCCCAAGAAACAAAATTTTCGCAATAATAAGTCAAACAAAGGTCCAAAACCCTCTCAGTTAGCTCCTTCTTTAAAAAATGACAAAGGATCCAAGCCAAAAGGAAAGAAGACTGGGCGTCATTGCAACTATTACGGGAAAGATAATCATGATGAATCTAAGTGTTTCAAGAAGATGGTAGCCTTGAAAGTAGCAATGAAGAAGCACCACATCAGCTTAGATTCGCCTTCAGAATCTGCCTCTCATGGACATGCACTTTGTGCTTCTGGTTATTCTTATAATGCATCTTCTTCTTCTACTTCAAATGAATGGCTCATTGATTCTGGAGCATCTTATCATATGGATAAGGATCAAGCCATCTTTTCTACTATGCATGAATGTAACACCAAACAAATATTTGTTGGTGATGATAGATCTCTAAGTGTTGTAGGAGCTGGAACAGTTCCAGTAGATAATGGTCATTTTAGTGATGTACTATGTGTTCCAAGAATTTCCTGCAATTTGTTATCAGTCTATCAGATCACTCATTCTAGTGAAGGTAAAACTGTGACCTTTACACCTCACTAAGTTGTAATCAAAGATTTTAAAGATCCTCAACAGGTCCTAGCTACCGAAATTGTTGATGATATTACCAGGTTGTACAAGTTTAACAACTTTGGGTCATCACCTTTCCCTTCAGTTTTTGTAGCTCATAGTGATAACTTGAGCAAACTTTGGCATGAGCGATTTGGTCACTTAAATTATCGCTCATTGCAACAACTATGTGAAGACAATATGGTGACAGGTCTTCCGATGGTATCTTGCAGGGATGGTGTTTGTTCTGGTTGTGTACTCAGAAAACATCATTGGGACAATTTTGACAAACGTGCCTCTTGGCACGCCTCGGTTCCCTTGGAGCTTGTGCATAGTGACTTGTGTGGTTCTCTTCCATCTGCTTCCTTTTCTGGTTTCAAATATTTCTTAACTTTCATTGATGATTACACCAGATGCACTTGGGTTTATTTCCTAAAACTTAAGAGCGAAGTATTTAACATGTTCTTGGCCTACGAGGCCCTTGTTGAAAAACAATATGGTCATCAAATTATTAAGTTAAGATCTGACAATGGAGGAGAATATGCTAACAAAAAGTTCACTACTTTCTGCACTGAACAAGGCATCCAAAAACAACACACTGTTCCATATACACGACAACAAAATGGTGTAGCTGAACGGAAGAACAACACTTTAAAAGAAATGGCTAATTGTATGATCCAATCTAAGGGACTAAGTCTTCAATTTTGGCCTGAAGCCATTAATTGTGCAAATTACATAGTTAATCACACCCCCACTAAAGCATTACAAGGTATAACACCAGAAGAAGCATGGAGTAAAACTAAACCTGATGTAAGTCACTTCCGTGTGTTTGGTAGTGAAGCATGGGCTCACATTCCTGATGAAAAACAGAAAGCATTACGGCCTAAAAGTGAAAAGTGCATATTTGTTGGATATTCTAAAGATGTAAAAGGTTATAGAATTCTTCAACCACATTCTCATGATATAATCATTAGAAGAGATGTTAAATTTGATGAAAATCTCTTGGCCTGCGAGCCTAACTCGGCGATTGTGCCATCTTTGGCATGCGAGCCTGACACGGCATTTGTGCCTTCTTCTTCTTCTTCCAACTTCCTTGACAGGTTTCCAACTCCAGTTTCTGATGATGGCAGTGAGGATGAAAATCCACCTTCGCCTGCTCATGTTCCTCCAGTTGCACCAGCACAAGTGCTTCCTTGATGGGTCCGTTCAACATGTGAAGCAGCTGGTGATCTTGTCGGTGATCCTAGAGATCAACGTCGAACACGTTCTCAGTTTCAGCGAGCCTCTTCTCTTTTGGCTCAAGTTTCTGAGAATCATGAACCATAAACTTTTGCAGAAGCTTCAAGGAATCCAAATTGGGATGCAGCCATGGATGAAGAATATCGTTCCTTAATGGCGAACGATACTTGGGATCTTGTACCTCTTCCAAAAGGAAGAAAACTTGTCAGATGTAAATGGGTCTACAGAACTAAGTATGCATCAGATGGAAGTGTTGAAAGACTTAAGGCAAGGTTAGTTGCCAAAGGTTTTTCCCAAGATGAAGAGATTGACTAGAATGAAACCTTTGCTCCCGTCGCAAAAATGAACTCCATCCGCCTTGTTCTTTCCCTTGCAGCCTTACATAACTGGTAAGTCCATCAAATGGAAGTCAAGTTTGCCTTCTTACATGGTGATTTACAGGAGGAAATTTACATGGAACAACCTCTTGGGTATGTTCAGAATAACTCTAGCCTTGTCTGCCGCCTTAAGAAATCCTTATATGGCCTTAAGCAAGCTCCTAGAGCTTGGTATGCCAAAATGGATAACTTTCTCCTTGACACTGGTTTTTCTAGTTGCCATTCTGACCCCAATGTCTATACCAAGAAAGTAGGAAACCATCTCATCATACTTGTTCTATATGGTGATGACCTTATTCTTACTGGTAGTGACCCTAAGCTTATAACCCATGTGAAATCCAGTCTTAAACAAAATTTTGAAATGTCAGACTTAGGATATTTGCATTATTTTCTTGGTCTCCAAGTCCTGCAAACCAAAGAAGGAATATTTCTTTCTCAGTCTAAGTATGCTTGTGACCTTGTTCGTCGCTTTCACATGGATTATTGTACACCAGCCCCTTCTCCCTTCCAGTCTGGAGTCAAACTTTCTGCCACTTGTACTTCACCTGAAGTCGATGCCACCTTGTATCATCAGCTTGTTGGTAGTCTCTTATACTTGACTCATTCCCGTCCTGACCTTTCCTTTTCCATTGGTCGTGTTGCCCGTTATATGTAGACACCTCATGAAATTCACTGGAAAGCAGCTAAAAGAATACTTCGATATATTCGAGGTACAGTTCAGTTTGGGATTCATTACAGTACAGGGGGGAAACCTTTCTTGGTTGGTTTCACTGATTCAGATTGGGCCCGCGATCCTGATGATCGAAAGTCTACTGCAGGTTATGTTTTCAGACTGGGATCTGGACCTATCACTTGGGCTTGTAAGAAACAACAAGCTCTTTCTCTTTCTTCAGCAGAAGCAGAATATTGAGCCGTAGTTAATGCCAGTCAGGAAGCTTTACGGCTTCGACAGATCCTTTCAGAGTTTGGATTCGAGCAGCAGCAGCCTACTCCACTTTGGTGCGACAATCAAAGTGCCATCAAGCTTGCCAAAGATCCAGTTCTACATAAACGCAGCAAACACATTGAGCTACATATGCACTTCATCAGAAATCTTGTTCATGATCGTGTTCTTGAAGTGCTCTTTTGCCCTACAGATGATCAAGTTGCAGACATCTTCACCAAGTCTCTTACAGAAGCGAAGTTTTCTAAACTTCGATCTATGTTAGGAGTTCAGGAACTTGTCATTAAGGGGGAATAGGCTCTAATGCCTCCTTCCTTCTCCTAATAGTGTCACTTTTGTAAATCTTCAATCCTATCCCAAGTTGTTCTTAAGGGGGGATGTTAGGATATTTAGACACTTAGGAGTTAGTTAAGATCAACTTGTGTAATATATATGTTAGGGATAGTGTGTTTCTTTAGTATGCATTTGTAAATACTTAATCCGACGGTCACGATATGTTCCCGAAATAGAGTGATCCGACGGCTCAACTTGTCTTAGATCATACCTAACCTTGATCTGTGTCTTAACACCCGATTGGTCCATGATCTCTATTTAAAGAGCATGGAGGGTCATTGTTTAGTTGATCAATTATGAAAGCTCATTTGTAACTTTTTTTCTTTGCATAATAAATTGTCCCATAGAAGCTATTTGGCCAAGGCCGTGGAGTGTTTCCCTCAAGAGGGTTTAAACCACGTCAAAACATCGGTGTGTTGATCTGTGATCTGTTTGTGTAAAGTGGTTGCTCTTGGTGTTCGGTCATTTGGTAGTACCCTGTGTACTCGAACACTTGTGACTTGTATAACAAGTGGAAATAGCAGCTTTAGTACCTACCTCTTAAAAATGTTTGATAAAAAATAATAAGTTATTGTTCTTGAATTGTAAAACTTAAGGAGTTGTCTAAAAATTCGATGATTTGGCCCGGATAGGGGTTTTCACTGAAATCTCGTGTTTTTTATTTTCAAAAAATATGAATTTAACTGTGTTTTAATGGCGATTTTGATGGTAAAAACGGATTCAACACCACCAAAAACCCCCAGGACATCCAAGATTTCATAGTTTGAGAGTTGTAACTAGAATTTTTAAAAGTTTCTCTCAGATGTTTTCAAAATTGTGCCGAAAAAATCTTTTATTATTATTAGTTTTTTTTTTTCGTTTGAAATAGTAGAACTTTTAACCTACTCCAAAACTTAATACATAACTTTTAAACATCAAATAATTAAAAACGCCAACGAATAAATATTATTGAATCTTTAACATATAAATTAATTTTCATATTTAATATTATATGTAAAACCACATAAAATTAGTTACTCTGAAATATAAACCATTTACTAAATAGAAATTTATATTCCTAAAAAAAGTGTTCTTTTATATATCCAATTTAATATATAATTTTAAATAACTTAAATAAAATTAAAAAATAATAATAAAATGAATGGTCATACAAGTAAATTACCAACTTATATGAATCAAACTTATAAGTATAAATTTATACTACATGAGAATAAGAATATCACGAATGGGACGATGGCTAGGTTTAGGGTTTATTGGATGCAAATTTACTGCAGAATTAGTGTGATTTTGCAAGAGGCGGCTGGCTAAACTTCTGGCAACAATACTTGGAGTCCCTTGGCCTTTCGGGGTCAACTAGTACCAGCCAAGTTAAAAAAAAGTGGGAAGTATATTGTTCTGTTGCCAAGTTTAGTTAAGTGCTAATTGTTTTAATCAGCTAATTGTGTGTGTAGTTTGTAGACTCGCTCCTGGGCCAATCTTGTGGTGGTATCCCACTATTTTTGTGGCAGTGGCTGATCATTGCATTTTCCTACTACTTTAGCGGGGTGGCCATTTGTTACCTGGCTGGCTTCCAGGAGTTCGATCCTTTGTTTCTTGTGGTGGTACTTGCATTGGCTTTTTGGTGGGATCCAGGTTTCTGCTTCTCAGATGGACTGGTGCCGGTCATCTGCTTGGGCCTAGTTTTTGGTGTAGTCGCCTGCAGTGGTATTGTTACAACCAACTGTGGGCTGGTTTACCGGTTAACTCGGTCTGCAGAAACCCTCTTTTCTCTTTTTGATTTGGACATTATGTCCCTTCCATTCTTTCCTGGGGGTTCTGGAAGTGCTGCTTTTGAGGGTTCGGCTTCTGGTGTGGGAGTCTGTCCTGTAAACCCTAATTTGTCTGGTGTTAGGGAAAAGAACCGGTGTAAGGTGAAAAGTTTTAGGGCTAGGGAGAAGGTGTACCATTATGTTATTTCGGCAGATTCAAACTTGGACAGAATTGAAATGTTGGCAGAGCGGGCGCTGGGAGGGAATTTGGAATACACCTATGGGTTGAGGGAAGATATAGTGGAATGGGTGAAGAAATTTTGGGTTCCGATTACTGGTATTGCCCCTCGTATTAACCTTTTGATGAACCATTGGATACTCTTTACCTTCTCGAAGTCAGAATACATGGAACAGGTTCTTCCTGGTACGTGGCCGTTTAAAGAAGGTTCTTTGGTGTTAAAGAAATGGCACATTGAATTTGATCCTCTCCGTGAAAAATAGGGCATCATGCACTCGTGGATGCTGATTCCGGGTTTGCCTATAGAACTTTGGAAAAAAGATATTATCGTGGGGATTGTGAATTCTGTGGGGAGATTTATACGACTTGACAGGAAAACCTTATTTGGTATTGATCGCAGATATGCGAAAGTTATGGTTGAAATTGACCTTAGTTTGGGGTTGCCGACAGATATTGAAATTGTGTGGGGGTTGCGGACGTGGCTTCAGCATCTGGATTTTTTTCTTATCCTGTTCAGGTACTTCCACTGTCACACTGTTGGGCATGTTCGGGCTTTGTGTCCATTTTTAATGGGAAAAAATGAGGAGGGTGTAGTTGCTCCTGAAAAATCTCCCTTGCATTCTACATCTGATGGTTCAGCTCAGGCTCGCCAAGGCATCGGTAAGTCAAAATCTCTTCCTGAAAAGACGTATACTGATGCTTCAAATGAAGATATTGCTTTTATTGCAAACTGGGAGAGGGATTTGGATAGGAGAATTTCCTTAGGTGAGGTTATTGTGGGTAAGAGTAACCATAGTACACCTGCTGGGGGGAAGGGGTCTGTGAGGGCTGGGAATTTTGATTCGGCTGCTCGAAATTTAGATGGTGAACTTTTTGATGATGCTATTAGGACGGTTCCGACCTCTATTATAGATATGGAGTCGGACCTTTCTCTTGTCATCCCAAACCCTCATGAGAAGGTTATTGTATCTCCTTTGGTACGGGACCCTGGTAAAAACCCTAATTTGGATCGCTCTCTGGTCACGGAGTTTGTGACTTGTGATTTGGTTGGGGATGTAAAGAATTCTGAGTTTTCTAGTGTTTGTGAGGGTAAGGTTATGGAGAATTTGTCACCTTTACCTGTATACTCGAAGAATCCCTCTTCGAATTCGGATACTCTTCCTCTCAGCTCCATTAAGTTTCAAAATGTGACAATTAGGAAGAGGAGAAAGGGGAAGAGGGGTACTGAAAAGGAGCATTCTGTTGAGGATTATCTTTCGGTGGCTGACAGACTTAAAGCTGAGGGGAAGGATTTTTTATCTTGTTCGGGTCTTAGAGCAGATAACCCCAGGGGTTATGGTTCATGATGTTTTTGCTCTCCCTGAATGTTCGTGGGTTGGGGAAGGCTTCACGGGCTAGGGCCTTGTCCAACTTTTTTCATTTTACTAGCCTGGGTATTTTCTTATTACAAGAAACTATGTGTTCGAGTTCTGATGCGGTGACAAAGATTGGGGGGTTGTTCCATCATGGGAGGTATCAGCTGTTGACTCCAACGGCATTTCTGGTGGCCTTGCTGTTGCATGGAATCCAAACCTCTTTTCTTTCTCTATATATAAAACACCCTGGGGCATTCTGATGCGGGGCTTATGCTTGGGATTGAAGTTGGAACTGACTATCTTTAACTGTTACGCTCCTTATAGTGACATACAAAAATTTTGGGAATCCCTGGATTGTTCGGGTATTCTTAACAGTGCCAATCTTAGTTTTGCAGGAGATCTGAATATTACGAAGTCCTCTTCTGAAATCTGGGGCCAAAAGGCTAGAATAGATCCTATGGCTGATTTTTTCATCTCTTTCCTTGAAAGAAATGCTCTTATTGATGTGGATCCGGTAAAGTTGTGTCCATCATGGACGAATGGTAGAAGTGGTAGTGATGGAATCCATAAACGTTTAGATCGTTTCTTGATAAAGGAAAATCTTCTCTGTCAGTTTCAGAAGTACCGGACATGGGTGCATGAATCGAAGTTTTCAGATCACTGGCCTATTATGTTTCAATTTGAGGACCTGGGTGCAAAGGTAAAGAGACCTTTTAAATTTGACAACTCATGGCTTGAGCAGGAGGAGTTTTGCTCTTTGGTTAAAAATTTTTGGAATTCTGAAACTGTTGAAGGTTTTGATCCCGTAGATTACTTTTGCAAAAAAATGAGAAACCTTAAAATTGTTGTTAGTAAATGGATTGTGGAGAAAAAGGCTATAGAAAAGGAGGAATTGAATCAGTTGGAATTGGAAATTCAGAGGTATTATTCAGAAAATGTTTCGGGGATGATGGATATGGATGGATTTGAAGTTGCAAAAAAACTTGAGAAAAAAAAGGAAGAGATCTTGCTTCAAGAGGAAAAGCAGTGGAGGTTGAAGAGTCGGGCCTTATGGGTTCAACATGGAGATAAAAACTCAAATTTTTTTCACTCCTATGCCTCTGCCAGACGAAATATGAACACTATTTGGGAATTGAAAAATGACCTCGGAAACATTATTTCTAGGGATGATTCATTAAAGTCTGAAGCTGTTAAATTTATTCGCAATATTTATAAAGATGATGGGGATAGTGTTTTAATGGACCAGATCAAAGTTGCTAAACTCTTTCCCAGATTTTTTGATGAACAAGATGCAGCTGAGTTGGGAAAAGAGGTTTCTTTGGATGAAATTGAACATACTCTGAAAATTTTTAAAAGGGAAAAAAGCCCGGGGCCCGATGGTTGGCCTATTGAAGTTTATATCCATTTCTTTGAGGAAATGGGTAAGGATCTTCTCAGTATGGTGGAATATACTAGAATGTGTGGGGTTTCTTCTGGTGCCCTTAATTCAACTTTTGTTACATTAATCCCCAAGTGTGATCACCCGTCATCTTTTCGGCATTTTCGTCCTATTGCTCTGTGTAATTTGGCCGACAAGCTAATTACAAAGATTATAGCGCAGAGGATAAAGACTGCTTTATCTGCACATATTACTGCTGAGCAATTTGGTTTTTTGCACAACCGCCAGATTCACGATGCTATTGGTGTTTCACAAGAGCTCATGCACTCTATAAAGTCTAGAAAGTAGGAAGCTATGCTTTTAAAAATGGACTTGGAGAAGGCATGTGATCGAGTAAATTGGGTCTTTTTAAGGCTGGTGTTGATTCAGATTGGGATGCCCCCTTGGTTATCAATTGGATTATGAGTTGTGTTTCTACGGCGAACATAGCTGTGTTGATAAATGGGACACCTTCTGATTTCTTTCAGTCTACTAGAGGAATGCGCCAGGGATGCCCTTTATCTCCACTCCTGTTCATCTTAGCGATTGATGCCTTTAGCAAACTTCTGAATATTGCAAAAGAGGAAGGTTACATCAAAGGTATTGAAGTTAGTCGTGGTTGTATCCTTACACACTTGATCTTTGTTGATGATGTGCTATTGGCGGGTTTAGCAACTGTTGAGGAATGGCTAGTATTTATAAACTTTATCAAAGTCTTTTGCATTGTTACGGGTATGAAGGTGAGTTCTGCAAAATCAAATTTTTTCCAATTTAATGTTAGTTCTGCCAGAAGGTTAGAAATTGGGAGAATTATGCCTTATAGTTGTTGTGATTTAGAAGATGGGGTAAAGTATCTTGGTTTCTTTTTAAAGCCAAACAATTACAAACTAGATGACTAGAAGTGGCTATTGCGCAAGGTTGAGGCCTGTGTATCCCATTGGACCTACAGGTTTCTCTCCATGGGGAAAAGCTTATACTTGTGAAAGCTGTTCTTACAGGTATACCTGTGTATTGGATGTCCCTGTTGGAAGTTCTGGGGTTTATTTTGAATGTAGTCAGAAAATTGTTATTTAATTTTTTGTGGACTGGTGGTGCAAATCGTGCAAAGCTGACTATGACAGGTTGGGAGACTCTATCTAGGCCTGAAAGGTTTGGTGGATGGGGCATAAAGGACCTCAAAGTATTCAATAGTACCCTTAGACTTAAGAGTTTGTGGCGTGGGATATTTGGGTGTACACTTTGGGCTCACGTTATTCATAGCAAATACATAAAGACTGAGGTGCACTCATGGATCTAGAAACCAAAGGGTCTGGCAGGATGCATTTCCCCGATGTGGAGAGGTTTATTAAAAGTTGCTGGATGGATGGTAGATGATATAAAATGGCAGGTGGGATCGGGTGCAAAGATTACTGTGGGGAAAGAGCCCATCCTGGGAATTGAGGGTTCTAATAATTTCCCTGAGCGTCTGTTGGATTATTTAAATATTTATGGCTTATCGACTTTGAATCAGATAAGGAATGGAGCTTGGTTTACAGGTGAAGGAAAATATTGGCTCAGTGCAAATGATCTGGGGCCTCATGGCTAGGATGCTATTGTTTGGGATGGTTATATTCACAATTTATATATTGCAAGAGTGCATTTAAATGATGGGGATGATAAACTTGTCTGGATTGGTGATGAAAAATCTGGAATAGTCACGGCGAAAGCTGCTTATAATAGAATTCTTCAGAATAGATACATTTTCCCGCAGGATTGGTGGTATAAACAAATTTGGAAATGGGAGTGTCCATTGAAAATAAAATGTTTCCTTTGGCAAGCCCTCCAGGGAACTCTCAAAACTTGGGATAAGCTATTAAGACGGGGCTGGTGTGGTCCCAGCCGTTGTATTCTATGCAAGCAGGAGATGGAATCTATTAGTCACCTTTTTGTTGATTGCCGTTTTGGAAGGGAGATCTGGAATATTGTTCGAGCTGACTTGCATATTAATGATATATGGGAGGTCGAAGATTTTGTTTCATGTCTTCACAATTGGTATAGGAATTCAAATTCTTATCTTCTTATACCAGTCTTTGTGTCATGGATAATTTGGTATGCTAGAAATTGTGAAACTTTTAATGGCAGAGTTCTAGACGTCAAGGCATGTGGGTTGACTGTTCTGAAGATGTTTCATATCTATAAGATTGAAAATTTGAAACCAGCATCTTCTCGAATCAGTTTGCTTTCTTTCACTGTAAATCAACCTGTATTATTTTTTGATGGGGTTGCCTAGCATGGCTTATGTGCAGCTGGTGGCGTGATTTTTTTAAACAAAGATCACTATTTTACTCTTATGCTCAATTGTGGATCTGGGACTAACATGAAGGCAGAACTGCTGGCATTATGGTGTGTTATAAAGACGGCAAATATCTTTGGTCGTGTGGATCTAAAGGTATTTGGTGATTCACGGGTGATTATTAAGTGGGCTTCCGGGGAATTCAACTTACAAGTTTTGGCCCTTCGTCATTGGTGCTAGCGCACAAGAGCCGAGATCAATAAATGTGAAAAAGTTTCTTTTGATCATATCTATAGAGAACAGAATGATTTGGCTGATAAATTGTCAAAACTGGCTTTTGATGGTATTGAAGGATATCTTCTGTGGGAGGAATGGTATGAACAAAATGTACTGGAAAATGGGTCTCATTTCATTTTTGGGGATCTCTGAGTGAGCATAGTGATGCTGGATTGTAAATTTTCAGTACTTTTTTGGTTTTTTGTTTCGCATGTACGAGCCTGCGTGCTTTGATTTTGAAGAAAAGTCTTGGAAAAGTCTTGGGAATATGAGACTTAGACATATCTTTGTACTATTTGATTCAGAAGAATAACAATAGTACGTTTTTTTTTCTCTGAATTTTTTTTTTACCAACTTATATCTTTTCACATAAACATATATTAAAAACACCTAGACCATTAAAATTAATAACAAAATTACTTATAATTTGTGATGTTTTAATATAATTATTATTATATCGCCCAAAAATTTCTAATACATAAAAATAAATTGTGTATTTAATATAGAATAAGCTTGATTGACAATTTGTTAGGAATACACGGCTTATCAATATAAAAATCACAAATATGCAAATTAGTAATACACTGCTTATGAATATAAAAATCACAAATGTATAACCATGACACACTGAAAATGCTCGAAGGCTATATGCAAAATCCTATACCTCAATTGACCTCACAATATTAGCGAGCCATTTGTTAAAATGTCCTTTATTTATTTTTATCTCTAATTAGGCTTGTAATATTTATTAATATGGAGACATCTAAAAATGAAAACAAACTTTTGCTTATGTTCCATGCTCTATGCAACATTCCCACGTGTGCCTCAACCTCAATAGACCACACAGTATTAACTAGCCATTTGCTAATATGTTCTTTATTTAATTTCTCTATAATTTGGCTTATAACATATATTTATGTTAGAGATATAGTTCAGTTATTTGTTTATTTGTCACGTCATGTAAAGAAGATGGGTGACATGTGAGTGCACTTTTCAAAAGTACATCTAGCATTATAAATCTTTTAAGATTTTTTTGTTTTTTAATTATTATTTTTTTGTTTACTCATAGAAATGTAATTTTTTTTTAATTTTAAAAATTGTAAAAACATTTTTGTATATTATAAACATTTTATTTAATTGTAAGTTTTAAATCTATGTAGAGAAGCAAGACATACAACTTTTTTTAAAACAAAATAGAGATTATCCTACAATATTCACACATAATACACATAAATTTACTTTGGAAATCCTTAACCATGAAAATTAGCAAAACTTAGAGCTGCATCTCTCACTTTTTCATTATGATTATTAACTACTCACAATACAATATATAGGTATTCCACAACATACCAAATCTTAATTCGTAAACCTAGATTAGAAATTGACTACAATCCTTAACCATGATTAAATTAGATATTAAAAAAAAACCCCAAAATAGCCTAAATATAGTCCAAAAAATATATTTTTCTAGTCTCACACGCAGTTGTACAGACGACAACCCCTACACACACATGCAAAGAATATAACACATACCCAACATTCTCCTACTTATTGTTTTCTTTGCATAACAATGGGCCATGTACTGATGGGGTTACAGGTTTAGGGCATTAATGCCCATATATTATCTACACCAAGAGAACTTCTCAGTACCGACAGACTTCATCAATGAGTCGGAAACATTCTTCAAGGTGTTAACCTTTTCTAGCAACACCTTCTTTTCTTCAACCATATCTCTCACAAAGTGATATTGCACATCAATATGCTTTGCCTTAGCATGATAAGCAGGGTGCTTTGCTAGGAAGATTGCACTTTAGTTTTCGTAATCTAACCTTATAGCTTTATGTACAAACCCAATACTCGAACACAGTCTCATCAACCATACAACTTCTTTACTTGCATGAGTGGCTACCATGTATTTAGCTTTTGTAGTTGAAAGTGCAACTACAACCTATCTCTTACTTATCCAACTGATAGCTCCTCCAAATAGGTTAAACACATACCCACTTGTAAATCTCATGGATTAATATCTCGAGCCCAATCTTTCGGATTTTTAATAGAGGTTTTCTTACCATTCCATGCCTCATGTGGATTTTTGTCAACCAATACTAGCGTGGGTGATCGATTTACCAAGTAACATGTAGTATTCAAGCACCGTTGAGCATGCTCCTTGCCTTTTCCATTAGTATCCCATTCATTCTTTCATCAATTCCATTTTGTTGAGGTGTGCACTGTGTATGGAGTACTCTTCTACTTTGCTATACCGCACTTCTTATAGAATTCCTCAAATGCATTCCTACAGAACTCCCCACCGTTGTTTGTCCTCAACACCTTTATTTTCTTTTTTGTCTTATTCTCTACAAGAATCACAAATTCTTTAAACTTAGAAAATACTTCAGATTTATTTCAAAGGAAATAAATCCATGTGTTCCTTGAGAAATCATCTATAAATGAAACATAATACATAGATCTTCCTAATGATGGAACATAGACATGTCCAAACACATCACTATGTATTAACTCTAGAATTCTCTTTGTTCTTGTAGTACCAGATGCAAATCTTAGTCGATTATGTTTTTCATATATGCAATGTTCACATAAATCAAAATATATACTGCAATCAAACATAAATTCAACCATACCTTTACCTTTTAATGCTCGAAGGCCCTTTTCTCTAATATGCCCCAGTCTTTGATGCCATGGCATTGTCTTTCCTCCAAACACAGTCGGGGTTCTGTCTTCTTTATCTCCTCCCTTAGGCACAACGGAACTATTACATTTATTAATGATGGTGCTTCCCAATAGTTTGTACATAGTTCCATTTGGAACTCCCCTCATCAAAACCATTGATCCTCGAACCATTTTACAAAACTTAGAGCCACATATCTCACTTTCTCATTATGATTATTAATCGCACACAATATAATATGTAGGTATACCACAACATCCAAAACCCTAATCCGTTAACCCATATTAGAAATAGACCCTGATCCCACATATTTTTAGAAAAAAACCCAAAATAGTCTAAAAATAGCTATCATGCACTAGATGGCGTTATCGTCAGACACAGTTGTACAAATGACCCCCTCCTCCCCACACACACATGCAAAGAATATAACACATACCCAACATTAATACTTATTTTATAGAAAACATTAGAAAACATTGGATTTTTTTTACACAAATTAAAATTAATATAGAGTCAAAGGAATTTGACCCAAAAGTGATTACAATATACCTGCCAAAGGCAGGTATAAAAACGTATGTTTGATAAAAAAATTAGTTTTTGGTTTTATGGAGAAATTAGTTTTTGGTTTTATGGAGAACTCATCCTTTCCATCTATTCCTTTCATATTGGTATCAATGGTACTTTCTTTGTCCTCCCTAGCTAGAATACTTCATAGCGAGTTAGATTTGACACCCCACTAGCTTCTCTTCGCATATGAGTATTAGAGCCTACTCGCTCCATCTCTATGTGATATCTCACCTGTAACTTTATTCTTCTAGACAAAACCCTCTTACACATCTTTCAATTTTCACACATGGTTCTTGTTTCTTAATCTCTAAAGAGATCAACGTGAACCATGAGTAGGGTCATGAGCAGCATGGAGTCATCTTGAACTGTTGAACCTCCACAATTTGCAAGTAGCGTGCAGGTGTGAGCAACCCCTTGTACCCTCTGTTTGATGAAGCAAATATCCTTCATGAGTGTTTCCTCTCAGTCATGTGAAGGTGTAATTTAGGTGGCTGAGAAGAGACATGGGGTAATTATCTAGAGAGAGGGTTACATGTAGAAAAAGGAAGGATTGTATTCCATGGTGAGTTTTGTAGTCATGCTATATAAGGAGACAATTGTGGTGGAGTCTACGAGCCATGAAAAGAGGAACCGCCACGCCGTTGTGGAGAGTTGTGGGTTTCCTTTGAGTTGGGTGATAGAGAGTCATGCATAATGGTTTCATAGTTCATGACTGGAGGAAAGTGCAGGAGAGACAACATGCCAAACTAAACTTACACATAGACGTTGGTTCACTCCATCAAGTAGAGGTTAATTGAAAGGGAACTACCCTTTCTAGTTCCCATATTTTTGTGTGGAGGTTAGTGAATACGTGAAGAAGCCCATGGAAGGAACCCTCCATTAGAATTTGTTCAATCTCATGTGCAAGTTGTTAGGTACACAAAGAAGAAGCCTGTGTACATTCAATGCATAATTTGGTAAGAGTAAGGCGATAGAGATTGGGAATTTACAAATAAAATAGAATATAATAATAATGATTTGTTTTAAAGAGAGGGTAAGCACATTTTTTTCCTTGGTGAAGGTTATGTGAATGGGTAAATTGAATACATGACTTTGAGTAGTTCCACTCAACCACATATTCCCATGTTAATTGGAAAGAAAAATTATGACTTTTGGGCTATTAAGATGGTAACTTTGTTTCATTCTTATGGCTGATGGGGATACATGATAGATGGATATGTCGAGCCTACTAAATTTGCAGTGATGAAGGCATTGTCTATTGCTGAGCAGGCTAAATTAAAGGAGAAAAAGAAGAAGGACTCAAAATCCTTGAGTTATATTCAAAATGATATTTAACTGACAATTTTTGCCAAGTTCTCAACAATGCATACTTCAAAGGTAACTTGGTAAATTCTTGAGACAAGTTATCAAGGATCAACAAAGGTGAAGACTATTAAAATGTAGAATTTGAGAAGAGCATTTGAAACCATAAAATTGAAAAAATAAAAGGAAATTGACCAGTTTATGCGTTAGGTCACAAATATAGTGAGTCAATTAAAACTATTTGGAAAATACCTCTCTGACTAGAGAGAATTCAAGAAGGTTCTTAGGAGTTTTCCATATAAATTTGAAGCTATAGTTGCAACAATTGAGCATTCTAAGGACCCCAATTTGATGTCAATTGAAGATTTAACAAGATCCTTGGCATCCCATGAGATGAGTATGAACAAGTATGAAGAACAATCCATTGAGAATGTTTTTCAGTCTCAAAGAATAGAGGTAAAAGAAGATCAATAGGAAAAGATGGAGGCAACATAACACATGATCATGGTGATTAGAAAGAAGAATGTGAATCTAATAAAATACCCCAACAAAACCCTCATAATTTAAAAGGGAGCAATAATAGAAGATGGTAACAAGGAACCTAGAGGTATGATAAATATAAAGTGTTGTTTTATTATTGCAAAAAACTTGGTCATTATGCTAGTAAGTGTAGGAAGAAGCATGTAGATGCTAGAAAAGAGTATGCAAACTTGAGGAATTAGAGGGAAATGACAAACCAATTTTACTCATCTATAATGTTGCGCAAGATAGCTCTAAGGATGTTGATTTGTGGATTGTAGAATTTAGTCCAACCTAAGGTACAACTTGGAAATTACAACAAAGTTGTTGTAAGTGGTAAAGGTGTTGTGGCTGTGTATGATATAAATGGTGAGAGGGGAATAGTTGATAATGTGTACTATGTACCTCGTTTGAAATGAAATTTGTTGAGTGTTAGATAGCTTGTTGATATGGATTATGAAGTCATGTTTAAAAATAAAGTGTGTACAAGCTTGGATAAGTTTCCACATAGATAGTTGGTAGCAAGGGTGGAGATGATGAAGAATAGGATGTATGTACTTACATTAAAGAGTAATTAGTCCGAGGGAAAATTTTAAGGACCCACACTTATTTAAAAGTGTATAAACATGGGTGAATCTTACCAATTTTTAAAATGTCAACTATAAAATATTTGGCGATAATTTTCTAAAAATATTTCAATCTCTAAGGATTTTATATAGCTTATATAATAATTTGGTGAATTTTAGAGTGAAAAAATTTTACCCCATCAAAATTGGGCGAATCAGGGCTTCAAAAAATGCAAATTGGCGAATCGTTTTTTGGGGAAAAACATGGAAAAATAGCCCATGGGATAAATTTTGCCCCTAAAATTTCCCTTGGAGTAATCTACATGATTTAGTCATTTCCTACAAAGCTAAGAGTTCAAATCAGTCTTGGATTTGACATTTAAAACATGGCCATTTGTATTTTGGTGGATTGAATGTGTTGCATAAGAAGCAAATGGTAAAAGGGTTGTCGATCATTAAGCAAACAACAAGCTCATGTGAGCGATGCATTATGGAGAAACATCATATAGAAACGTTTCCTTCAAGAGTTGCATATAGAGCAAGAGGATGTTTAGAAATTGTGCATGTTGATTTATGTGGACCTATGCAAACATCGTCATTGGATGGAAATATGTATTTTTGAATTGATTGGATATTATACTCAAAAGACTTGGGTGTACCTTTTGAAATAGAAATCATAAATAATTAACATCTTTAAGAAGTTCAAAGCCTTGTTTGAGAAGGACAGTGGTAATTTGTAATATACGTGAAGTATATTACATCTATATATTAATATATAAACAATTATATTATAATAGTAGTCATTTAGGGTAATATTTAATAATTATTATATTGTAATTAATGATAGTCATACATTTTCCAAAAGGACATGACTTATCATCTTTTGTGTGTATTTATATACATGTCCATTGTATCACTAAACAATATATGAGTTAGTAAATATTTATCCCTTGAGGAATTATATGGATTTATCCTAGTTATAATGGATTCTTGTGTGAAGTAACCCATGATTTGTGTTCAATTTATTTTTCTAGTAAAATAAAAGAAAAAATCTATATTTGAAGACTTGTGGTCAATTCTATATTCTATTTTGCTAGTGGCAAATAAAATCCATGCTTGTGGTTTAGTCATTGATTAAATATTTGAAGAAAGAAAAGAGAAATAAAGTTAGGCTTGCTTTGTTTTCTTCACTATATATTTCCTTTATGGATTCCAACTCATTCATATCACTTTGATGATTAGAAACATATTTTCTCTTAATATATATTATAAAAATAATCCGATAAATAATGTACCCTCTTCTTCAAGTCCACTTTAATATAGAAGGAACTTTTATAATAATGTATGTTGATGTATATGTAACTTCAGAATGTATTTTATATATATTTATTGTACCCTTATAAGAGATGTGTCATTCCTCTATAAGGAAGTGTCATCATGTGGATTGACAAGTGTCGCAAGTGTGTGTACTTGACGATGGGTTATTAGACCACCATGTGTGGGGTCGGCCCTGAAATATATATTATAATGTGGATGTACATAGCTAGACAAGTCGGCCCCATAAGGTCACTGGGCAAACAAGTTAGTATAAATAGAGATCAGGTGATCTCTATTTAGATCATTCGGAAAAGTACATCTCTCTCACTTAGAAAGTGGCACACTAGTGAGGAGGAGGATTATCTACTACTAGGAGACTATCTCAGTGTATTTTGGTTGTACTTTGGTTGAGCCATTGCTCTCTCTATCTCTGAGGAAGTCGTGGGGTTTTTCACCTTAGGGTTTTCCCCATGGAAACTCTATGTCTCTTGTCTATTATGCTTTTGGTTCTTGTGATGCTTGTCATACTTACTGTGATTGTCATGCATTGATATACTGTTTATGTTATTCTCTCAGTAAAGATCCTAGAGTATTGTGAATTAATGCTCAAAATTTAACATGGTATCAGAGCTAACCTGAGAAGAAGACATTTTGCAGTGACGAAAACTTGAGTTTCTTGTTTATTGGGTTTCTCTACACAGATTTTGGAAAAGCAGTATAGTAGATTGACTCTACTCATCAAGGTGCATCTATCTGTCCAATCAGAATTCAATTCTGAGATTTTTTAGATTTGGTCCTAAAAATTAGGGTTTCCACAAACATAGGAATTTCCGAACTCTGAAGACATAGCTGGAAGCTCCTTGCAAAAATCGAAGTTTAGAGCTTTGGATTGAGATTTTTGGCTGGGTAGATCTCCGAGAAACTCAAACCCTATTTCAGGGCTCTCCCTACTGAACTCGGGAGGACAAAAAGACAAATCTAAAGGGTAAAGCTTTGCTGATCTCAAATTCTGAATGCACCAGGCTAATCAGATCATCAAGGCACATCTTTCTATCCTTTCAGAAATTTGAAATTCACATTTTTAATTTTTAGGGTTTTTTTCGACAAACCCTAATCCAGGACCGGATCCAGTTTTCAGCATTTCAAGTGGTAAGACCTAAATATTTTCTATTTCCATTTGAAGTACTCTTTAAGATGTCTCACCACACCAAGCTTGAGGATAAGCTTGAAGGGGCTGATAACTTCCAAGCTTGGAAGTATAGGATTGGGTTAATCCTAGAAGAGAATGAGTTGGACTCATATATAAAAGAAGACATCCCTATCCCAGAGGATGAAGAGGCTAAAGTATTGCATAAGAAGAACTTGGTCAAGGCAAAGAGAATCATTGCTGATTCTATCAAAGACCATCTAATACCCCATGTGTCTTCTCTAAAGGCACCCAAAGAGATGTTTGACTCTTTGACCAAACTATTTGAAGGGAAGAACATAAATCGGAAGATGACCCTACGGAACCAATTGAAAGGGGTAAAGTTTCAGAATGGAGAAACCATTCAATCTTATTTTTCAAAAGTCTCCCAGATCAAGGAACGACTAGAAGCAGTGGATGAAATGGTAGAGAATGGTGAATTTGTCATGACCACTCTGAATGGCTTACCTAGGTCATGGGACTCCTTCATTTAAGGAATCTGTGCAAGAAAGAAGTTGATTTCCTTCAGTAGACTACGGGAAGAATGCTCACAAGAAGAAGCAAGGCTTGTGGCACGAGAAGAAAAGATGGGGAATGAAGATCAAGCTCTCACAGCTCACACCAAGAAAGGGAAGTCTGAGAGAGAGCCATCTCACTCCAAGAAATCTTCACATCACTTCAAAGAAAGAAGAATATGCTTCACCTGTAATGAGAAAGGACATATTGCCATAAATTGTCCCAAGAACAAGAAGGACAAGAACAACTCCAACAAGAAGAAGAAGGGCAGCAAAAGAAGGTTTCATGCTCATGCTGCCGAGGATGATGAACCACCCAAGAAGAAGGCTAGGGTAGAAAGTGATGATAACTCATCAAGTGAAGAAGAGTATGTTCTGATCTCTGCTCTCATAGGTACCATCTCCCATGGTTGTAATGATTGGTTGATTGATAGTGGGGCTTCCAAACACATGACTAGGTTTAAGGAATCTTTTGTGAATCTATATGAACATGAATCACCCCATAAGGTGAAACTTGGAGATGATTATCAATACCCAATCAAAGGAAGTGGTGAAGCCTCCTACAACCTAGATTCTGGAAAATATTTGAAGATGAAAGAAGTCCTTTATGTACCTAGGCTCAAGAAAAACTTACTCTCCATCTCTGCATTGGATGCAAAAGGCATGAGGGTTGCATTTGTGGATGGCCAAGTCCTAATGTGGCCAAAGGGAAAGAACATAGATGATGCAGTAGTGATTAGAGAGAAAGAAGGAGGTTTGTATAAATTGAAGGAACAACCTAAACATGCCATGGTACATGAATCCATGGAGCCAAGTGAACTTTGGCATAGAAGACTTGCTCATATGCACTATAGAGCACTTCCAATTGCAAGCAAGGCTGTAGAGGGTCTTCCTGAAATCAAGACCAAACATGAAGGTGTTTGCAAAGGATGTGCAAAAGTTAAGAACATTAAGAAGGCTTTCCCAAGCAGTGAAAGCAAGGAAAAAGACATCCTGGAAATCATCCACTCAGATGTATGTGGTCCTATGTCATCTAGTTCTCTAAGTGGGTATGTTTACTATGTCTCATTTATTGATGACTTCTCTAGGAAGACTTGGGTATACTTCTTGAAGAACAAAGATGAGGTGTTTGATAAGTTTAAGGAATTCAAAACATTGATGGAGAATCAAACTGACAAGAAGATCAAAACATTCAGATCCGACAATGGTGGAGAATTCACCTCAGGTGACTTCAAGAAGCTTTGCAGTGATTCAGGGATTAAGAGGGAGTTGACTGCTCCTTACAAGCCACAACAGAATGGAGTTGCAGAAAGGAAGAAAAGAACAATCATGGAAGCAGCAAGAGCAATGGTCCATGACCAGGATCTACCTATGCATCTATGGGTAGAAGCAGCTAGATATTGGACAACAAGACACCAGAAGAGGTCTTTTCTGGTAAGAAACCTGAAGTTAGCCATTTCAGAATATTTGGTTGTCCAATATTCACTCATGTCCCAAAGGAAAAGAGGACCAAACTAGATCCTTCAGGAAAGAAGGGTATCTTTGTGGGTTACAGTGAAAGCTCGAAGGCTTACAGAATATACTTTCTAGGGTTCAAGAAGATTGATGTCAGCAGGGATGTGACATTTGATGAGAACTCAACATTCATCAAATCAAGGAAGGCACCGATCGAAGTTTATGAAGAACCTAAGGAAACTAGATTTCAAGACACTACCATGACTGAAGCAGTTCCAGAAGTTGTTCGTGAGTTTGAAGATCTGCAAGAACCTGTAGATCCACCTCGTGAGGATAACTCTCACAAGAGGAAACCTGCATGGGCTAGAGAGCTCATTCAAGATGCAGAAAGATTTGGGATTCCAGAAGAGGAACACAGAGCAAAGAAGAGAACTAGATCACATACCAGCTATGTTGTTTTACTCTGTGACATTATGAACAAGGAGCCTCCAGGTATGAAGAAGCAGTGGAAAATAAGAATGGAAGGATGCCATGGTTGAGGAATATCAATCAATAATGAAGAATGATGTTTGGGATGTTGTCCCAAGACCTAACGAGAAGTCTGTTGTGACTTCCAAATGGATTTACAAAATCAAGCATGTTGCAGATGGCAGTGTGGAGAAATACAAGGCAAGATTCGTAGCTCGTGGCTTCTCTCATAAAGAGGGAATAGATTATGAAGAAACTTTTGCACCTGTAGCCAGGTATACTTCCATCAGAACAGTACTTGCTCTGGCTATAGCAATGAAATGGAAAATACACCAGATGGATGTCAAGACTGCTTTCTTGAATGGTGTAGTTGAAGAAGAAGTATATGTGGAGCAGCCACTCGGTTTCGAAATACATGACAGGGATTCATATGTGTGCAGATTAAAGAAAGCCTTGTATGGCTTGAAACAAGCTCCCAGAACCTGGTATGGTAGGATGGACAGTTTCCTATCTAGTTTGGGCTTTACCAAGAGTAAAGCGGATTCCAACCTTTACTACAAGGTTGAAGAAGGGAATCCTATGGTTCTACTCCTGTATGTGGATGACTTATTTGTAACAGGAGCTGACAGATTGGTTGCAGATACTAAGAGGAAGCTTGCTGCTGAGTTCGATATGAAAGATTTGGGAATGATGCATTATTTCCTAGGTATGGATGTGTGGCAGAGTGCAGGTGGGATCTTCCTTGGTCAAGGGAAGTACACAGTAGATATGCTGAAGAGATTCAGGATGATGGATTGCAAGGCCATGGCCACACCTATGGCATCGAATCTGAAGCTTCTATGCGATGCTTCATCTAAGCCGGTTGATGTCTCTATGTATCGTTAGATGATTGGGTCCTTGATGTACCTGACGAACACGAGACCGGACATTTTCTTTGCTGTGAACACATTGAGCCAGTTCCTAACGAATCCGAGGAGTGTTCACCTGGTTGTTGTAAAGCATGTTCTAAGGTACCTGAAGGGTACAGTGGATTATGGGCTCAAGTATGAAGCGAATCAAAAGTTTAACCTGCAGGGTTATGTTGATTCAGATTGGGCTGGCAGTGCTGCAGATAGGAAGAGCACATCTGGATGCTGCTTCAGCATGGGATTAGGTGTGATCTCTTGGTTTAGCAGGAAGCAGTCCTGCCTAGCACTGAGTATAGCTGAGGCAGAGTATGTTGCAGCTTGTTCAACTAGTTGTGAGGTAGTATGGCTACGGAAGCTACTGTCTGAGTTATTTGATCTCCCATTGGATGCTAATGGTAATTATGTGATAAACAAAGTTGTGTGAAGTTGTCCGAGAATCTAGTGTTTCATGACAGGTCGAAACACATAGAGATCAAATATCACTATATCAGGGATATGGTGTAGAGAGGAGCTGTGAAGCTCCTGTATGTTGCGACGGACGAGCAGATTGCAAATGTGCTGACGAAGCCACTAGCCAGGGTGAAGTTCGAGTACTTCAGGGAGAGGCTTGGTGTTCTTCATATCGAGGACACTTCGAGTAAGAAGTGATGGACACATTTGCTGAAGCCATTCCAAGCATGTTGGAAGGAGGATCCTTCACATGGCTGTGGATGTAAGCGCTGGATGATGAGCATCAGGATGATGTTCTAGTTTCTGCTTTGTATGATCAGTTGGATCATTTATATGTATATGTATGTACGCATCATGTTGGATGCTGGATATGATCAGTTGGATAATTTATATGTATGTACGCATCATGTTGGATGCTGGATATGATCGGTTGGATCATTTGTATGTATTTTGTATATGCATCATGTTGGATGCTTGGACCATGTATCTGTATATGTATCAGGTGGATACATTGTATGATCAGGTAGATTATGTATGTTGATGGATACATTGTGTGGATCATGTATCTATGTATCAATGGATACACTGTGTATGATGATATATATCAGGTAGATACTTGGTGTGCATCAGATGGATGCATTGCATGATCAGGGTGATCGTGGATGGCGAGCTTCTCCAGATGACATGCAGCAGGATGTTGCAGTGATGATGATCATGATGATCATGTGTACATCAGGATGATGTATGATGAGTATCAGATGATACTTTATGGCCATGGATTAGGTTGTGCAGATGAGCATGTCTAGGAGATCCTATAGGTCGGAGTTGTGTACCCATAACATCCTAGGATGCTCTTTCAAGACATTGCTCTTGGAGGACATGTAATTTGTGCCCTGGGAGATCTTCAGGTCAGAGTTGTGTACCCGTAACATCCTGAGATACTCTTGCGAGGTTTTGTCCTATGGCATGTAATTTTCTCTTGGGAGATCTGGACAGGATGAAAAAGGCCTCAGATGCTTCAGCCAGGTTTTGTGGTGGACCACATGTAATGTGCTCCTGGGAGATCCGACAGGTAGAGCTGTGTGCTCGCAACATCCTGGGATGCTTTAGCCAGGTTTTGTGGTGAGATCACATGTAATGTGCTCCTGGGAGATCTGACAGGTAGAGCTGTGTGCTCGTAACAGTCTAGGATGCTTCAGCCAGGTTTTGTGATGGGTCACATGTAATGTGCTCCTGGGAGATCCTACAGGTAGAGCTGTGTGCTCGTAATAGCTTGGGATGATGTAGCCAGGTTTTGTGACGCACGTAATAAGTCCTAAGAATTTTACAGTATGGCCAGTGATGATGAAGACCTGCAGGAGGTGGGCCTACATCCAGTATGAAAAAGGACTGGCTCTGTAGAACTTCCTATGACGAGTAGATTCAGAGATTGGTTGAGATAGCAGCAGCAGTGATGATGATGATGATGATGCATCGATGAAGATGATCCCGAGAAGAATACTTGTCTAGCAGATCTGTGTCGAGAAATAACTTCCTAGTTAAGAGGGAGTGTTGATGTATATGTAACTTCGGAATGTATTATATATATATTTATTGTACCCTTATAAGAGATGTGTCATTCCTATATAAGGAAGTGTCGTCATGTGGATTGACAAGTGTCGCAAGTGTGTGTACTTGCCGATAGGTTATTAGACCACCATGTGTGGGGTTGGCCCTGAAATATATATTATAATGTGGATGTACCTAGCTAGACAAGTCGGCCCCATAAGGTCAATGGGCAAATAGGTTAGTATAAATAGAGATCAGGTGATCTCTATTTAGATCATTCGGAAAAGTACATCTCTCTCACTCAGAAAGTGGCACACTAGTGAGGAGGAGGATTATCTGCTACTAGGAGACTATCTTAGTGTATTTTGGTTGTACTTTGGTTGAGCCATTGATCTCTCTATCTTTGAGGAAGTCGTGGGGTTTTTCACCTTAGGGTTTTCCCCACGGAAACTCTGTGTCTCTTGTCTCTTATGATTTTGATTCTTGTGATGCTTGTCATACTTACTGTGATTGTCATGCATTGATATACTGTATATGTTATTTTAGCAGTAAAGATCCTAGAGTATTGTGAATTAATGTTCAAAATTTAACAATGTACCCTCTTCTTTATGACCACTTTAGAAGGCACTTTTATTTCAAAATCACTTTATGAGAAATATTTATATGGAGAGTTTTTTTTTCATGCACACTCTCATAAAATGATTTTGAAATAAAAGTTCCTTCTAAAGAGGTTGTAAAGAAGAGGGTACATTATAATAAAAGTTACTTCTAAAGTGGACGTTAAGAAGAGGGTACATTCTCTACAGAACTAATTTTATAATATATATTAACATAAAAGAATTTTCTAATCCTCAAAGTGACATGGATGAGATGGAAGCCATAAAGGAAATATGTAGTAAAGGAAATGAAATATACAATGAGATATTGCGAGATCTCAAATCACTGAGATCCAGAGAAGTGAATAATTCTCATCTAAAAGTTTCAAGGAGAAAGATTACCTTGAAGAAAATATTGTGTATGGTTTAGAAAAACTCATGGAAATAATATTAAATATTATCTTGAAAACATGAGGTTTTTAAAGGGAAAATATAAGAACTTCAACCAGAAAGTTGTAAAGAACCGTAGAGAGAAGTACATTCTTACATGAATAATTTATGGAAAGAAAATCAATGTCTTGCCAATAAATTCATTGAGTTAAGAAGAGGCAAATGATAAGGATGAAAAGGAAACCCTCTCAATGGAAATTGAAGAACTTAAATTTTTTCACAAAAATGAGATCGGAAATGTTATTAAAAACCTATCAACCAAGGATGATGAAATTTCTCATTTAAGAAATCTTAATAAAACTCTACTTACATAGATGAAAAAATTGAAGAATGAAAAGAAGACACAACAACAGTATTTGAATCTTGAAAGGAAATTATTACAAAGGGATGAAGGAAGTTTTGTATTAAAGAGCCTTAATCAAAGATTGCTAGAAAAAATCAAAAGTTTCAGAGAAGAGAAGTCAAAGAATTTAGAGAATAACAACAAACTTGACAAATCATACACGACAATCTAGTGTGTCCAAGATTCACAAGAGAGGAATGACACTGAGAAAAAAATTAACAAGATCGTATCAACTAAATATAAGAGATTAGTCATTTAAAGAACCGTCGTGAAATTTTGCTTACAATTTTTTTTTTCTTACTAAATCGTAATGATATATTAATTATAGAGGTGGATAAATGAACCTTAACTAATCCAATTGAATCTAAGAAGTTTTAAAATTTGGAACTACAAATAAAGGGACCTTACCAGAAGGGCTCGAAACCCAAATTCAGAGTGTCATTGGAAAAGAAGTTTTATTAGTGAAGAAACATCTAGAAATTGAATTGAATCAAGAATTCAACATGTCGACATCAATGTATTTAATGAGAATTGATGTTCCTCCACTTACTACTAATATAAACGTTGTCAAATAAATCAAATAAAGAATCTCAAATATCAACATGTCAACTCAAGTACATCATGGAAAGTTTAAACCAAAGTTTATGAAGGACCATTGTATCTGGATATTACAGTAGCTCCCTAATTAGGAAAAATGGAGCACACAAGAATCAACTTACCAATGTTAGAGGACCAATACAACTCGAAGCTAACAAAAAGAAAACCGTCTCCATATTCTTATTGTTGAGAAGTTCCCAAAAGAACCCATATAGGATTTATAGATTCTTTTTTGATGCAAAACTATTGTTCAAGACTTCGAACATCATATTAGCTAATGTCCCCAACCTTATCTAGTGAATGATATCTACAAACAAAATGTTCATTCTATCAACAAAAATTCTCCTTGACCATCCTTTGAGGACAAAGCATTTTTAAGGGGGGAAGACTTGTAATATACCTAAAGTACATTACATCTATATAATTTAATATATAGGAAATTATATTATAATACTAGTCATTTGGGGTAATAATCGATGATTATTATATTGTAATAAATGATAGTCATACCTTTTCCAAAAGGATGTGACTTATCATCTTTTACGTTTATTTATATGCATGTCCATTGTATCATTAGACAATATATGAGTTATTAATAAATAACAAATATATATACCTTGAGGAATTATATGGATTTATCCTAATTATAATGGATTCTCATGTGAAGTAACCCATTGGGTTCACTTCATAATCACGTCAAGGTGTTAAGATCCGATAGAGGAGGAGAAAGCAATTATAATGATTTCTTGGAATTTTGAGGGTGTCATGGAATTAAGAGGCAATTTATTACTTGATATACACCTCAACAGAATGGTGTGGCCGATAGAAAGAATAGAACCATCATGAAAATGATTCGAATAATGTGGAAGCATAAACATTTGTTGAAAGTGCATTAGAGAGAATTAGTTGACTACTACTTTATATTTTGAATAGGTGGCCTACAAAGAGTGTAAAGGATCAAGTACCTAAAGAAGCATAAAGTGGAAAGAGTTGAAATGTATCTCATTTTAGAATCTTTGGTTGTGCTACATATTTACACATAACCAAAGAGACAAGAAGGATGTTGGATGATTGAAGTGAGAAATATGTGTTTCTTGAATACAATGATGTGTTTAAAGGATATCGACTGTGTAATCCCATCACCAAGAAGCTCATAATTACCTATGATGTTCAATTCAAATAAGATGAAGCTTGGGATGGAATTACACATTAGTATGTTGCAGGATGAGTGCAATTATCTCATAGTGAAGATATGGAGTTAAGCATATTGCTCAAGGTGGACATCAAACTCCACATGCTATTGTAACTACAACAAACACACCTAGAAGGAAATCAATAGGTGTAAGTACACCTCAGTTAGAACTCCAAGAACAGTTGTAAAAGGAGATCCATCAAGTCATGCAAATCAATTGTCATCGAGTCCATAGGTAAGCAATGGTTCTAATCCAACTATAGAAACATTGAGATCTAGGATTAGAGGACAAAGAAATGATAAGTTTAAGTGGTCCATATATGATCAACAAGATGTTGAAGTGAATCAAAATGTAAGTTTTGCATTGATAATATATCCACCTCCAACTTTTGATGAAGTGGTTCAAGATGGAGTATGGATAAAGGCTATGGATGAAGAAATTGATGTAATTGAGAAGAATGATACATGGTATCTAGTAGACTTATTGGAAGACAAATATTGTGTAGGTGTAAATTGGATTTACAAAACTAAGCTAAATGTATATGGATAAGTAGAGAAGCACAAGGTAAGATTTGTTTCTCAAGGGTTTAGTCAACAACCCAACATTGATTATAATGAAACATTTGCAGATAATGCAAGACTACTTGTATTGGTGATTGCATCACAAAACAATTTGGAAGGTGTACCAAATTGATGTGAAATCAATGTTCCTAAATGGATTTTTGGAAGAGGAATTCTATGTCAAACAACCACCATGTTATGAATTTAGAGGACATGAAGATAAGATGTACACATTGAAGAAGGCCTTATATGGATTGAAGCATGCAAAAAGTGTATGGTACACTGGGATTGATGTGTACTTGATAAGCAATTGTTTCAACACAAGTGCTAGTGAACCAACCCTGTACACAAAGGTAAATTAGCAAGGTGAAATCCTAATATTGTGCTGGTATGTTGATGATCTAATTTGACCAGAAATATGTCCATAGATGATTATGAAACAACAATGAAAACCAAGTTTGATATTACATATTTAGAATTGATGAAATAATATCTTGGGATAAAAGTTATAGAATCTGAAAATGACATGTTTATCTCTCTAACAAAGTATGCATTTGACATATTAAGAAGGCTTAGCATGTTGAATTGGAAATCAATAGTAACACTAGTTCCACAAGGACAAAGCTTAGTAAGAATGATGAGGGGTCAAATGTTGATCCAAGTTGTTTAAAAATCTGGTTGGAAGTTTGATGTATCTAACAACAAACATAATGTATGCAATGAGCTTATTTCTAGCGTTCTAGGAACAAGAGAGTATGGAATCCTATACTCATCAAATTTAGATTTTAAGGTGTATAAATATACTTGTTTCAAGTCCTGTAGCATGAGAATAACAAAAGAAGTCGATCGTGACCAACCAAAGCGGAATATGTTGCAGCTACATCACGCACTACACAAATTTTCATGACAACAAAACAAATATAAGATCACACTATAAAAGAATCATGTCTTTCATAAAATGAGTAAGCATATATTTTATTTGATAAGAGAGTTGATAAATAATAATGTAATATGTCTAGAATTTTGTAACTCAAATAAACAATTAGCAGATGTATTTACTAAACCTTTGGTGGAATACGCTATTGTATTACAAAGAAAAAATCTTGGTGTTTGTAACAATATAAATGTGTGGTAATAATCAATTACCATGACATTAAGATCATTGCAGTTAGGGATTTCAGATGGAAGGGAATGTAGTGGCCTTGTATTCCAATCCAGATCAGAGTTGATCTTGTGTTCCAATCCAAACCCGAATCAAAGCATAATCGGTCTTGCGTGCCAACCCTAATCAAAGTGTTGGTAATTAATTACCATCACGTCAATATTATTGCAGTTAGAGATTTCAGATGGAAGGGAAAGAATTGGTCTGGTCTTGTTGTAGTTAGGGATTTTAGATGGAAGGGAAAGAACTGGTCTGGTCTTTGTTGGGAATTAATTATTCCACCTCCATGTTGAGTGGCCACCGGAACCTTGGTGAGAAACCACCGCCACAACGACTTAACCATCATATTTTTGAAAACGAATCTACCACCCTGTTTGATCTTATCTAATGCCAAAAGGGGAAGCATATTTTATCAGATTGTTGAAGGGGTGTTTATAGTTCCTATTGAAGCTCATCAAATTTCAAAGAGGCGGAGTATTTATAACAAAAATGAAAAGACAAATTCTTGAAGAGTTAATTTTGTTTTAGATGCAGTGAAGGGACAATTTGAATTTAATGACCGATCATTTTCATTATGTATAAATATCCACATAGTTCTCATTTTGTAACATAGTGAGCAATACAGATTATTACTTGAATAGAATACAAAGGTTATACCTTGTATTGTGATACTCTATTTCTGAGTTTGTAAACTCATTGTCAATGATCAGTTGTGATTTTTGCTGTAGCATCTTTATATTTTGACTGTGAAGGTGCTAAATTAGTTTAACTATTGGAACAAAGTATTAGTTTGGATTTATGAACGCAGGGGAGTTAAAAAAATTTATGCTAAATTGACTCTTGTTACTTAATTCCCGTAGATTGCAAATTAATGTTACTTAATTCCTGTAGGTTGTTTTTTGTTGTAACTTGTGCAGACTTGCTGCTACTTTGCTGAAACTCGTTGTATAGGTGATGATTTGGTTTCATAGTGACTCGTAATTGTTTTTGTTATTGTTATATCACTCCCATGCCTTCACATAGTGGTATTAGAGCTAGTAAGATCTATTTCTCTCCATTTTTAGTTTAGAGTTACTTGTATCTGATTTGAGATTGCTTCTAGCAGCAACTTAGTTTAGCCACAGATTCCTACTTTGACTGAGAGAAATTATGATACATGGTTTATTAGAATAAGAAAAATTTTGTGTTCTCAAGATCTTTGGGAGTTTGTTGCAATTGGATATCAAGAGCCTACTAATCAAGCTACAGAGTTGGGTTTGTAAAATGCTGAGCATGCCCCGTTGAAGGAAAATAGGAAGAAGGACAACAAAGAACTTGGCCTTATTCAACAAGGTCTATGGGAATCTATATTTCCGAATATATCTTGTGCCGAGTCTTCAAAGATGGCCTAGGACATCCTTGAAACTTGCTATAAAGGTGTAGCCAAAGTCAAGAATGTGAAGTTGGATAACTTGAGAAGGGACTTTGAGAATCTGAAGATGAAGGATAATGAGACCATTGATATTTTATGACTCAAGTCACGAACACTATGAATCAATTGATATAGTATGGTGAAGACCTCTCAAACGAGAGAGTGATTGAGAAATTGCTTAGATGCTTGCCAAAGAAGTTTGAAGCTGTTGTTGTACCCATAGAAGAATTTAAAGATCTTAGTCAAATGCATATTGATGAGTTGATTGGTTCTTTGATTGCTCATGAATCCAGGATGAATAGGTATGATGATACTCCATTAGAGAATGATTTCAAATCTCATCTGAATGTTACTAGATCCAGAGGCAAAGGAAGGTCTAGTAGCATAGGAAGAGGAGGTTAAACTGCTGATCATAGTAATAGCATAAATGATTTAGAATCTGAGGATAAGTTATAGCAGAATCCTCCTCTTTTAAGGAGGAGAAGCAACAGAACATGGAAACCAAGAAACCAAATTTATGATAGATCTAAAGTTCAATGTCATTATTGCAAGAAATTTGGGCATTTTTCTAACAAGTGTTGGAAGAAGCAAGAATATGCTAGTAAGCTATCTACACACATCATGGAGGAGCCTGGAGATAAGGAGAAACCTATGTTTTTGACTTGTAATGTGACCCATGAAAGTTCAAATGATACATGGTTCTTGGACAACACATGAAGAAACCGCATGACTAGAAATAAAGAGTTGTTTTGAAGTCTAGATACAAGCATTCAGTCTGAGGTAAAGCTCAACAATGACAGTAAGGTAAGAGTTAATGGTAAAGGTGTGATTGTTGTATATGCCAAGAACAGTGAAAGAAGAAAAGTTCATTATGTTTATTATGTAATTGGTTTAATGTGTAATTTGTTGAGCGTTGGACAACTATTAGATAAAAAGTACAGAGTATTTTTCAAGAACAAGGTATGTACTATTTATGAGAAGTATCCAAGTAAGTAGTTGATAGGCAGAGTATAGATGACAAATAATATAATGTTTCCTCTTTTTTTTAGGAATGACTTGACTAACTCTTTGAATGCATATAAAACTAAGAGTTTAGATCAATCATGGTTGTGGCATTTGAGATATGGCCATTTAAAATTTGGTGGTCTAGATTTTCTATATAGAAAGTAGATGGTGAAAAGGTTTCTGAGTATTCAGCAGCCAGGAAGCTCATGTGAGAGATGCATACTAGCAAATCATCATATAGAGAAATTAATCTTTGGAAATTATCATACAGAGCAAAATCCCCATTGGAACTGGTACGCATGGATTTGTGTGGGCCAATGCAAACCCATTCTTTGTTAGGTAATGTTTATTTTATGACTTCCATTGATGATTTTAGTCGAAAAAGTTGGGTGTATTTGTTGAAACAAGAATCTCAAGCTTTTGAAATATTTAAGAGGTTTAAATCCATGGTTGAAAAGGAGAGTGGAAGATGCATTAAAGTCTTGGGATCGGATAGAGGAGGTGAGTATATGCTAAGTGATTTTTTGGAATTTTGTCAATATCATGGAATCAAGAGACAGCTTACTACTTGCTACACTCCACAACAAAATGGAGTGGTTGAAATAAAGAATCGAACCATTATGCTCATGGCTCGAAGTATGTTAAAGGAGAATCATCTTCCATATGAATATCAGTGAGATGTAGTTACCTGTTCAGTATATATTCTGAGCAAAATTCCAACTAAGTGTGTGAACAACCAAATTCCCCAGAATGCGTGGAGTGGTAAGAGTTGCAGCATATCTCATTTGAGGATTTTTGGATGTGTGGCTTATGCACAAGTACTTGAAGAGATCATAAGAAAGTTGGATGACAAGAGTGTGAAGTGTACCCTAGTTAGACAAAATGAGGATTCTAAGGCATATAGACTCTATAATCCCATCACCAAGAAGCATATTGTCAGTAGAGAAGTTGTGTTTAAAGAATACGAGGCTTGGGATGGAAGCATAGATAAATCGATTGCAGATGATGCCATAATATCTCACGCAGATGATGAAGGTGATGAGCAAGCCGTATAGGGTGGACAATTGTGTCCACATATTCTTACACCAACAACAAGAACTCCTATAAGAAAGTCATCGGTAGTTAGAATGCCCAGAATAAAAGAACATGGCGAACCATCAAGTGTTGGTGGGAAACAAGTAACATGATCAAAGGTAAGTAACGAATCAAATCCGACTTTAGCTTCATTGAGAAATACAGTTAGAAGTCATAAGACTATAAGTTCAAGGGAATTGTATGAACAAAATGAAGAAGTAGATCAAGTTTAAAATTTTGCATTGATTGCATGTGATCCTCTAAATTTTGACGAGGTTGTTAAAGAAGATGTTTGGACAAAATCTATGGATGATGAGATTGATGATATTGAAAGAAATTAATAACACTTGGGATCTTGTAGGTTTTCCTGATAATAAAAATTGCATTGGTGTCAAATGGATTTATAAGACCAAGTTAAATGCTGATGGTGAAGTTGAAAAATACAAGGCAAGGCTTGTAGCTCATGGGTTCAATCAACAACCTGGTATTGACTATAATGAAACATTTGCATCGATAGCTAGACTTGATATAGTGAGGATGGTATTAACCATTGCTGCTCATAATAAATGGAGTGTGATTCAAATGGATGTTAAGTCTTCGTTTTTAAATGGATATTTGGAGGAAGAGGTTTATGTGAAACAACCTCCAGGATATGAGATTGATGGACATGAAGGTAAGGTCTACATATTAAAGAAAGCATTGCATGGATTGAAATGAGTGCCTAGAGTATGGTACAACGGGATTGATGAATATTTGAACAGTGAAGGATTCAGCATAAGTCCAAGTGAACCAAATCTATACTCAAAGGTAATTCAAGAAGGTAAAATTTTGATTGTTTGCTTTTATGTTGATGATTTGATTTCCACTGGAGATCTTTCAGTAGATGAATTTAAGATAGCCATGAAAACTAGGTTTGAAATGACTGATTTAGGAATAATGAAGTATTTTCTTAGTTTTGAAGTAACTCAATCTGAAGATGGAATTTTTATTATCCAATCTCAGTATGCAAAAGATATATTGAGTAGATTTAGGATGGTGAACTCTAAGGCAGCTGTAACTCCAATTGCAACTGACAAAAAACTCAGTAAGCAGGATGAAGGGTCAAATGTGGATTTAATGTTGTATAAGAGACTGGTTGGAAGTCTCATGTATTTGAAGGAAACAAATCATGACATAATGTTTTAAGTAAGCTTGATTTTAATATTTATGGAGTCTCCAAAGATCACCCACTGGAAAGCTGGAAAGAGGATCGTAAGATACATAGTTGGAAAATCAAATTTTGGTACTTAGTATACATCAAAATCAAATTTAAAGTTGATTGGGTATACTGATAGTGATTTTGCAGGTTCTACAGATGATAGAAAAAGCACATCGGGATATGTGTTCAGTCTTGGATCGGGAGCTGTAGCCTAGGATTCAAAGAAGAAGCCCATTGTGACTTTATCCTTCGTTGAGTCATAATATGTTGCAGCTAAAGCTGCTGCATGTCAAACTATATGGATGAGAAGAACTCTTTTTGAGTTGCAGCATGAACAAGAAGAACCAACTCAGATATTTTGTGATAATAGATCAGATATTGTGTTATCGAAAAATCATGTCTTTCATAAAAGGAGTAAGCATATCGATACAAGGTATCATTTTATTCAAGAAATGATAAACAATAATTAAATCAATATTGAGTTCTGCAGTTCAGAAGATTAGTTTGCAGACCTATTTGCATAACCATTGGGAAAGGAATTGCTTGAATTTCATAGAGAAAATATAGGGGTTTGCGTGAAGTAATGGCAGGTTTCTAATGTTGTTACATGTTACATCAGTAACAACAATTTTGAAATTTTGATAAGAATAACAGGATGGCTTTTTTGGAGTGAAATAATTAAAGGGGAGTATGTTGGGAATTAATTATTCCGTTGCCATGTTGAGTGGTTGTCAAAACCTTGATGAGTCACCACCGCAACACCGACTCGGCCATGATATTTTTGAAAAGGCATCTACCACCCTGTTTGAGCTTATAGAATGTCAAAGGAGAAGCATATTTTATCAGATTGTTGAAGGGGTGTCCACAGTTCCTATTGCAACTCATCACATTTAAAAGAGGCAGAGTATTTATAACAAATATGAAAAGCTAAATTTCTGAAGAGTTAATTTTGTTTTAGATGCAGTGAAGGGACAATTTGAATTTTATGACCGACCATTTTCATTATGTATAAATATCCATGTAGTTATGATTTTATAACATAGTGAGAAATACAGATTATTAGTTGAATATAATACAGAGGTTTTTCCCTATATTGTGATGTTATGTTTCTAGGTTTGTAAACTCATGCTATGTTTCTAGGTTTGTAAACTCAATGGCAATGATTAGTTGGAATTTTTGTTATAGCATGTTTGTATTTTGACTTTGAAAGTGCTAAATTAGTTTAACTGTTGAAACAAAGTATTAGTTTGGATTTATGAATGTAAGGGAGCTAAAAATTTATGTTAAAGTGTGTCACGAACCCAGTGACCTCATGTTGACTTTGAACCATGGGGTACTGAATCTATGATTGCAATTTTTACTGTTGATATATATAATTTCATTTTTCTATTGATTTCAATTATACAATTACAACAAAAAATAATTATAATTCATATATGGAGGCTCTACTAGCTATCTCCAGATGAATGCATTTATATTGCTATTAATTCGGTTCCATAATTCATACGATGGCAGAAATGAATACTATTAAATAAAACATTCAACAATAATTATGTTAAGCATAATTTAATAATATTCAACACATTTCATACATAGGTGAATACTTATCTTGATATGTAAACAAATTGTCTACAGACAAAGGATGTTCCACCCAGCCATAGGCTGTGTCAAGCCATATCTTACTTTGACAGGACACCCTCGAGTTGGGACTATCATTCCACAAGAAGGTGTTGGCTTCTCTAACTACAACTATCCCTCCACCAAGAATGTGCCTCCCTTATCTAATGTAAGAGTATCTTGAACTTGTTACCCCTAGTTCCTTTCCCAGGGATTGAGGAAGTTATGCTATTCTCTGTATGGTTCTCCATGTGCAGAAGGGGGATGGTGGTACAAAATGGTAAGGACTGGTACCCTACCGTACTATGGATTTCAGGGTTTTGAAGTAGATATTTCAGGTCTAGTAGCCATAAAGACTTCTTTCTTGCATGAAGGAATGAATGGAAAGATGGTTATCTCTCTCTATTTATATGCATGTTGGAGGCTAGACAAGTGGCACACAAATGGACAAGTGGCATTGAGAGTTGGACAAGTGGTAGGCATGGGTTGGGTACCTTTTCCCTTTTTGTGGAAGGATAGTCCCCCATCTCTTCTTTTTTCCTTTAGTCTGCAATAGTCAAGGATTTTATATTAAAGAGTGGGAATTTACAAATTTACTTATCTTGGTCACTCTGGACCATACATATCTGGCTTGTAGCCCTTTAATTAATATTTACATTAATATATTACAGGGTGTTACAAAGTGACTGTTGTTACTTAATTCCTGTAGATTGCAGTTTGATGTTACTTAATTCCTGTAGGTTGATGTTTGTTGTAACTTGTGCATACTTGTTGCTACTTTGTTGAAACTTGTCCTATAGGTGATGATTTGGTTTCATAGTGACTTCTAATTGTTTTTGCTATTGTCATGGAAATACCCTACCTTCACATAGTGGTATCAAAGCCAGTAAGATATATTTCTCTCCATTTTTAGTTTACAGTTACTTGTATCTGATTTGAGATGGGTTCTAGCAGCAACTTAGTCTAGCCACATATTTCTACTTTGACTAAGAGAAATTATGATACATGGTTATTAGAATGAAAAGAATTTTGTGTTCTCAAGATCTTTGGGAGTTTGTTACGATTGGATACCAAGAGCATGTTGGTCAAGCTGTAGATTTGGGTTTTTCAAATTTTGAGTGTGCCCTGCTGAAGGAAAACAGGAAGGCATACAACAAAGAACTTGACCTTATTCAACAAGGTCTAAGTGAATCTATATTTCTGAAGATATCTAGTGTCGAGTCTACAAAGATGGCATGGGAGATCCTTCAAACTTTCTATCAAGGTGTAACCAAGGTTAAGAATGTCAAGTCTCAAAACCTGAGAAGGGACTTTGAGGATCTGAAGATGAAGGATAATGAGGCCGTTGATATTTTTATGACTCAAGTCATGAACACTGTGAAACAACTGAGACAGTATGGTGAATACCTCTCAGACCAGAGAGTGATTGAGAAATTTATTATATGCTTTCCAAAGAAGTTTGAAGTTGATGTTGTACCCATAGAAGAATTTAAAGAGCTTAGTCAAATGCACATTGATGAGTTGAATGGTTCTTTGATTGCTCATGAATCCATGATGAATAGGTATCATGATACTCCATTAGAGAATGATTTCAAATCTTAGTTGAATGTTACTAGAGGAAGAGGCAGAGGAAGGTCTAGTAGCAGAGTAAGAGGAGGCCGAACTATTGATCATAGTAATAGTAGAAATGATTTAGAATCTGAGAAAAAGTTACAGCAGAATCCTTCTAGTTTAAGAGGGAGTAGCAATAGAACATGGCAACCAAGAAACCAAAGGTATGATAGATCTAAAGTTCAATGCCATTATTGCAAGAAATTTGGGCATTTTGCTAACAAGTGTTGGAAGAAGCGGGAAGATGCTTGTAAGCTGTCTACACACATCATGGAAGATCCTGAAGATTAGGAGAAGCCTATGTTTCTAATTTGTAATGTGACCCAGGAAAGTTCAAATGATGTATGGTTATTGGACAGTGCATGCAACAACCACATGACCAGAAATAAAGAGGTGTTTTCAAGTTTAGATGCAAGTATTCAGTCTGAGGTAAATCTCAGTAATGATAGTAAGGTAAGAGTTAATGGTAAAGGTGTGATAGATGTATATGCCAAGAATGGTGAAAGAAGAAAAAAACATGATGGTTATTATGCACCTAGTTTAATGTGTAACTTATTGAGCGTTGGACAACTGTTAGAGAAAAAGTGCAGAGTATTTTTCAAGAACAAGGTATGTACTATTTATGACAAGTATCCAAGTAAGTAGTTGATAGCTAGAATAGAGATGACAAATAATAGAATGTTTCCGCTTATTACGAGGAATGATTTGAATAACTCTTTGAATGCATATAAAACTAAGAGTTCATATCAATCATGGTTGTGGCATATGAGATATGGTCATTTACATTTTGGTGGTCTAGATTTGCTACAGAGAAAGAAAATGGTGAAAGTGTTTCCCAATATTTAGTAGCCAATAAGCTTGTGTGAGAGTTGCATATTATCAAAGCATCATAGAGAGAAATTCATCTCCGGAGTCTCGTACAGAGCAAAATCCCCATTGGAATTGGTACGCATGGAATTGTGTGGGCCACTGCAAACACCTTATTTGACTGGTAATGTTTATTTTATGACTTTCATTGATGATTTTAGTCGAAAAACTTGAGTGTATTTTCTGAAATAGAAATATCAAGCTTTGGAAATATTCAAGAGGTTTAAATCCATGGTTGAAAAGGAGAGTGGAAGATGCATCAAAGTCTTGATATGAGATAGAGGAAGTGAGTATCTGTTAAGCGATTTTTTGGAATTTTGTCAATATCATGGAATCAAGAGACAACTTACTGCTCACTACACTCCACAACAAAATGGAGTGGCAGAAAGAAAGAATCGAACCATTATGAACATGGCTCGAAGTATGTTGAAGGAGAAGCATATTTAGGATGAATATTGGGGAGACACAGTTACTTACTCAATATATATTCTGAAAAGAATTCCAACTAAGAGTGTGAAGGAATGAGTTCCCCAAGAAGCAAGGAGTGGTAAGAGTTGCAGCGTAGCTCATTTGAGGATTTTTGGATGTGTGGCTTGCATACATGTACCTGAAGAGATAAGAAGTAAGTTGGATGAAAGGAGTGTGAGGCTTGGGATGGAAGCATAGATAAATCGATTGCAAAGGATGCCATAATATCTCATGCAGATGATGAAGGGGATGAGCAGGCCATACAAGGTGGACAGTTTTGTCCACATACACCTACACCAGCAGCAAGAACTACTGTAAGACATTCATAAGCAGTTAGAACACCCATAACATAAGAACATGGAAAACCATCAAATGTTAGTGGGCAGTAAGTAACAGGATCAGTGGTAAGTAATGGATCAAATCCGACTTTAGCTTCATTGAGAATAAGAAGACTAGAAGTTTAAGGGAATTGTATGAACAAAATGAAGAAGTAGATCAAGTTTCAAATTTTGCATTGATTGCATGTGATCTTGTAAATTTTGACGAGGTTGTTAAAGAAGATGTTTGGATAAAAGATATGGATGATGAGATTGATGCTATTGAAAGAAATAACACTTGGATCTTGTAAATTTTCCTGATAATAAAAATTGTATTGGTGTCAAATGGAATTATGAGAGTAAGTTAAATGTTGATGTTGAAGTTGAAAAATACAAGGAAAGGCTTGTAGCTCAGGGGTTCAGTCAACAACCCAGTATTGACTATAATGAAACATTTGCACCGATAGCTAGACTTGATACAGTGAGGATGGTATTAGCCATTGCTCCTCAGAAGATATGGAGTGTGAACCAAATGGATGTTAAGTATGCATTTTCAAATCGGTTTTGGAAGAAGAGGTTTATGCGAAACAACCTTTAGGATACAAGATTGATGGACAAGAAGGTAAGGTCTACAATTTAAAGAAAAAATTGTATGGATTGAAACAAATGCCCAAAGTATGGTACAACATGATTGATGAATATTTGAACACTGAAGGAGTCTACAAAAGTCCAAGTGAACCGACTTTGTACATAAAGGTAAATCAAGAAAATAAAATTTTGCTTGTTTGCTTGTATGTTGACGAATTGATTTTCAATGTAGATCATTCAGTAGATGAGTTTAAGACAACCATGCAAACTGAGTTTGAAATGACTGATTTAGGAATAATGAAGTATTTTCTTTGTATTGAAGTAACTCAATCTAAAGATGGCATTTCTATTAGTCCATCTAAGTATGCAAAAGATATATTGAGTAGATTTAGGATGGTGAACTGTAAGCCAGTTGTAACTTCAATTGCAACCGGCACAAAACTCAGTAAGAAGGATGAAGGGTCAAATGTTGATCCAACGCTGTATAAGAGACTGGTTGGAAGTCTCATGTATTTGACGGCAACAAGGCCTGACATAATGTTTTCAGTAAGCTTGATTTCGAGATCTATGGAGTCTCCAAAGAGCACCCACTGGCAAGTCTGAAAGATGATCCTAAGATACATTGCTGGAACAACAAATTTTGGTATCCAGTATACATCAAATTCAAATTTTAAGTTGATTGGGTGTACTGATAGTTATTTTGCAGGTTCTATATAGATGATAAAAAACACACATCAGGATATGTGTTCAGTCTTGGATCGAGAGCCAAATTTCTGAAGAGTTAATTTTGTTTTAAATGCACTGAAGGGACAATTTGAAGTTAATGACCGACAATACAGAGGTTCTGCCCTGTATTGTGATGCTTTGTTTCTGAGTTTGTAAACTCGTTGTAGTTTGGATTTATGAACGTAAGGGAGTTAAAAATTTATGCTAAAGTGACTGCTGTTACTTAATTACTGTAGATTGCAGTTTGTTGTTACTTAATTCTTTTAAGTTGCTATCTGTTGTAAATTGTGCACTTGCTGTTACTTTGTTGAAACTCGTCCTGTGCAGGCTTGCTGCTACTTTGCTGAAACCCGTTCTAGAGGTGCTGATTTGGTTTCACAGTGACTTGTAATTGTTTCTGTTACTGTTATAGCACTCCCATGCCTTCACACAGTGTTGAGTGCCAATCCAGAATCGATTATATGTTGGTTAAAGTCTGTCGGAGAGCAAGCGTCTTGGTTTTGAAGCAGGTCGTTCCGACCCGAGTCCGGTCATCGGAATCTTGTAACTTGTATAAATAACTTTTGTTCAATAAAAGAATAGGTTTTTTAGGTTTTCATGGAGAACCTCCCCGTCTTTGTCTTTCACCTAGTGCTTGGTCAAATGAGAATTGATATTCGTGGAAGTGCCAGTTATTACACACCGTACGAATGTTGATCGATAACTTTATCTCAGAGTTTTATCGTTTCTCGTTTATTGGTTGCGCTTATGGTCGATTATGAAAGCAAATGTGCAATTTAATTGCTGTAGGAGAGAGTTGCGTAAGCGTCATCATCCAAAACCTAATGCAGAGGCCCGAGGTGATATTTGTTCCACGACCTAATGCTTCTCTGCCTCCATAATTCGCATCCGATACAAATCTCAATATTGTACAACCACGGCAAACGCCTTTCCATGCACGTGGCTCCGATGCAGGAGGTAGCATAAGCATTCATAACAATTTACAAGTTACGAAAACGAAAAAAGAAACATCTTTGCATTTTGTTTATGATTTCTCCGTATGATGTTACAGGTAGTGGAGAGTTGTTTCTATGTCTGTTAGTGATTGTAGGCACTCTTAAAAAAAAGTGCAGTTAAATCATATTCCATTTCCCTGTCTGTCTGTCTAGATGTTCCAAAAGTGCTGGAATGGTGGAAACTTGGAAAGGACGGGGCACTCAAATCGGTGCTGGAATTGTGGAAAGGACGGGGCACTCAAATCGTATCCGTCGGATTCCGGCCCAGAAAGTTGCTGGTAGTGTGATTTCTGTTGCTCAAATCCTAATTTCAACGAATTGGTTGTTTGATGGTGTGATTTTTTATTGTTCAAATTGTAATTTGGATGATTGGGTAGTTTCAAAATTGGGCATTTATGCTAAAATTACAAGATTTTGGAGCCAGATTAAGAAAAAAATAAGTCAGAATAACGAGCCCGTTATCCCATGCCGATTAAAATTACAAGATTTTGGAGCCAGATTAAGAAAAAAATAAGTCAGAATAACGAGCCCGTTATCCCATGCCGATGGAAAGACAATATGGATTCGGGCGCTCAAGAATGAAGCGACATGAGGGGAGCAAGTGTATGAGAAAATCTGAGTGCATCATTCGTGTGGATTTGTTTATTCATTGCGTCCAGCTGAGCCTTGCAGCTTTTGAATGGCGATAAGGAGACAATTCACATTGTTTACATTAATTGAGTGTCCCAGGTTGCAGATCATGGATTACAATATACCTAGGTCACTAGGTGATCCTAGATGTGAGCGAAATGATTAAGGTATCTATATAGCCTAAATTCTAGATGATGAACACTGACCCAAATCCTTATTTTAATATATATTTGTAGATTCAGATGGGTTTGGAATTCATGGATAACTGGGATTGCCATCCGATGGATTATAATTCACGCAATGCACAGCATGGGAATCATAATAATCATCGTTGTTCTAGAAATCAGTCTTTCTCGTCTGCTCTGCTTGCTGCAATTTGTAAGTCTACAGAAGTCAAGCAAGGAATTTATGCGTATAGGAAAAGTGGAAGTCATGTAGAGACCAGAAATTTCAAGGGCAAGAATAATAGAGTCATGAGGATTTCCAGAATTGAAAGACAATGGGACGATGATCCATGGCTGAATGATGTCAAATCGATGCGTGGGAGATCTACCGAGATGGTTGTTTTCAATGCTGAAAAATATGAAGCCGAGGCTGCATATATAAGCAAGCACAGAGAATTTCATCTGTCCTTTCAGTCTAAAATGTCATTTGCAGCATCATGTTCTTCTGATTATAGGAGTGATTCCACCTCCATCTGCCCATATTTATATTCAGGTGCGGAGTACTTCTACACACATACTTATTCTATTCCCACTGATAAAACAGAAAGGAATTCTCATCATGTGGGTCATGAAGACAGACAATGCAAATGGGCTATTGGGGGAAAATGCTCTCAAGATTTACATGGAAAATCATTGGTTAGAGATGGAGATTTTGGATCTAAGGAGAAGCCTTTCATCTCTACAGATCATCATCCTAAGCTTAAGTCGAAGTCTAGAACCCTGAAGGATTCCAAGAAACCCCAGCAACCAACCTCTCCTGGCAGGAAGCTCACATTTTTTCTCAATTCGCTGTTTATGGCCGGCAGTATCAAGAAGCCAAATCTTTCATCATCCTCTTCTGTAAGTGACTCCAATTCATATGATTCTTCTGAAATAAAACCCTCTTCCGTTTATTCATCCTTTTCTTCAGTCCAATCCAAGCCATGTTTGAGTAAAACATCCAGAGTGTCGAACAACAGTAGTGGGATGAGGCAAAAGTCTGTAACATTCTACCCAACAAGTGTAATTGTGGATAAGTCTGACTCTCTCGCTTGTGGGAAGAAGTGTCTCTACAGAACAGAAAAATATCCAGCTCCTAATCCAAATCCTTCTAACTATCTACAAATTACACATCCATCTACGGATGCCTGTAAACTTCCATCTCTCAGCGAAGAATTGAAACTTCATATTCTTGAGAAGGACAGGCATGATACTGTAGCAGCAACGGCATCTGAGGACATAATTGGCCAGTATCAGAAAGCAAACGGGCTTAAGGAAGCTGCGGTACTAAATAGGGATCTTGACAATCAAGACGAAGAGGAGGAAGACGATGATGATGCCAGTTGTTCAAGCGCTGACTTGTTTGAGCTGGAGAACTTAGCAGCAATCGACATGAGCAACGTGTACCAAAATACGCTTCCTGTGTCTAACCCTACTCATTTGGAGGCCAATAAAGCCATTGCAAATTGCTAAATTGTGAGATCATCGACACTCTGTACTCCCTGATATTGTTATTTTGACTCATTGTAATGCAGTGTCTGGTAACGTTGCAATTAATATGAAAATTTCAAATTTGTGGAACCTCAAATCCATAGCACATAGCTTGTGTTTATGCTCGGTGAATAGAGGTTCTTAGAGACCATTTAGAGACCATCATGGATTATACTTTGCCCCATTGTCAAATATAAGAATAAAGGTCAGTTGTTCTTTTCTTGAAGTGGCCGATATTTGGGCTTCTTAGCTCATCGCTTGTTTGAGGGCGGATTGCTTGTTGCTGAGCTGCCACTGAAGGTCACTAAAGTTTAGACTTAACAAAAATAGAATCTGTGTTTGCAATGCACTTCGTGAGATGTATAAGGGCGAGGACTATCGCAATGAGAGTAAAAAAGCCAGATATCATAAAGTGAAAGTTCAACATATTGTCAAAGCTCCACTATAATATTGAACAAAGTTCCACCACCTGAATTAAATTTTCAAGTGTCCACTACCTGCATAGTATCCAACCCTAGTGGGAATTTGGGAGAACACAGTTGACATCCACTTACACCGATTTGAACCACCAACCTGATGGCAAACACCCAGCCCAACCCAGACCATATCATCCATGATCTCTACAGCATAAGCATAAAAACCATTGCGAGTTTTTTTATTTTTAATAAAAAGAGTAACTATTATAAAATAAACAGCAATCAACCATAAGCTTGAAATGATTAAATAATAAACAAACCAACAGTAAATAAAAAAATAACAGAACGGAGCATATATTTAGGCAGAAAACCCAACTAAAAACCATGGGAAAGGATTAAAGGCTTTATTAAATCATAGCAAAAAAAATACATCAAGCTACCTTCCTTCATTTTTACTCTTTCAGCTCATAATTTTGTGTGAGCATGCTTACATATATAGGTTCAAATATCATTTGCAATATCATGGGATGTAGACATCATTATATTTTATTATTCTATTTGGTATTATATACAACAATCTCCCACTTGAAACCAAATTGAAACTTGGGTGAATAATGTGGCTATTGTGTACATCTCCTTGCTACTAATCCAATCCATAAACACCTTTATCATATTTGCATCAAGCAGCCAAGGTTATACAAAGCTCCTGCTTATCCCTTAGCAAAATCTTTGTTAAAATATCACTTGGATTGTCTTGTGTGTGTATTTTCTCCAACTATAGCAGATCACCATGTAACACTTGACAAATCCAATGATATCTTATATCAATGTGTTTTGTCTTAGAATGCAAAACAGAATTTTTAGCAAGATGGATAGCACTTTGGCTATCGCAATTTAGTACATGCTTTTCTTGCCACAAACCTAGTTCTTCCAAGAACCTCCTCATCCAAAGCATCAATCTTGCATGCATTAGTTGCTGTAATATACTTGGTCTCTATAGTATAGAGAGACACCACCTTTTGCAATATAGATGCCCATGAGATTGTAGCTCTTGCAAAAGTATAGATATATCATTTTGGGGATTTGCTAGAATCCACATCACCTGCTATATTAGCATCTATAAATCCTTCCAACAAAGTATCAGTACCTCGAAAGAACAAACAATAATCAATAGAGCCTTTAATATATCTTAAAATCCATTTAATTGCATTCCAATGTTCCTTACCTCAGTTTGTAAGAAACCTACTTACAAGTCCCACTGAATGTACAATGTGAGGGCGAGTGCAAACCATTGAATACATTAAGCTTCATACTGCCGAAGTATATGGTTTTTTGGGACTTTTTTTTGTTTCCTTCAATACTGGTGGGGCATTGTTCATTTGTTAATTTGAAATGAGAAGCAAGTGGTGTGCCTACATATTTTGCATCAACCATATTAAAATTTTCCAATACTTTTCTAAGTGATGTTGTGACAACTGTAATTTTATTATTTCTCTGTCATATATAATTTACATCCCCAAAATATGGCTTGCTAGACCTAAATTTTTCATTGCAAAGGTGTTGCAATATTCTTATTTTAACCTGTTAATCATGAACTTATCTTTTCCAGCAATCAACATGGCATCAACATATAATAATAAAAAAATTAAAATTTCCCTTTTATTCTCTTTTAATGTATACACAATGATTTGCATTTAGCCTTTTAAAACCATGCCCAAGAATAAAAGAGTCAAATTTCTTATACTATTGACGAGGAGCTTGTTTAAGCCCATGTAATGTCCCCATTTTGATCCCCTTTTCATTAAATCGTAAATGATGTAAATAATGTTATTTAATCATGGTGAGGAGTTCAAGGCCAAGGCCCCACCATTGATTTAGCGTTTTATGTATCGGCAATTAAAGAAATAGAAGGCTATGGTTCTTGTGCTAGACAGGCACAATGTAAATAAGACATCATGTAAATACGAATTTTAATGAAAATACCCACAACTAGCTATGCAATGCAACAAAGAGATGGGGGCATGATTCTACAAGGAATAGGGAGGAAAATTATTCAAACCCTTGAGCCAATGGTGTTAATCCACGTGTCAATGAGAAAACCCATAAACCACCAACTACCCATTTTGGATTATGCACCCAATCATTTAATTCTTCTAGAAATTGCTTGAGGTAGTTAATGCCTTGGAAATGAAGAGGCATGGCAGCCAATTTCGTGCATGGGCAAGCCATCAACCTGGGAATTCGTATTTTTGCTTCTTGGGCAAGAAAACACCCACAAAATGGTGCCCAAAGCCATTCTAAACCCACAGTTTTTCCTCTCTCACGCAGTCTGAACTACTAGGTCTTTTCCCATCATGTTTTTCATCATTTTCCTGCATTTTTCCATGGCTGGGAGCTCGTTTTTGTGTTACACAGTGGCTGGGAGAGGAGGACCACGATTTGGGACTGTTATGGAGGCCGTTTTTGCCCCATAATGTCCATGGACGTTTTTCTGAAAACGGATTTGACTTCCCAGGGTTGTTCCCCATCTTCTAGTTTCGTTTTTGGGTTTCCCACGTTTTTCCGAAGCTAATGAAAACCCCATCTTTGGGCATCTCACTGTAAAAATGTTTCTTCATGCCCAACACTTTTACTTCTACTGTTATGTGCATCCCTATTTGATTTGGAGACTGTAAGCAAGAGATTGGAGTGGTAGTGGACAGAGAGGGCTCGATAAACCTAGTGGGGGAGACAACCTCTCAAGAAGATCAAGAGGGATTTGGCTGCTCTTCTATGCACACCCTGAGAGCACTAGATGGGGAAGGTATGGCTTGAGGGACTGTACAACAGTGAAAAGAATACTTCCTTGTGCTGGGTGTGTAGATATTGTGGGTGCCAAGCTAGATAGATCTTGTAAGGTTATCCCTAGCTCTGTGCTTGAGCTCACTAGCTTAGCAACTCTTCCTTTCCATTTCCTAGCAGCCTGATAAACCCAATTGTAGATTGGCTTGGCTCATCTTGGTGCATGCTTGGCTATGTGTGAGTCTGTTGTTCCCTGGTTCCTTGTAGAAATCATGCCCAGCTCGGGGGTGGCAGTTGTATCAAGAGGTTGATAAGCACAACTGGCCTATGGTTGGGTGGAATGTTGTAGATGCATAGCTGGTTGCTTGGGACTACTTTGTTAAGATAAGTATTCTCTTTTATAAATTCTGCAATGTCTTTATTCAATGGCTGTCACATAAATGTTTGAATGTATGTTAGATATTAAACATGATTTTTAATTCCGCTGTGTTTCTATAACATGCACATGTATATGTCTTTTTATCAATGAGTTTTTACTTAATGGATATGGGGCTAGATGCCCGGATTTAGTGTCACATCCTCTCTATCATGCTGGTATGATGGGAGGGGCCATTACAGCCCATATAAACTCTTCTTCAATATGCCAACCAAATTTTCTCTACCATTTTTAACAAATCCTTCTAGATGATCCATATATATTTCTTCTTTCAAATCTCCATGCAGGAAAGATGCATTAAAATCTAACTGTTCCAATTCTAAATCTAGAGTAGCTATAAGACCAAGTATTACTCTTATTGACATTTTCACAACATGGGAGAAAATTTATGTGAAAGCAATACCTTGTTCTTGCTCAAATCCTTTTACCACCAGCATTGCCTTAAATCTTTGTTAATTTTCCTCGCCTTCATGTTTTATTTTGTACACCTACTTGTTATTTAAAACCTTTATCTCTTTTGGTAGTTCAACCAAATCCTATGTCTTATTATCATGTAGGGATTTTAACTCTTCTTGCATAGCCTTTTTCCATTTGATACTATTCTCTCCTTCACATGCTTCCTAAAAACAAACAGGTTCACCTTCATCATTCAATAAAATATATTATGAGGGAGAATACCTTTATAGTGAAGGCCTATGTGGCCTAGTAGACTTCTGAATTGATAAATTTTGCAGTGGTATTTCTCCTAATGGTTGTTGTTCTTCATATGCTTCTTCATGTGCTTCTTCTTGTTGTTTATCATTTTCATTTTGTTGCTCATTTTCATCTTCTAATGGTGGTTGATTTTCTTGTTTTTTTTCCCGCTTTCCTTGAATATCAACAAATTTATGTGCCTCCAAGCCTTTTTCAACATTTTTAAACATTTGATCTTCATTAAAGATAATATCCCTACTTCTAATAACTCTCCTTTTACAGGATCCCACAATCGGTAACCTAACTCATTATCAACATATCATAAGAAAACACCTTTCAATGAATTTTCATCCAACTTAGATCTTTGTTATTTAGGAATATGCACATATGCCTCACAACCAATTTTTTTTAAATGAGTGTAACACAAATCTTCACTGGTCCATACCTTTTCAAGAATGCCACCATTCAATGAAGTTGTGGGAGAGCGATTTATTAAATAGCAAGTTGTATAGACAACCGCTGCCCAAAAACATTTAGGAAAAAAATAATTTGAAAGCATACTTCTCACCTTCTCCATTATTTTCTGATTCTTTCTCTCAGCTATTCCATTTTGTTGCAGACTGTGAGGAACTATGTTTACATTCTTTATGCCATACTTACCAAAATATTCTTCAAAGGCCTTCAACAATATTCTCCACCATTATTTGTCCTAATACATGTCAATAGATTATTAGTTTCCGTTTCTACAACCATATGAAATTTCTAAAAGACTTCTAAAACTTGATCCTTGGTGTTAATAGGGAAATCCCACACCTTCCTTGATGCATCATCAATAAAAGTAACAAATTAAGCATCCCCTCCTTGTGATTTTACATTAATTGGGCCACAAACATTAGAATGCATCAAATCTAATAATTCAATATCCCCTTTAGAACTATTCCTTATAAATGATACCCTTTTTTGTCTACCCATAATACAATGTTCACAAAATTTAAATTATGTACCTTTTATCCTAGGAAAACGTTTTTGCTGAACAAGGATTTTTAGGCCCCTTTCAACCATGTTCCCAATTATTTTGTGCCATAGATCTGATGTAGAATCTTCCTTTGCAACCACTGCAATATATGATTTCTACAGTTTCAATTTGAATGTGTAGAGAGTGCTTGTTTTCTGCCCCTTTGCAACAACTAGTGATCCCTTTACGATTTTCTTGCTTCCTTTTCCAAACACTATGTGGTAGCCATCATCATCTAGCTTCCCTACTGAAACCAAATTCATTCCAAGATTTGGTACATGCCTAACCTATTTAAGCAATAAACTATATCCATCTTCTTTCTTTATTAGAACATCTCCCACTCCTTTAATGCTACAAAAACTATTATTACCAAAGCAAACCTTACCTGTATTACAAGAATTGTAAGAAATAAAATTTTATCTACTTGGAGTAGCATGGTAGGAGGCTTTAGAATCTAAAATCCAATCATTATCATGACTAAAAGTATAAAGGAATGCTTCCTCACAAGAAATAGTAATTAACACCTCACCATTTGATGCCATAGCAATAGTTTCTTCATTATTCTTGTTGTTGCTTGTTGACATTTCCTCCTTTTGCTCCATTTTCTCTTGTTTTAATATCTTGCATTATTTTTTGACATGGCCAGGTTTTCCACAATGATAGCAGGTTAGTATCCCATGCCTAGAAATTAACTTTCCTCTTTGATGTCCCTGATCTCATTCTATGTTGTTTCCTTCCATAGACACCAAGTGTAGGGACCTATCCAGGTCCTTAATTTTCATATTAATACAATTTACACAGTTTGCATGCATTTTTTGTTTTCATGTTCTTATGTCTTCAATTTAATGAGGTAAGGTTTCTCTTATGTTTAGTTTTTTCTTTTGTAGGCTATTGTGCAGGTATAAATTGATTATTCAATTGACAGGTATAAACCAAATACAATTCAGTTTATTTTCTATGGATTTCTTTCAACATATACATATGGTTAAACTCTTTTAAAATTGAAATAACTAATCTAAGAAAAACACCCGCAGATTAGTAGTTTTTCCATGCTAGCTCCATGTAGATAAATAGTTTTTCCCTTGAAATAGGAAACTCAACCGCCAAACAGATTTACCACCCAGCTAGCTAGGAACAGCCTCATCGACTCCCTAGTTCCAAGGAACCCATATTCCTTGGCCCCCCATGTCCAAAGTCCCCAAGAACAAAAACAACCACATATGCAATATTCTCAAGCAGGTCTTGAGATCCAACTACCCCTCTAGTTCCGATCTCCTTTTGGTTTCCCCCACGGGTTCTCAGCTTCAAATTCCTTTCACAAATCCTTTCCATTTTCCCCTCCCATGGTTCCCAAGAATTCTATCCCCCGAAATAAACCCAAAACCCCCAAAAAGGTCCCCCCTTCACCTTTTCTCCTCCCTTTTAAGCACTTCCCACCATCTCTTTCTTCGGGAGGAGTGCTACACTACTCTCAAGAAATAGTTTTTAAATAATCATGTTCATATCCATTCCTGAACATGTTTGGATAACACGTCAAGTCAACTTAAATAATTTCAAGTGCACCGTTTTCTAAAAACAATTAAAATAATCATTTTAAGGAACAATCATATCCATTCATTTAATTCCATTGACTTTTACTCAATAACGAAATCAATTCGAATAACTTCAACTGCACTATTAAAAAAAATTAAAATATTCATCTTGAAATTACAACTATATCCATTTATTTAGTTTTGATTGACATTTACCTAACAATCCAATCAATTTAATTTGAATAACTTGAGCCTTGCTCAAACATTGTAAATAATATCTTACGATCTCAATCCCAATAAATATTAAAATTAAATGTATCTAAATAAGCAAAAATGAATATTAAATAAAGTACACTTTTCATTTAGAAAATAATCTTTAGTTAACCTAATAACCTCATTACAAATAATCATAATACAATTAATCATGTTATTAAATAATAAATCTATATTTGAATAAGACTAGCGTATGGACACAATGTATGTAAGTGTAGCTAGTACTTACAAAGCATGTGCGTATACTAATAATAACATGTTGAACCTCTAATGCATAGCTCCTATTTATCACAAGCAATCATGCAAGAAAGAATTCAATAATCACATCATTTAACAATAATTACTAACTAGTCACAATAACACAACATCAACCACGTGGTATACTAATTTTATCACACATGAGTATTTAGAAAGAGTTTTAACACAAATACAAACAATCGAGTTGTTTTACTAACTCCCACAATCATTCTTAACTACCCGCGTCTTCTGCTAATTCACAACTAACTTCCACATCCTATCCTTCCTCTATTGGACTACCCTAGAGGGCCAATTACATGACCTAAATTCCAGTTAGAACCCGTAAGTGGAAGTGTCGACTACATCAACCAAGCTTCCCCAACATGCACCCACTAGTCATCATCACACACCTTGGGGAGCACGTCATAGCACAACCCTCCCATGACTCCGGGTTTTGGAGGATAAATGGTGGGTAATGCATCCACCACTCCTATGGAACAAGGGTCAATAGCCTTCATAGTCATACTACATTGCTATTGTTGTTCTTAGGACTTCGTCGTCGAATAACCAGTTTGGGCAGTTGAGTTTCCTGAAACCCTCCTCCTGCCCACACATCATGATAATAAACCGATAATCATACATAACAATAATAATTCACTTACATACCATTTCTCATTTGGAATTCATGTCACTGATGTACTTCAATTTCGTAGGACCCAACTATCACTTAGTTATTTTAACCTTGTATGTTAGTCTCCCAACACAAGATCATGCAATATCATGCAATCATTGACATGTATACATATTTAATTACTAATGAACAAGAATGCAAATAATTTTTCAAAGTACCATACATTTGGTTTCATATCAATTCATTCAACTATCATAACTTTAACTTGGTATCCACGTACCCATCATCTATTAAATTTTCATGCTAGAGACAAAATTAAAATACGAAAAATCATTCATAATATTAATATCGTTTACACATATATATGTCTTCTGCAGAATAGTAATTCCATAGGTCCACAGTGTCTAGATAATGAAAAATCTCCAAAATCATAAGATAATACAAACAAGAAATGGTAGTTCAGGTGGTAAATTCAAAATGGGGCATTACACCAAGGGTTAGTGCCTCCAAATTTGTAATTTCCTCTCCCATTGATTTTTTGTGCATTTATTCATTTAATAAACTATATAAACATCTTCAAAATACAATTTACCTTTTGGTGTTGCATTACTTATGGTCACAACCAGGTTATGCCAACTATCAGCATTGAGCTCATGAGTAGGAGGGCTTGAATTTCATCGTCCAATACAATCTTTAATGAATTGATTTGGTTCAGCACTGTGTGCATCTCATTTAAATGTTCAATCATTGGGCTCCCTTCCTTCATTTCGAGATTAAACAATTTGTTGTCTGCTGTATTTTGTTCATATAAATCATGAAGATTCTTCCATAATGACTCAGATGTCTTTTCTTGTGAAACATTAAAGTATAGTGTGTATTCAAAATATTGCCATATAGTGGCAATTGTCTTTCGATCTAGATTCTCCCAATCTGCATTGCTCATCCATGAGGGTTTCTTTGATTTTCCCTCAATCAATAATTACATATCTTTTAAGGTGAGTATATCTTCCATTTTTTTATTTCCATATGGGGAATTTTTCCCACTAAACTTTTCCATGTTTATCATTGAATCCATTACAATCACCTATAAATGAACATTGCACACACTAAATTTCTAAAAAACCTCGCTCTAATACCAATTATTATAAAATAAACAACAAACAAGAATAAACTTGAAGGGATTAAAGAATAAACAAACCCAACCGTAAATAAAAAAATAGCATAGCAAACAATGAATAACAAAATCTAAATTATTATCTAGAGAAAAAAAATCCTTATTAAGAATATAAATTATAAATCCTTATTAAGAATATAAATTATGTTTTAGGTACAATTTAATCTTTGTTTTTTTTACTTTTAGCAAATATCCATAACATCATGATATGACATTAAGATTTTGTCTAATAATTTTATTAGTTACACATAACATAATAATGTGTCATGATATGACATTAAGACAAATAATTTTATCAGTTAAACACATAACATGATGATGTGTTTTAACTATGTTATGAAGTGATCATTCTAAGACTAAGGTGGAATTTATTAGTTAAACACATAACATAATAACGTGTTTTAACTATGTTATGAAGTAATCATTTTAAAAATAAGGTGAAATTTATAATGGTTAATCTCTTTTATGCAAATAACATAATAATGTGTTTTAACTATGTTATGAAGTAACTATTCTAAAAATAAAGTGGAATTTATAATGGTTAATTTTATGCAAATAACATAATAATGTGTTTTAACTATGTTATGAAGTAACTATTCTAAAAATAAAGTTGAATTAAAAATAAAGTGGAACTTATAATGTTTAATTTTTTTTAGAATAAGTTTAAAGTTACGAGGTATAGTATTTATTTTTTGTTAATTAATTTCTTTTAATTACTTTAGATACAAAATTTTAATTGTGAAATCTAGGAATGCATACTAAGTGGTGATAGAGTGGATGTTAAGGCACTATTTGCGATACTATGGGTTTAAATATCGACTAGCTTGTGCCCCATAGTGATAACAGACGTGAATCAAACCCCTTGTAAAGAATATAACCTCACAGTGACTAATTCTCTTAATAAAAAAAATTGAAATCCAAATTATAAGAAAACTAAAAACAAAAAACAAAAAATAAAAAAAAAAAACATTATTACGGTTTAGTTTCATGTAACCTAACACATATGCCATACTACCAGACTATATCTATTTCAAAAGGATGCACCACATTTTGATGTCACACAATTCTCAAATAATTGAAGTAATACTATAAAAATAAGAAGATATATCTAGTCAAAAGCTGGAAGATTTCTATTGATCCACTTATCTCAAATTGGTAAGTGTCAAGCAACTCTTTACTTTTAGAATTTACGAATATCAAGTGTCACGTCCCCACCGACCTACCTAGCCACTAGAGACCATGATCCATTTTTTTTTAAACATCGACTGAGTGCCCATACACATAGTCGGGAGAGCTCGAATCAGCAATCCGCATCCCGCAGTTACGAACCCGCAACCTTCATTCCGCAACAACAAATCCCACAATCCGCAATTGCGGGGTGGGAATGCAGAATTCCAATATGTGAAAAAATGCAATTAACGATCCCGCAACTCGCATCCCACAACCCGCAACCCACAATTGCGGATGCAGGATTGCGGATATCGAAAATACGAAAGCGTGCACTCGACGATCCCGCAAACCGCAAACAGCTGATCCCACAACCCGCATCCCGCAATTGCAGATGCGGGATTGCGGGAACCCAAAACACGTATAGTTTTGAACTTTGTGATCCCGCAACCCGCAACGCGCATTTGCGGAACCATGCGTGTGGAACCCTGCCTCTGTAAGGGAATTTCATCAATTCTTCAAAGGGGCATAACTTCTTCCTCTAGCATCCAAATGGAGAAAGGTTGGTACCATTGGAAAGCTCTTGGAGAGCCTTATCCAACTGTAGGATTCCCCTGATCATGTGAGGCATCCAACCTTCCCATTTTCTTCTCTGAAGTTCTGTCTATATCCCACTTAGACGCTTCCAACCTTCTACCTGCTAAGATCTTCCATTCCATCTGACCCACAGAGGTTTTTGAAACCACTTCTAGGGCTTCTCTTCCTTCTCAAGGATCAAGTGTAAATATAAATCTCCTTCACAGGTTAGTTAGACATAAATATTCATTACAAAACAATGAAACACTATCACTCATTATAACATGTAGGGTGCATTAAACAGGTTTAATCCACACATCTAACATATGCAATAATTACAAGGAATTAAACCGATACAATGTAGGATATACATACAACAGTGAATTCATCCTCTTACTCAGGACTGTTTATGACTTCATGTTAGTCTCATTCATATTCATACATTCCACAGTTCCATAATTATACACAAGCATTCATCACAACAATGAAACAACATCATTTGACATAACAAGAAATACTTATCTTTCAATTCCGAAGCAACTGGCTAAGTGAGAGCAACGTTCCACCCAACCTTAGATATCTGTCCAGCCTATACTATTTCAGATGAGAGATCACCCTTGAGTTGAGCAGTGTATCCACTAACGAGGGCTAACAGGTTCTCTCACAGTCAAGGCTCCATTCTCATGCTAAACCAGTCTGTAGTTGGGTTTATCAATCATTCCAGGGCACCTACCCATGATAAGCCAACCTATAGTGGTTATCAAGCATTCAAGGATAACAAGGAAGGCATTGCTAAGACAATGAGCTCAACCACAGAGCTACAGGCATTTCAACACTTAGTTGACTTGGCATCCACAATACCTACCACATCCAACACAAGGAAGACCTACAAAACTGTTACACAGTCTCTCAAGGCATCTTCCCTTCTAGTGCTATTCCAGGATGGGCATAGAAAGGTCCAGTCACTCTCATCCGACCTGGCACCCACAATACCTACCACATCGAACACAAGGAAGATCCTATCATTTGTTGCATAGTCTTTCACGGTCCTTCCCTTCCAGTGCTATTCCAGGATGGGCATAGAAAGATATAGTCACTAGTTCATTGAGATTATAGCCTTCATTGGGTTTATAAAGCAACCCAAATTTCTCCCGCGGTTCAACAACTGATTCGTTACCAGGCTTGGGTTTTCTCACGACCGCTTTGCCAATACCACTCTATAATATCTTTCTGTCAATACCACTCTATTCCCTGTAACTGGGGTTTGCACATATGGTGGTCACGACTATCAACCCCTAGGCATACTCTAACACGCAGGAACACAATTAACTTTCTTGTTTCTCTTCCAGGGATTGGCTTAGTGTATACAGGAAGTGCTGAACAAATTCTCTGCAAGGCTTGATGGTTCATGGATGGCCAGTGCGTGTGGGTGTGAAAAAATGTGTGAGTGAGGAATGTGTCTGTGTCCGAATTCCCGAATGAATTGTCTTCTTGAATAGTCAAACAGGTTCAGCGAGTTCCCCCAGGCGTTTGAGTGTTGTCCTACACAAGCGATCAGAGCCATGCCCTGCCATACGAAATCGCAGGCATGCTCCATACTCCAATGGTCTCAACAATCAGGGTTCTCAACCACCCACTGTGGTTGCATTAATGTCAGCAGGGAGTTCCAACAGGTTCTTAGTTAGACATTTGGCAATATGGGAAACCAATCCCAAACCCCCTCACCTCTCCCTAGTGGATACAAATGGCCCCTTCTCATTCTTTTCCTCCTTAGCCAGTTTCTTGTTTATTTTATTCATTCAATAATAATTACATCATTTACATTCCTTCATGGATTAACAACCCATGAATAATCAATTGTCCAAATACTTGCCTAAGCAATAAACTTAAAAATCCACTAGTGGGGCCTTGGCCTTGAGCTCCACACTAGGGAAAATACACATACTATATATACACAATATTTACATCAAAGCCAAATACATCAAGGGAAAAATTGGGGTATTACAACTACCTCTCCCTTAAAATAACACCATCCTCGGTGTTCTCAAAACTAAACAAAAATGGGAATGCCTATTTCATGGCATCCTCCATCTCCCATGTGGCCTCTTCTGGGCTAAGGTGCCTCTATTGCACCTTTACCTACCCTATGCCCCGGTTCCGAAGCAAGGTAACCTTCCTGTCGAGGATGCATGTAGGCTCCACCTAGAACTCTTCCTTTGGTTCCACCTGTATCACATGCCAATCAATCATGTGATTAGGATCATGTACATACTTCTTAAGCAAAGACACATGGAAAACATTATGAGCTTTCATTTTAGCAAGCAATGCAATTCTATATGCAACTAACCCTATCTTATCAAGGATTTCAAATGGCCCACAATATCTTGGTGCTAACTTGGCACAACTTCCCAACTTCATGGAACTCTTCCTGGGTCTCACTCTCAAGTAGGCATGATCCCCAATCTGAAATTCCTTTTGCACTCTTTTCATATCTACATAACTCTTTTGCCTGTCCTGTGCTGCCTTCAAATTCTGCCTGATTTTAGCAACTTCCTGTTCCATCTCCTCAATCATTTCTGGTCCAAGCACTACTCTGTTCACTGGGCTGTCCAAGATCCCTGGAGTTCTGCATCTTCTACCATACAACACTTCGAAAGGACTCATCCTCATTGATGATTGATACCAATTGTTGTAAGCAAATTCCACCAAGTGTAAATAGTCTTCCCACTTAGATGGCTTATCCATCACATACATCCTTAACATATCTTCAAGGTTCAGATTCACTCTCTCATTCTGACCATCTGTCTGAGGATGATAGGCTGTACTAAACTTCAATTCAGTTCCCAAATCTTGGAACAATCCTTTCCAAAAATTGGATGTGAACTTTGTGTCATGATCTGAAACTATTGCCTTGGGAAATCCATGCAGTCTGAATATCTCCCTCATGAATATATCTACAATGTCATTAGCCTTCTAAGTGGACTTGACTAGAATGAAATGAGCTACCTTTGATAGCTTATCCACCACCACCATGATTAAATCATCCTTCTTCACTGTCATAGGCAGTCTTGTTATGAAATCCATAGAAATCACTTCCCACTTCCACTCTGGAATGGGAAATGGCTACATCAATCCCGCTAGATGTTGGTGCTCTGCCTTGACCTGTTGGCACTTCTAACAGCTATCAATGTAATCAGCTATGTCCTTCTTCATACCATGCCAAAAGTACTGCTTCCTCGTTGCTGTTATAGTCTTCTAATATCCTGGGTGTCCTGAGTATGGTCTTTGGTGTATCTCATCCATCACCAACTTCTTCAAATCTGCACTATTTGGAATGTACAGTCTAGTGTTCTGATAGATGAGAACATCATCCTCACCCAGCTGATATATTCCATACTTCTTCTCTATAACATTCTACTGCAATTTCTCTTTAATCTGAAGGTAGACTTCATCACTATCTTGAGCCTCTAAAATTCTTGCCTTCAAGTCTGATTCGCATCTACTTATTGCTGCAATATGGAATCTACTGCTGAGTGCATCAGCAACCTTATTCTCTTTACCTTTAACATGCTTAATCTCCAAGTCAAACTCACAAAGAATCTCCATCCATCTAGTTTTCCTTGCATTCAAATTTGGCTGGTCAAACAAGTACTTTGAACTCATATGATCAGTTCTGAGCTCAAATATTCTTCCCAAGAGATAATGCCTCCATCTTTTGAGAGCATGAACTATGGCTACTAGCTCTAAGTCATGGGTGGCATAGTTCCTTTCATGCTCCTTCAGCTTCCTTGACTTATAATAAATTACAGAACCTTCTTGCATTAGTACTCCACCGAGTCCCTCAATGCAAGCTTTAGTGCATACCACAAAATCCTTACGTGGATCTGCAATCTTCAAAACAGGTGCACTAGTAAGTAGCTCCTTTAACTGCTGAAAGCATTTCTCACACTTTTCAGACCATACAAACTTGATATTCCTCCTCTGCAACGAAGTAATGGGATGGGATATCCTAGAGAGGCCTTCAATGAACCTCCTGTAGTAACCAGCAAGGCTCATAAAAGATCTAACATCCATTGCATTCCTTGGAGTGGACCAATCCATGATGGCCTCAATCTTCTCTAGATCTACTACAATGCCTTCTACTGATATAATATGACCCAAATACTACACCTTCTCTTGATAAAAGTTACATTTAATCAGCTTAGCATACACCTGGTGCTCCCTAAGGACTTGCAATACCATTCTCCAATGCTCATCATGCTCTTCTTCATTCTTGGAATACAAAAGAATGTCATCCAAAAACACAATTACAAACCTATCCAAGTACTTGCTGAAGACACTTTTCATAAGACACATGAATGTAGCAGGTGCATTGGTAAGACCAAATGGCACTACTGTGAACTCATAATGCCCATACCTAGTCCTGAAGGCTGTCTTATGAATGTCTTCTTCCTTTATCCTTACTTGATGGTATCCAGACCTCAAGTCAATCTTGGAAAATACTCTAGCTTCATTCGTATGATCAAACAAGTCATCAATCCTTGGCAAGGGATACTTGTTCTTAACTATCACCTTATTGAGCTTCCTGTAATCAATACATAGCCTCAATGTTCTATCATTCTTCTGAACAAACAACACTGGTGCACCCCATGGGGATACACTCGACCCGACATACTCTTTGTCCATTAACTCCTGCAGCTGCATCTTCAACTCTACCAATTCTGGTGTGCTCATTCTATAAGGAGCTTTGGAGATGGGTGCTTCTCCTAGAACAAGATTAATGGAAAAGTCAATGTCTCTCTTGGGTGTCAATCCTGGAACCTCATTTGGAAACACATCCTGAAACTCTTGCAATATCTGAAAGTATTCTATCTTGGGTCCCTTGTCTTCTGCTGAATCTTATATATGTATAGCACATAACTGGAAACCCTTTTTGTAAAACTTCCTTAATTACAGAGCTGAAATCTGCCTTACTGAAACATGCTTTGGAATCCCTTGAACTAGCCTTGGTTGGCCTTCATCATCAAGGCATTCCAATTATTTCTCATAACAGTCCACCTTGGCTCTGTGCCTTTCCAACCAATCCATGCCAATTAGGGCATCATATGATCCTAAGCGCAAGATATTTAACTCAACATGTGTGAGGAGTCCATTCAATTCTATAGGACACTCCTTCACTACCTCACTTACCTTTCTCTTGGTACTGGTGGCCAATTGAGCTAGCCAAGCCTTCTCATGTCTTATATTACCAAGAGAACAACTTCCAACTATATTACGAGATACATAACTATGAGTAAACCTTGGGTGAATCAAAACAGAAATAGATTGCTCAACAATCTTACCTGTAACCTGCACCACTGTTGATTGATGGTTTGCTTGATGATCATCTAGTGTTGCATAAATTCTAGGTGTTTCTCTTGCCATATCCCCTACTGTAGTCGCTCCTCTAACATTGCGTAATCTTATGGGGCTCTTCTTTGGAGTTGGGCAATCTCTGAGCCTATGGTTTTCCCCACAACCCCAACACTGAAGTGGCCCCATTGATGTTCTTTCCGCTGCTACAGCTGGCTTAATTTATCTCCTTGTTTGTTGGCCTTGTGGAAACCTCCTAGGCTGATTTCTGAATGGTGGTTTAGACTCACCTTTCTCCTGATCAAACATTTCCTTGGGTTTACCTTTCCATGCTGGCTATGCCTCTACTTTACCTTTATTCTGCTCATAGCAATGTTTTGTCATCCTGATAGCTTCATCCAAGCTTGGTGGATTTACAAACTCTATCCTATCTCTGTAGTTCTGTGGTAGACTACCAAGGAATCATTAAATCTTCACTCTTTCATCCTGTTGACTCAAACCCAGTCGACAGGGGTTCCCATCATTGTCGACACCAACCCACCGCAATCTCCCTGAGCACTGGCCCAGACAGGTTTTACCTTGCCCAGCAACACCTGCAGAGCAGATGAGGTCTCACCTGAGGCAATCAAGGGAGAGTGGACGGAACCATGTTTCCGCCGAATGAAGGAGGATGTTGCCACATCAGCTAGTTAATCTTATTGCAACATTCAACGATAAATCTATGCATTCACTTCGACATTATTGTACTCATAGCATCATTTAATGGAAACATTCATTTTTTCAACAAATTATAATAGTAAAGCAGATATTGCATCAAAGAAACATTGCATTACCATCAAAAGACATAAGACACATCAGGATTGCAAAGGAAGAGTTTCATCACTTCATATTATTACTGCAAAAACCCAATACAATGCCTCTGCAGATCGCAGACTTCAGCAATATCTCTTGTTCTCAGAACACCCACACCAAAACATACCAAAAGCTCTCTGCTTGATCTCTCTCTGCTAGATCTATAACTCCTTTTTCACGACCTACAACTTTCTGTATATATATAGGCTTCCGCCTTTACAATGTTTGTCCACTTACTAACAGCTTCCTAACTGACTCCTGGAAAAATGTCCCAAACTCTAACTGACATGGTCCAAATGACCCAAAAAAACCCGCCTATTGTGATATACTTAACTCGAAATTACATATCATATGGTCCAATGACCCAAAAAAACGCCTATTGCGGTACAAACGAATCAAAAAATACATAAAATAATAGAGCATTTTTCCTTCCGCGACCTCGTCTGACGTGTCTTAGCATCGGTGATGCTGCGATTCTTCCTTACCAAACTGCCTGCGAACAAGCCCCCAACACAATCTTGTGGCTCGCCCTTAAGCCACGTCAACTGGACATGGTGTACTCTGTGGTCTTCTCTTTGAAATCTTCGTAATGCTGCACGACTGTCATCACCATTTCTTTGACTTCCATAGCCACGACCTGACTGTCGACCACATCTTCTGCAGATGGATGCGCAGTGAGCTTTGTCATCACCTATTGATGACCCTTTTGTACTTCCTGAAGCGCTTCTCCTGCCTTGGTCATTAACTGGCCCCCGATATCCTGACACTGCTCCAACTGGGCAGAACACTTCTTCTGGCATTCATCAGCCTTGGTAACCCATTGCTGCAAAAGTACTGAGACTTGTTCCATTGGTGACATTGTGCGCATGGCTACCTTGAGTGTCGCCAACTGTCCCTCTGCATCCTATCGATCTTTGATCAACTGGTCAACCTACTCATCTTGGACAAATTGGATCCAAAATTGTACGGTATCAGCTATGACCTTCGTCGCAGCTTTTTCCAGCTCCTCCATCTGAGTTGTGACCTCCTCAATCGCCCTTTTTCTATCATCAACTTCAACTTGAGGCGTACCAGGATTCACAAGAGCCTTCAACTCTTGATTCTCCTGCCACAATTGAACAATGGTAGCCCCTAGTCGCTACACCCATTGTAGCACATCCATCTCTTCAATGGGCTCCGACACATGCTGATAAGCTTCCGTGATGGCCCGATTGACCCGTACACTGTCATCCCACATACGGGCCTTCTCCGCAATAAGGAAATCGTGTTCCCTTTTTAGGCCTTCGATTTTGCGCTCCTTCTCAATCCATTCTCCCTTAATGTGTTCTTCGAGTTCATCCATAGCCTGTCGTGCTGAAGTAGCCATGTCGGTCAATTCTTCAATAGTGCGCTTTGCATCGGCCTCACTCACCTACAGTCGTACGCACATGCCACTGATCTGCCGCAGTCAATCTGTCATTTCCTGACTGGTAGCTGCCTGCATAGTGGTCAACCCTTCTACGGGCAAGGCATTCACATTAATGGTCACCGTCTTCAGCTGCTGCAGTAAGGCATTTGCAGCTTCGTCTTCAGTCACAATCGCAATCGGGGGAATCTCCACATTCCTCACCCATGGCTCAATGTTGATTGTGCTAACATGTGGTGCCGCTGCATCGTCTAGTGCCCATCGCAAAACCATGCCATACACACAGTCCACATGAGCAGTGAGCGCGTGGAATCCTTCATTTGTCGCCCTTATCATCTTCTGAGCTGCTGTGGTGGATGCATCAGCAATTGCATGTATCAGTCGACCCAACTGTGATTCCGTGGCCAGGGGCAGCCTACTAATTGTTGTCGGGTCCTGGTGTCCTTTTTTTCTATGCTCTTCCAAGGTACAGTCACTGTTGTCATCCGTCGGTGTTTTGATGGACTCTTGATTAGAATCATGATGATTGGGTGGGTCTTGTGCCGATATACGATTGTCTGGACCCTTCGCCGACCCACCAACCTCAATCTCGGCCAACATCACAAGTTCACGCCATTCCGCTGGCCAGTCATTCACGATAGCCTCCAATGCTTTAGCTATGACCTTGTAAGGGTTCAGCAACCATTGCTGACCGGGGTCATGCCTTGCCTGCACATAAATAGCATGCAGCCGAACCTCAAACTCCATGAGTGGCTTAAATCTTGCCGCATTTTCTTCGGATATCCGCGGTAGCTTCATTAAGGCATTGCAAAGCATCTCCCATTAGAGCCAGAATATCAATTGGAAATCCCGGAGTTGCTTAGGTTCCCGTACATACCATAAGTTCTGATAGTGTGCACCCTGCCGCTCCTTTGTAGCCTCAACTTCCATGCCCTGGTACACGGCGGGCTCCTTCCAAGCCATAAATGCAATCAAGAGTAGCAGCCAGCTATATGAAAATGAGCTCTTACTGGCCTGAATGGTTGTAGCATCCACTACTAATTGATTCGAGATAAACAAGGACTAGTTCATTTGGATGCCCTCCGCACCTTGTACTACACATGCGACAAGCCCTGAGTTGCACTGGTTAGGACGACCACCTCTGATCATCTTGCAAGATAAAATATTGGTGTCGGTTAGTATTGCCTGATCATTAATACTACTGGTGCGATACCTACGGCCATCTGTTACCAAGCCATACTTCTTTACAAGTTGTCTCGCCCGCTTTTTGTCATTTTCCTTCCCTAGGAAGAACTACGATGGGTCGACCCCATCTTTAGGAAATCTGGTAATGTGTGAAATTAAATCAACAGTGACTGGAATTTTGCTATCCAGCCACAACGAACCGCCATGGAAGCACGAAAGCAGCTGCTTCACGCACGCATTAACTTCCGCCAGTCGCCCAAATTGTGGTATGTTAATAATCCCTAACAAGCCGGCCTGCTTCAATCCGCGTGCCCAGTCCTGTGCAATCGGCGTTGTGGTAAGGCATGACCTGGGCACATATGGGGTCGATGCAATGTCGGGGTGGGCCACCATATCGTGATCATCATAGTGGAGGCGCATCAATGTCAGCCCAATATCAACAGAGCACTCCATTCCAGCAGGGAGCACAGGCATCTTCACACCATACCTCTGCTTTGGGTTCAGCTTGAGAGGGGTTACATCCAGTCGACTGGGAGGGATATACCCAGGAATGTCAATAGATGATAGTCCCTTCCATGGGGTAGATTCATCAACACGGTGACTGGACTGCCCGACCTGCACCTGAGCTTCGCCACCACCCCGGCAGACGATCTCATTTGCCTCTTGCTCTGCGGGGACTCAAAATGTTGGCCCCCTCAACGCTTCTTGACAACGACTGATGCTCCTACTGGCATATTTTCAACTTTTGCCTCAAGATTGACATCTCCCGTAGACGCAACTTCTTCCTCAACTACAATCCCGATGAAAGGAGACTCAACCTCTCTACTAATCTCCACCATTTCTAGCTCTCATGGCATACCTTACCCAATGCTTAGAACTGATAGCTTCTTTGACCGAGCAGCACTCTGGAAGTTCAATAGAACCGTGCCCAACACACCACTATAATCACCACTACTTGTTAGCTCTGCACATGCACTTAACAATGAAATTATCGGTACCTTCCGACGAATCTTCTCCCCATTTTTATAGCTTGCAGCCGAATCCTTCGTAATCATTACTAAATCCTGCCTTAATTCAACCAAAATCCTATATTAATGACACAAATCCGTTGTTGACCCTGTCAGCCGATCGACCGGATTTTCCATTAATGCCCATCATTCGAACACGCGCCGTTAATTAACTGTTTTAACTTTTGGCATTTATTACTGATTGGACCCGGTCGCAATGCTGCCACTTGTCGCAGACCACTCCTAACTTGCGGCAAAAGCCTCCCTGCTTCGGCATTTCGTCCCTGTTGGTGCGCCATCCTGCCACCAATCAATCTACGCTGATTTTTTATTTTTTCCCGATGCCACTCAGGCATCACGCTATTCCAAGCCTGACCAATAGGGCTTCAACCTACTACCATTAATCAACTTGGGGAGCATCGCCCCATCCAACTGCTACAACTGGACCGCTCCTCTTGAAGTAATGCTACTAATGCGATACGGACCAAGCCAATGCATCTGTAGTTTTCCTGAATTTTTCATAAACTTGCTGTCATACAACAACACCATATCACCCTATTGAAACTATTTATTCTTGATGTGGCAATCATGCCAAGCCTTCTGGCGATCTTTCTCCACACCTTGATGGAAACCGGCGATGAAGCAATCTTCCTCCAACTGTATTAATTATGCAAGACGTTCCTCTAATGCTGCTACATCATCCATGCTAGTTGTTTCCGCTATGCACAGACTCAGAATGATATACTCCATAGGCATAATTGCCTCTTGCAGATACACTAGCTTGAATGGTGTTTTCCCTGTCATCCGTTTACATGTGGTGCGATAGGCCCAGAAACTCCTGTGGTTCAGAAACTCGTTCCTCGAACTCTGTCAAAAAGTTAGATAAGCCAGGAAGTCCTTCATATATTGGTAGCATAACTGTTTTAGTTGTGACACGGCATAATGACTGTGTGATCAACCCACACTTACGGAGTGACACCTCGTGCAAGTGGTTTTGCCAATATTCTAGCGCATCATCAAAGTCGGAAGACACAGAGCTATCACTGCGCCATCCAAGCTCACCGTGGGAAGTTGGATGGATATAATATTCATAGATATTGAATGCATGGTCCCATCCGCTAGGATTGTCATCCTTCACTGGCTCTATGTAGCGGTGTCCTTCAGCCGAATCCAACGGGGCAATAACTCTGAGATCGCGATTTTTAAAAGTCATCATCCATCGCTTGAAGTTGATTACAGCTCCACTATCATTAGCCCATCCAATCCCAGTAGTGATGGATAAGAGCTTACTCCCTTGATAACTTCTATTACATCAAATTCAGCATATGTTTTTCATTCCCTCAATGTCCACCACCATTCGTGGAACTCTCCTAATCGGTGTCACCTCATGATTAGCTAACCGGAGCTGACAGGAGATCAGCTCAATTAGGGACTCCCCATCTTCTGCCAGGCCTACTTGGTCAAGATGTTGACATCCGAACCAATATCCAGAATAACCGAATCAACATCATAGTCATGAATTTGAATATTCATCTGCATCTCCTTACCCATCTTCTGTCGTTGTAGGGAAATAACCGTGAGCTCTTGTCGATCCTAGGTCGGTCGTCGCAACAAAGCTTCAATCGTAGTAAGAGTATCAGGGTCTCTTGCCAGGGATAAACAATGTTCCAAAAATGCTTGAAGTGTGTTGGACCGCCGTGGCGGGACAGCCTCTGAAGTAGTATCAAAAGTAGAGGGCATGTCGTACACAACAACTTTACTTCGGTCATTTTATAGTGCACAACGCGCTTGAAGAAATGCTTCCCACTCCGCATTAATGTCAAATGATACCTTCCTTTGTCCGGCTAACCGGATCAGTGAGTTGTCTTCTCCAGTTTTCTTTCCTCCGCGAGTGACCACCGCAACGGAGGCATCTTGCGGTCTTGGCTCTGCAAAAATTGTTGCGATATTCGCACCCTAGGTCTGGTTCAGCAGTGGATTCCTGGGTGGGTTCACATTTTGATTCTGATTAGGCCGCATATTCTGGTTCTACACTGGTAGCTGCACTTGGTTCTGGGAAGGCTGCTGTGCCTAGGGTTGGTTCTACAACTAGGGAGTATTTCTTGCTTGCCATCACGCAATCAATTGTGGACAATTCTCAATCGTGTGATCGTTAACAAAATAGAACATACACTGGTTTTGTAGCAATGGACAGTCTCGCTGGTAGTTTCCCCATACCGCACAGTGATAGCATTGAACAGGTCCGTGACCACCTCATCCTCCTCCATGACCAAATCCTTCGCCACGTCCTCCTCCATGACCAAATCCTCTGCCACGTCCTCCCCGGAATCCTCCCTGATGTTGGTATTGTAGTTGGTTGAACTATTGCTACATTGGTGCCAGTTGCATTCCTTGCCCTTGCTGTGCATACTGTAGTTTCTATACATATTGTGGCTGCTGTGGAGCCATCTGCATCAGAGCATATTGCAGCAGTTGCTACTGTTGCGGTACAAACTGCATCTGCGTTTGAGGTAGCGGCTGGGCTACCTGCGGTTGCAACTGTTGTAGGACATGCTGGTCGTCCTTTACATAAAACACATCATGCATTCTCTCTTGTAGCAACCCATATGCACAGCAATCCTTATCATCGTGACCCACCAATTTGCAAAACGTACAATAAATATTCCTCGAGGTTGTGACCATTTTCTGCATATATGGGCAATTATCATGGTTGTTCCCGTATACATGGCAGACGCGACACCACGACATGCTACCACCATTCAACGGATTTGGCGCTCCTGAAACCAAATAATTGCGGAAATCCTGGCAATTGTCCTTCGTATGCCCTTCTCCTCGACATCATGTACACCATACTTCTTCGTGTTTCTCCTTCCCCTTCTTTAAATCTTGTAGCTGTATAGTCAAGTTAGCGAGCTGTGTTTGTATCTGCGACATACCAGTTGAATTTTCTCCAATCGGCGATGCCTCTAATCACATTGCAATTTCTAAAGCTTCACTGGGCTTCGAGATGTTTTGTTGCATCAATGGTAGCCGAATATGTGGTAGTAGTGCTGCGATGAACCACTCTTTATGTTGGATGGTGCTCATATCGAAACCAACCCTTGCCATCAACGTCTTTAATCGTTGGTCGAAATCGCACACCGTCTCATTGGGATACTACTTAATTTCTTTCAATTCCATAATATATTGAGCCTCAGACTTGGGCTTTCTAAATTCTGCAATTAGCCCATCCCGAATCTCATCTAGTGACTTCTCTAGGGCTCCTGTAGGAACTAGAACAAACTTCATAAACCAATCTAATGAACGACCTCGTAGGGTTGTTGCTAACTGTCCTTTCTTAGCGGAATCATCAGTGATTTGTTTTACGGTCCAGACTGCTTCACACAAAAATCAATACTGTTCTGGGTTTTCCATCCCACTCCCATGGAACAACGGTAACTTCGCATCATTGCTCGCCATTCTGGGCTTCATTCCTCCTTTCGCTATACTACTACCGATTAACTTCTGTGGTATTGATGAACTTGGCGGTGTCGAAGTGGTATTTCTTTCTATCTGAGAGATAGTGAGCAGAGGTGTGGGTATGTTGGTGCTGGGGTTTAGTCCTGCCTCTATCCTAGGCGTAGCCTCGTTATCCTTGTCAGGACTGTGAGGTCTCTTTGTCCCATGTGGTATTCCTTCATGGCCTTGCGGTTCGACCGCAACAGGACTTTCTCTCGTCCTCTACCTCTTTTCCTGTCGGAACCTCGCTCCTACCCTCGTAATACCACTTTCTTCCTCGACTTCACTCACAGTCTCATCATGAATTGCACCCATATACCCCTTATCATTCCATGTACTGCCCCCCAACTGCCGTGGTACCCACGACCTACTCCCACCACGTTGTCTACTGATCAAGATGCATCTTCAATATACCCTTTTCGCAAATAAGCATCTTAATCGATAGTTGAAGCGACAGTAGAAACCTGCCCTAGGGTTCACGAACAAAATATCTTTCAGCTTCACTATAGGATTTCTGAGTATCAACCGTGAACTGTGTGATATAGCCCTCTAGGATTCTATCGAACCACACTTTGACAGCCTGCGATGCTTTATTATCAACTTCCTGCAGCTCCTGAATCAACTCAGGGGTCCAGGTCGTCGGTTCGCCACCTTGGAAGTTCCTCTTCTGAAAGGTCAACTTCGTCAACCATTCGAACAACAGGACCGGGAAATCACAGAAGAACCATTCATGTGGACCATCATGAATATATCTATGTACCCACTGACCTACTATCAGTCGAGTGTTTTGGCTTTCTTCTTCAGAGAATTCCTGTAACTTCTGATCAAACCATTCTTGGATCTCCGGTTTTTTCGGGTGCCACAACATATCCTCCTTTCACTTCACACACGGTCCCGGCAACGAAACCATTTGTTGACTCAAACCCAATCGACAGGGGTTCCCATCACTGTCGACACCAACCCACCGTGATCTCACTAAGCACCGGCCTAGACAGGTTTTACCCCGCCCAGCAACACCTACAGAGTAGATGAGGTCTCACCCGAGGGGATCAAGGGAGAGTGGACGGAACCATGTTTCCGCCGAATGAAGGAGGATGTTGCCGCATCAGCTAGTTAATCTTATTGCAACATTCAACGATAAATCTATGCATTCACTTCGACATTATTGTACTCATAGCATCATTTAATGGAAACATTCATTGTTATGGCAGATTATAACAGTAAAGTAGCTATTGCATCAAAGAAACATTGCATTACCATCAAAAGACAGAAGACACATCAGGATTGCACAGGAAGAGTTTCATCACATCATATTAATACTGCAAAAACCCAATACAATGCCTCTGCAAATCGCAGACTTCGGCAATATCTCTTGTTCTCAAAACACCCGCACTAAAAAATACCAAAAGATCTCTACTTGATCTCTCTCTGCTTGATCTATATTTCCTTTTTCACAACCTACAACTTTCTGTCTATATATAGGCTTCCACCTTTACAATGTTTGTCCACTTACTAACAACTTCCTAATTGACTCTTGGACAAATGACCCAAACTCTAACTGACATGGTCCAAATGACCCAAAAAAATCCGCCTATTGCGGTATACTTAACTCAAAATTACATCTCATATGGTCCAATGACCCAAAAACCCACCTATTGCGGTACAAATGACTCGAAAAATACATAAAATAATAGAGCCTTCTTCCTTCCGCGACCTTGTCTGATGTGTCGCAACATCGACGATGCTGTGATTCTTCCTTACCAAACCACCTGCCAACACATCCTTGATGTAGCCTAAATACCTCAACAACTCCAGAAACTTATGAACATGCTCAACCATAGTGTTCTGTCCTAATCTGAGTTCATTGAATTCCTTTCTTTTACTATCATAATACCTAGCTGATAGGTACTTGTCGTGAAAGTATCTTTGGAATCTACCCGAGCTAACTCTTCTTTCACTGATTCCTTTCACTTGCATGAGGTGATCCCACCAAATAGAAGCTCTTCCACTAAAGTTGTAGATAGCAACCTTAGCCTTTTCATTTTTCGAGTACTCATGCATTCAAAAGTACTTCTTTATCCCAAGAAGCCATGCTTCTACTTCTTGACCTTCTTTACTTTCACCATCAAAATTAGGAGGCCTTGCCTTCCTAAATTCACCCTGTGGAATACCTATGTGCTTCTTTCTTCCTTTACTCTTACTGGTGGTGCATCTTGGGCTTCTTTTAGAATCCTTAGAATTGGATGACTTGCTAGAAGAAAGCTTAGGAGGAGGTGTCATGTGCCTTCTACCCACAGAGCCTCTTCTAGGGCTTCGAGTTCTTCTCATGGAGCGACCCCTAGACTGACTTTCTACATTCTTTTCTTCTCATCCTTCATGGCTTGAGTTAGAACCACCGTTAATCCTTGACTGTAAGTCCATAAGACTCTACAAAATGACTGCATTGAGCTGATGTTGCTCTTCTTGTGCTTTCATCATTTGCTCATTAAAGCTAACCATAGTCTCAGCCAATTTTGTGGGTGTCACTTGCTCCCTTCTTCTATCAAACTCGGCTTTTGTATGTGTTTCTTGCACATTCTCACCCAGTACATCATCTTCTGGCCCAAATGGGTCCTACGCATCATTCAGAGCAACCATTCTCACACCTTTTTGTGCGTTTCCCTGTGATATAATTCGTCTTACAGCTGCTGCTATCTCTGTGCATATCAGATACATTCTTTTAGACATCACAAGCATGCAAATAAGCTATATCATACCCATTGAAACCAGGAATTATTCATTTGAACAATTAATCAATCAAATAAGTTCATTTAAAAATCATGCCATGGGTGCATTTCTTGACCAAAAATTCATGCACAGTCCAGCCCACACAGCTCCCAGTGCTGCAACTGAAGCTCTGATACCACTCTATCACGTCCCCACCGACCTACCTAGCCACTGGAGACAATGATCCATTTTTTCTTAAAACATTGACTGAGTTCCCATACACACAGTCGGGAGAGCTCGAATCCGCAATCCGCATTGCACACCTGTAAACCCGCAACCTTCATTCCGCAACAGCGAATCCCACAATCTGCAATTGTGAAATTCCAATATGCGAAAACATGCACTTGACAATCCCGCAACCCACATCCCTCAATCTGCAACCCGCAATTGCGGATGCGGGATTGGGGATATCCAAAATATGAAAGCGTGCACTCAACGATCTTGCAAACTAAAAATAGATGATCCGACAACCCGCATCCCGCAATTGTCGATGTGGGATTGCGGGAACCCAAAACACGTATATTTTTTAACTTGGTGATCCCGCAACCCGCAATGCGCATTTGCGGAATCATGCGTGCGGAACCCTGCCTTTGTAAGGGAATTTCATCAATTCTTCAAAGGGGCATAACTTCTTCCTCCAGCATCCAAATGGGGAAAGGTTGGTACCGTTGGAAAGCTCTTGGAGAGCCTTATCCAATGGTAGGATTCCTCTAATTAGGTGAGGCATCCAAACTTCCCATTTTCTTCTCTGAATTTTTGTCTATATCCCACTTAGACACTTCCGACCTTCTACCTACCAAGATCTTCCATTCCATCTGACCCGCAGAGGTTTTTGAAACCACTTCTAGGGCTTCTCTTCCTTCTCAAGGATCAAGTGTAAATAGGCATCTCCTTCACAAGTTAGTTATACATAAACATTCATTACAAAACAATGAAACACTATCACTTATTATAGCATGTAGGGTGCATTAAACATGTTTAATCCACACATCTAACATATGCAATAATTACAAGGCATTAAACTGATACAATGTAAGATATACATAAAACAGTGAATTCAGCCTCTTATTCAGGACTGTTTATGACTTCATGTTAGTCTCATTCATATTCATACATTCCATAGTTCCATAATTATACACAAGAATTCATCACAACAATGAAACAACATCATTTGACATAACAAGAAATACTTATATTTCAATTCTGAAGCAACTGGCTAAGTGAGAGCAACGTTCCACCCAACCTTAGATCTCTGTCCAGCCTATACTATTTCAGCTGAGAGATCACCCTTGAGCTGAGCAGTGTATCCAATAAGGAGGGCTAACAGGTTCTCTCACAGTCAAGGCTCAATTCTCATGCTAAACCAGTCTGTAGTTGGGTTTATCAAGCATTCCAGGGCACCTACCCATTCTAAGCCAACCTATAATGGTTATCAAGCATTCAGGGATAACAAGGAAGGCGTTGCTAAGCAAGTGAGCTCAACCATAGAGTTGCATGCATCTCAACACTCAGTTGACCTGGCATCCACAATACCTACCACATCCAACACAAGGAATGCCTACAACACTGTTACACAGTCTCTCAAGGCATCTTCCCTTCCAGTTCTATTCTAGGATGGGCATAGAAAGGTCTAGTCGCTCTCTTCCGACCTGGCACCCACAATACCTACCACATCGAACACAAGGAAGATTCTATCACTGCTGCACAATCTCTCATGGTCCTTCCCTTCCAGTGCTATTCCAGGATGGGCATAGAAAGATCTAGTCACTAGTTCATTGAGATTATAGCCTTCACTGGGTTTATCAAGCAACCCAACTTTCTCCCACAGTTCAACAACTGATTCATTACCAGGCTTGGGTTTTCTCACAAACGCTTTGCCAATACCACTATGTAATATCTTTCTGCCAATACCACTCTGTTCCCTATAGCTGGGGTTTGCACACAGGGTAGTCACGACTATCAACCCCCGGGCATACTCTAACACGCAGGAACACAATTAACTTCCCCGTTTCTCTCCTAGGGATTGGCTCAGTGTATACAGGAAGTGCATGAACGAATTCTCTGCGAGGTTCGATGGTTCTTGGATGGCCAGTGCATCTGGGTTTGCAAAAATGTGTGAGTGAGGAATGTCTCTGTGTCCGAATTCCTGAATGAATTTTCTTCCTGGATAATCAAACAGGTTCAGCGATTTCCCCCAAGCATTTGAGTGTCATCCTACACAAGTGATCAGAGCCATGCCCTGCCATACGAAATTGCAGGCATGCTCCATATTCCAACGGCCTCAACAATCAGGGTTCTCAATCACCCACTGCATTTGCATTAATGTCAGCAGGGAGTTCCAACAGGTTCTCAGTCAGACATGTGGCAATATGGGCAACCAATCCCAAACCCCCTCACCTCTCCCTAGTGGATACACATGGCCCCTTCTCATTCGTTGCCTCCTTATCCAACTTCTTATTTATTTTATTCATTCAATAATAATTACATCATTTACATTCCTTCATGGCTTAACAACCCATGAATAATCAATTGTCCAAATATTTGCCTAAGCAATAAACTTAAACATCCACTATTGGGGCCTTGGCCTTGAGCTCCACACTAGGGCAAATACACATACTGTATATACACAGTATTTACATCAAAGCCAAATACATCAAGGGAAAAATGGGGTATTACATCAAGTAGATAACTATTTTATCTAATTGGATAGTGGATATTACTTACAAAAGAAATAGGCTTGAGTTCAATGTGATTTGATTGAACCACTAATTATACAACACTAGTCCCATTGTCTATGATACAAAGTGTAATAAATTAGTCCCATTATTTATGATATAAAGTGTATTAAATTGTAACTATGTGAGCTTTGAACAAAGGGTTGGCCATACTTTTGATCAAAAGACAAGGTTAAAAAAAAACAAATTGAAATGATGAGACTATATGAAAATAAAAAAATGTATAAACACTATTATGGTGACACATAATAAGGACCATAAATACCAATTTCAAAAGTGTTTTATCCAATCTATTCACATATAAAATTTGGTTAGTTCTATCTCGACATTATAAGCTAAATACGTGTGAGAATAAAGTTGAGAGGAAACAACTCAGCCACTCAAGAGATGAACTGGCTCCTTGATAAAGTAAACTATTTCCTTCGAGTATAGAAAGAAAAAAGAGTGAAACAACCACTATCTATAGTAGTTTTGTTTCACATAGATGTGCTTCTTATATCACTCTTAAAAATGTTATATTAGTCCAGTTATTAGTGATTATAGGTCCAACTTCCTTGAATGGTTGATATAAATACAAAATGTACACATTGGATCATAATACAATATGTTTAGGCTTAATTGCACATTGATCTTATCCTAATTTTCCATATTAGCAACTTTTTTATTGAGTGGGTTAAGCTGGATTTATTATGGGAATATTAGTTTAGTTTATGATTCACATGGAGGAAATGATCATAGATGACTCTTATACACTGTAAGTATATATTAAGGTTATATATTAAGTTTTTTGTAATTACCATATATATAAAGATCTTATTGATATCAAAGACTACTTCTCTATATTCTCTACTTGTTTCAATGTAATTGTCATATCTTTAATGGCCTAAATCTAATTATCCTTGCCACTAAAATCCATTATCAGCTACCAATTTGGAATTGTAGTTGCAAAATAAAAAAGGAATAGCTAATGCATTGCACCACAAAAAAAAATTAGTATAATAGGAAACATTCAAGAGTTTCTGTCAAAATCACTAATGAAAAAGATGATCATTGTGTCATTTACTGCCCAAACCCTTTCTTACATGCCTCGATTTATTTGCTTAGTTATGAACACACGTACATTGATTGACTACATACATGTATTGTAGAATTTATAACTTTTTAAAAATTAGATGGAAGGAAAATATTTTTAAATAGTTTTCTTTCCTTTTGGAACAATCAAAAAATGAGATCCTTTATGAGCTATAAGCTACTCTACCCATATAATTGGTGTAGGTGTACATGGGCATACAAAATGGTATATATGTATGTGTGTATATACATAGATAGTTCAATGGAAAAGAGGAACATCTAGTGCGTGAATGTTAAGTGAATTAAAAGAAATATTTCAAGATATACATCTCCACAATGTTTATAAGGAACACAACAAGCTTTCCAATGGGCTAGCTAAACAAAAGTGTATCAACAGATCTAAACAACTTTCTCTGATCATTCACAAAGATGAATTGAAATAAACCTTGCCTTCTAGGGAGCTTACTGTGTATTATGTATTTCTTTAGTTGAATCCTTAGTATTTTTTGGAGTTGGGAGTATAAAAACCTCCATGACTTGCATTCAGTTGTTCTCTAATTCCTCCATTATTTATACTTTATAATCCATGTTGCAATTATATTTACTGATTTAAAAAAAAAAAAACTACATATTAGAGTTTTGAGAATATGCATAACATACAACAATACATTCCCTAACATGTAAATCAACATGAAATATTTACCAGTATATACTTATAACCATAGAAGCAATAGTAATGATGTAAGAAACAAGGGAGAAGAGACACGAGAACAATACACTAGATATACGCGGTAAAACCCCAAATGGGGAAACATCCACATGAAGGGGCTTGGTCTTCTTTACTCTTAGAAATTTCCAATCTTACAAAAGAGATCCACCCCACATATGCTTCACGACATTACAATAACATCACAATGCATTCAACAAGATATATCCAAAGGCTCTCCCTGACCTCCATTATATACCAAGAGGTATGGAAGAATATCATTCCAAAATACATGTGGGATAAATGATTTTCCACCTATTTATATAATGAATGGTAATAAGAGCTTATTACTCCATGATGCATGTGGGATGACTTCTTTTACACAAGACTAGAGTTATGTATGCCTTCAAATGCTAGATAAGACATATTACGACATCACACTAGACATCATTACACATATAATATTAAAATTACACATTCCAAGACTCCCCCTTAATGATGACTGGGAGAACAGTGCATAAATGTATGAAGTATTGGGAAAATTATATGGTGGTAATTTAACACATTTATTATCAATCCAGGTCAGTAGACTTGTGAGGTATAGTGCAAAGTATATGCATATATCATTCATAAAGTGCTTCAAAACCTTTAAATTAACTCACCAATCTACACATGATAAATGAAATAAACTTCAAACACAACTTGCTAAAAACTAAGTTGTATTTCAAGATAGACAAGGACCCATTGTGAGCTCCTAAGGTAGAACTACAAGGAAAGCATATGTAATTTCTTTGGCTATAATTGAAAATACTTTGAGATTATCACTTCTTAAAAGGTTTTGAATAATGCTTTAAAAGACACCTTCAAAATCACACAACTGAAATCATGAACTCTTGAAGCCAACACTATCTAGTTATGGACTGGCTTAGTAGATGCTCAAGTTAACACCTTGGTGCTAACCGTACTATGCAAGTCTCTGATTTAAATGATATTGACTCAAGTATTCATGAAATAAAATCTAATTAAATTACCACACCATTTCGAATATGAAATGAAATTCAAATTTAAATGACAAGCTACAAGAAATTGTAAACTACAGGGATAAAACAATAAGTTACAGGAATTGCTATTGGAAACCAAATAAATCGCATCTAAGGGAAACAAAAACAAACAGTTTGCATGAAATGATAAATCCACACATGCACACCACACTCTGAATAAAAGAACACACCAACGATTCGATCTTGAGATGAAGGGGGCCCTACCTCCACTCATAACCGCACCCACTAAAACTAATTAAAACTAAGAATATTAATTAAAAATGCACAAGAGCAGAACTTCTATTAATTGAGTTCAATAGAGTACGTATATCTCCTGATTGATAGAATTCCTGAATATATCACTTCTAACCTCTCATCAAGAGTTTGATCAACATTTATACATCTTTCATTGTTCAAAACAACATTTTATAGGATCGATGTTGTAGGGATGCATATAAAACAATTATAGGAATATCGCTGCCAACCCTCAGCACGAAAATACATCAATCCCAACTATGGAATGAAAGATTACATAGACTGATATGCATGGATAAACATAGTGAAAATAGGTACTTTCTTCATCAATCGAATTTCATGACCGAACGCATGAAATTCGCCTTTGTTCTTCGTGATGCAGGATCGTTGGTGAAGACCAAAAAATCAAAGGAGTGATATTTTGGTAATAGGTGAGGTTGATATGGACACGATTCCATGTCATCAGGTGGGTTGAGATGATCTGCATGTCATCAGCACTCTTCCCAATCATCTCAGGTTCTTCTGGAGGATTTTTAGGCTCGTCTTCAGTGGCTTCATGTTTTTATTCATCCTCAATATCATCCCAGTGCTCTTGCTCTGTAGCCTCATGGTTTTCCCCTTAACTCTCTCTCTGTTTCTCAAGCCCACTTCCAACATCGGCTCCATGCTTCTCAGATGTTTCATCTTTGTCCTCTGTTTTCTTTGCTTCTACATTCCCTTCCTCTATGAACTGGTTTTGTGCCAAGAACATCTCCAATGGTCTTGTCTTTTTTGTAATTCCGCTATAATTGACAATTTAATGAGACCGTGGTGGTGGATATCTTCTCTACATTTCTAGTCCTCCTTTTTTCTATGTTCACCATCTTGATCAAATATTTCAACACGAAGTGAGGTAAGCTTAACCTTAATGCTATTAAGTGACACAAGAGATGAACATGGTAGAGAAAGGTTAGTCCATATTGCCCCTCACAGGTGATATATTTCTGCATAATCACCAAGAGATATTTATACTTGTTCTTTAGACATGGACTTGACAAACCTTTCGACCAATCTGGATTTGTGCAGGACTTTGATAGAAAGGGAATCCATGCTTCTTTTTCTAAGGGATGGCTTTTGAATCAATGCTCTCCATCACGTGGAAGCTCGGTTTCCTCTGCCAAGGGTTACTTTGAGACCTAAATCTCAATATCCCCAATTCAAACTCTGTCTCCATCAAAATCCCTTGCAAAAAATAGTGTAATTGCATCATCATGGTTGCGAAATTTAAAAAAGAATGGCAGCAACCCTATCTTCCTAATCTTATTCTTGAATTTTGGAAAGTCATCTAGGGGGCTCGCCCCTACTGGTTCAGTCCTAAGTGCAACCCTCATTTCTTCACTCTATTTAGCTATCATTGCTTGTATTTGCGTCTCAATGGAATGTCTCAAAATAGAAAGGATGCAATGGTTTTAATGGGTGGATGTAACAAACCATTAGAGATGGAACACATTTAGCAAGGTAATGTGATCATGATGATTTTATTGTCATAATCCAATTAAAGCATAAGGTGGTGATGATATGATAATATATATCATAAATGATGAGAATTCAAGGGATTTGATTGGATGGTCGGCAGTGGAATGGTCGTGATCTGCATTAAGACATAATGGCTCCATACTCTGCTGAATTTGAATTATACTCTCTGAACTTACATATGGATCATCTGATCTTCACCTTTTTATTGTTGACTTCACAAAACTGACTTCATCCAACTCTCTTCCCATCATTCTAATGAAATCCTCTATCAACGCATGTAAAATATATGCTTTCCACTTAGTCGTATCATTAGGATGGGGATGACTAGCTACAAAAGATAGGGAAGGATAGCGATATGATATTTGAAGATTTGAGTTTTTAAGAGATTGTGATCATGACAATATTGTCATGATTCAATATAATCATACATTTTTTTTTGTACATATATAGTGTAATGAACGTTCGGAGTTATAACTATGAATGGATCAGGAATGCGGGTGATAAAAAAAGGAATGCATGTTGAAGTGATGCTAAAGGATAAAATTATTGCAAATTCAACACATGGAGGATATATAGTAGATTACAAGGTAATGATGTTAAGATGGAAGTGTAGAATCATCATAAGTCATGGTTTCAAGGAGTATCAGGATTAAATTTTCCATCCATCAAAGAAATTTCCTTAACATCATAATCTCCCATTATTTGAATAAATGAAAACAAATTTCTTTTAGTCTCCCTTACTTGACCCCTGTTGCAGTGTAAGAAGCTGCCTTGATTGAAGAAAGGGGTTCTTCCATATGCACGAGCTTTTAGAGCAAGGACTATTGCAGGAGCAAGAACAACAACATGATCTGAAATGGGAACATGAGAAGGATTTAGCCCATCTAATTTGTGCTACATGAATTGAAGTCTTTACTGGATATAGGACCTATGTCCATTTTATTTTGAAACTGGCATCCTGAACTGAACTGGGCCAGAACCCAATAGAAATATGGATTTGTTCTTTATTCACTATTATGAATGCTACTGTAGGATAGTGAAAAATAGTCTTCCTCTTCAACCACCCCATGCACAATCTTGTTCACATGAATGAATTTTCTTGATGTCGAATGTGAAAGGATTCATTAGATAACTAACATTTGATGAATGCCGTTAACTAATGTGAGGTATCTCACCAATAATGATGATGAGAACCAAGGTACCCTTGATGCATCCTATCAAATGTGAATGAATGTCTTGATGTTGAACCACTTGTAGGATCTCTCAGTCAGGAGGAATTAATGCACCTTCTCTCATGGTAGGGAGAAAGATTGTCATTGAGGCATACAAGGTTCATGGTGTCACTCAATCTATGATATTGAACCCAGATGACGAGCCACAGTCGTTGGGATAAGATTGTTGGAAAGAAGGCCTTAGGGAGTCCTCCATCAATCCAACATGAGAATTAGACAAAAATTTGAAAAATAAAATCACCACAAATTTATTGGAGACCCCACCATCCAGAGACTGGTTTTCAAGTGAGATCTTGGCTGTGTCATGCCAAGTATTTTGGTTTTCATAGCAGGGCCTTATTTTTATCTTTTATAAATCTTTTCATTTTCATTTTTTATGATATTTTTAATTTTATTTTCAGTAATAAAAAATAATTAGGATGAGGAAGATCAAGAAGCACTGGGAATATCCCCCCTGCTTAGTACCTTCAATTCAACTTATTCCATCAAACTTTTGACAAAATCCTTCTTGAAATTAGGCTTCTAATATAACTTAAGTTTGTTCCCATTAACCAAGAAGGAGACCTTCTCATCATAAATTGTTCTATTTTTAACATAACCATTATCGTAAGCAGCTTCAACTTTAGAAGGATCGAGCCAATGTGTGTTAAATTTCCCCTTGAAATTTTTGAACTTTGAATTGAAAAGCAGTGCCAGTCCCCTACCTTGAACTGCTTCTTTTTAATCACCCTATCATTCCATCTCTCCCTCTATTGCGAGATGATATTAGTGTGTTGAAATGCTTCTTGGCACATTTGATATAGCTCATTCAATTGTGCAACTCTATTCTTTTGAGCCTTAGTCAGATACATGCCTAAGTATGCATCCATTTTGGAAGTCTTGATCTGAAATTCGATAGGAAGAAGGACCTGTTTTCCATAGACCAGCTCATACGGAGAGGAACCAATAGTTTAATGTCCCATATTTCGACACTAGTAATTCAAACTCTAATGTCGATTACATTAGCATTTCATTTGTGTATTAATTGTTTGACTCAGATTGATTAAGATTTTTGTTATGTGGACAAGCGGACTCCCTAGATGTGTGGACAGTAAAAGGAAAAATATCATTTTGATTATTAATGATGATGAATATGTTATTTCATTTGAACATGCAAATTGAAGGTGGAATATCAATATGAAGATGCTAAACTAGTTTATAATTACATATAGGACAAGTACAATATCTGATGTCGCAAAGAACTTACATGTTTATTTAAATGTCATTTTAGACAATATAGATTATCACTTTAGAGTGTTGATTATGTTATGCATGACATATATATTTATAGTGGATTAACGAACATGTTGATTGGCTATGAGATAACTAGATTCCTAAAGTGCCAAGGGACACGAGATGTCTTGGATATCAAGAGGGTAATGATGTTATATAAGTTTTCATGTTATTTACTTGTGAATTCCTATATTTCTATGACTTTTGGGTGAGTGTGAATTTTGACAGGAACCACAACTTTCCCAAAGTGGTTTTTTGATGATGAGACCCATTAGAATAGTGATGGAATAGTATGGTTGATGTAGGGTGTTGACCCTAGTACTATCAGGGGGGTGGAGGAATTTCCCACCGTTTATCCCTTGAATCCTGGAGTCGTAGGAGGGCTGTGCTGAGCACGCTCCACTGGATGTGTGATGACAACTAGTGGGTTCCTGCTAGGGAAGCTTGGTCGATGTAGTTGATTGACACTTCCGCTTACGGGTTCTATATGTGGTTAGATCGTGTAGTCGACGCCACAATATATTGCAGCAGAGGACGAGATGGTGAGGTTAGGAGATGGAAGTAGTGGTGATTAGGTGGTTGGATTACTGATGGGATGGATGGGACCAATGATGGATTGGATGGTGTTCTTGATTGTTATTAACCATCATGATTATATGCTCAATTTCATCATTATGTTTACCTAATTCTATTTTATTGCTCTTGTATGAATGATTATGAATGATGAATAATGCATTGTTTAATTGTTCTTATATATGTTGTTTGCAAGCATGTAATAATGATATATTAGGAGCATTAAAAGTGATTATTAGTACCCACGCTTAAGATGTGTGCACTAGCCATGCATATGCCAATTCATGAGTACATTACTATGATTGGTCGATCGCTGAATAAATTAATAATATGGTTATATTAGCTATTAGTAACTTGGTTGATGAATTGTTAAAAGTATTACATGTGTGTTGAAAGTATGAGTTGTTGACTTGTTTAATATGTTTTAGATTTATATAAATTGATTGGATTATTGAATGACATGTATAATTATATACATATAATATAACATATGTCATAGTATAATATAGTATATGAAAATATCTTATTTAACTTATCTATGAGAGGATAATATAAATAAATGGATAGATAGGATTGCAATTTTTTTTATAAAAGAGTTGTCATAGTTTCATTTAAGATAGAAGCATGACAAGTGAGACTTTGCAACCATGCTTATCAATATTTTATTTATTTAAATCAAACTGCTATTTTTTTGAGAAAATAAATTTATTGATTGTTGACTATTATTTTATTGGAATTTATTGAAGGATGAGTACTTTTGATATAAATAGGAGACTTGAGATTGGAAAGGGGGAGGTTCTTTTCTCTTGAAGGATATTTTGGCGAGAGTTTTCGAGGGATGGGAATTTTGGATATTTTGGGGATGAGAAGTTTGGAAGGGTTGGAATTGTTGAGAAGTCTTGGAAGATTTGACACATAACCTACTAGTGCATCACTGTTATGTTATCTGGGGGTCTTGGGCACGGAGGGCCACAAGGCCATTTGGATGGGACCATTCGGATGATCCTGGGGATAGGGAGCCAACTAGGCCCCTAGTTAGTTGGGAGGTAAAACTGTGGTTCCACTTTGGGAAATGAAGATGGAAGCAACTCAAGGACAAGAGGGAAGCTTGCTTCAATTTGGAATTCGTCACCATTCTTATATTGAGTTATTTTTATTGTAATTTTAAATTGGTTATATGTTGCTATAAACTTATTATATGATGCTATTGTTACACGATTTATATGATATTTCATATTTTGTGAATTTCTTATGAAGTACTTGTAATTCTTAAAATGATTGAATGGTTAAATAAATAGAGTAGTTTGTGTTTTCATTAGCAATCTTAAACAATATTGAAACATGAAAAAGACTGATAAAATATTATTGACCCTCGATGGGTCTTACAAATAGTACTTCTCCATGTTGTCATGTATTCCCATAAGGAATCTAGAATCCTATCTGACCAATCCTTCTTGTGTAGCTATACCATCTTGGTCATAATTGCCTCTAGAACCTTGTTTGTTGATTCAACATTCCCATTGGATTGTAAATGATATGGAGTGGATTTCCTATGTGTAATTTGATATCTTTGGGTAATTTCCTACATTGAATTAGATGTAAACTGAGCACCTTGGTTAGTAACAATCTCTCTAGGTACTCCAAAGCGAACATAAATTTCACCAAACAGGAAATCTACTACTACCTTCTCCATATCTCTAGGTAAGTCTCTTTCCTCCACCCACTTAGTCATATAGTATGTGCAAACCAAAATATACTTTTTACCTTTAGATGGAGGGTTGATAGGTCCTATGAAATCTAGGGCCCATTTTTCAAAGGGCCCTGTTAACACCCAAATTAACCCCCAAGGTTGTGAGAGAAGGCAATTCAGGGTAACCACTAACCAATCTTTAGCTTGTGCTACTGACCCAACACAAATAGAGAGGGCTCTCTCTATAAACTCACAGAATACTGGAAATCATCAAGATTGTCAATAATGAAGAAACACACCAGCATTCATCATTCAAGATATTCAATTACAACAATACAAAAGATCAGATTTCTGTTCGAACAAAATGGTTTAAATGTTGTTTGGCTGAAACATATGAATCTCTATTTTTGGGCAATGGAGTCACGTTAGAAAAACTTTGTAAATTTGTTCACAAGGGCTTCACAAATGTATTAACATAGGGGAGAGATAGTAAACATCTAGTAGTCAAAGTGAATTTAATTGGTGAAACAGAAGAGAAAGAAACAACCCATTGACGTAAGACATATAATAATGAATCCTACATCAACTTTAGCAGAGAAAGTAATGGTGAAATACTTGGAAAAAGATAAGCAGATCATACTTCTATGAATTCTACCTAACTATCACACTGCACCAAGCATGGAGGAATGTTACAGACTGGAATTAACAATGAAAGATACACATTTAACATAGAAAAGAAAAACAGACTACATCTTTACCAGTTACACAAGAATCCCTGGAAAACATCAGCTCGACTCTGCAATTTTTATTCAAAATATAACTCGAAAATGTCTTATAGAACAATACACAAATTCCCAATAAAAGTTTTCAACAAGATTTTTCAACCCTTTTCATTTGTTTTTACATCACATATATAGATGACCTGAGCCTTAGGCTCGATCCACCAAAACTGAAAACTGTTGCAACTGAGTGACACCTCATCAGGATTGATTCGTCACTTATCTCTACAAAACAGAAACAGGTAGAACCATTCTAACTGCTTTTCATATCTAACGGTATTTTACCATATGATATTTACTTTCTACAACAAAGATAAAGATAACGAAGTAATTGTTCTAGCTGACTATTTTCATAGTCGCCTCAAAAAATATTACAAATTGTAGTTTAAAAATAAAAGTATCCCAGAAGTCTTTGTTTCTCAAATAAACAACAATTACTAAAAAGTCAGATATCAGCGTGGAGGATGGAGAGTGTATAATGCTCTGCCATATTTTTCCACATTGTCCCATTGGTCTGTAGGCGGGAGATCGCAGTCCACCATCTCTTTTTCCATAACTCGTATCTCGATGTGTTCTGCATAGGAAAATGGAAGAAGCCTTTCACCAATGGAAGTCAACCAGTTCAAAAATTTAAAGTCATCTTCGATCTTCTCCATCAGAGTTCTGCCTATGAGCAGATGGTTCAGTCGCTTGAACTTTGTATGACCCATCCTTATTTCCTAGAGTAAGTTTTTATAAGCATTTTGAGAGATCAGTTCCTAATTATCATTCTAAAATAAAGGTAACCCCATTTCAACCAGCTTATCAAATAATCCTTTGAACTCCACCACTTGCATCTTCATCTCCTCGACTTTATCTTCCACACTCTCAATCTGCGCATATTTCCCCAAGACCCTTCGTGCTGCCACAAGAGTTGTGATCCGGTTCCCAATATTCAGCTTCATCCTTTCCTCTTCTGATAGATCATTTAGGAAAGTGATAGCATTTAGTGCCATTTCCTTAGGTCTTTGGACTAAGGTCGCCCTTGCAACTCCACAACTTGTGAGAACATCACCGATAGTCTTCTTTTTTATTCTTATAAAATCTAAGTAGGGTCTAAAGTTCTCAGCTTCTTTGATGATCCGGTCCCACACTAAATGTTTGCACCCTTGTAATGCTGCCTGCCCGGTAACCTGATGAGTGAGCTTTTTATTGATTTCAATTAATTCTTTGTGTTTCTCTTGGAGGACCTTTGCTTCTTCTTCCCTTCTTTTACTCTCTTCTTCCAACTTTTGAGCCTTTTCCTTCAGCTCCTTAATTTCCACATCTTTCAGGATAATGTGAGACATAGCCTACATAAGACTGTTAGTACTACTACTATCCCCATTTTGGTTCATATTGGTAGGCCGCATGTCCAATTTGGACAAGTTACTTTTCAAGTCATCAAGTTGTTTTTCTAAGCTTATTCTCTCTTTTTTCCAACTATCTTCCTTCCCTACGAATTTCAACAACTCTGCTTTACAATTACTTAATTTGTTAGACAAGGCTTCCTTTTGTATCTCAAAGTCTGTTTCTTTGGGAGCTTCGATTAGCCGGATATTTGGAACTTTTTCCTTCTTTTGTAGTTTCAGAATCATCTTATCTTTCTCTGCCAATAGCTTGCTCATGGTTTTGCCTCCACCATCACTTATAACTAGGTCGGATTTGACCTTCTTGACCCGCTGTTGAAGAGCTTGGTTTTCACTTCTCTCTTGCTTCAATTGGTTCTCTAGCTTTCTTACAGTAACATGCAAATTGTCGCTTTTCAATGCTGCTCTCACAAAATCATCATACACAAGATCACTAATGTGCTTGTGAAACTGGATTTTGTTGGCACTTGTATCTTTTGCCAATTGAGCCTCGTCTAAGTCACTTCATCTTCTGTCAATATCGCCAGGTTTAAGGTGTTATCCTTCATATCACTGCTGGTTGTTATGAATAAAATAATAATAATAATAAACATCAACATATAATAATAATAATAATAATAATAATAATAATAATAATAATAATAAATAATAATAATAATAATAATAATAATGATAATTAATAATGTCTTTCCGAAAAGACATGACTATTAGTGAAAGGGTATTCCACCAAAGTATAAATAACGGACCCTCAATTGTAATTCATCATCTTATCTTATCAATTTATATATCATTTTACATCTACGGATTTGTGGGTTATTTTCAGAAAACATGGGTTCAACCCTAACTAATTGAGAATATCGAACTATGGATATTACATTGGTATCAGAGCCAGGCTTGTAGCCACCAATCTAGGACCTTGTCCAAAACCAGGCACGTGGCCCAAATAAGTAAAAAAGAAAAAAATAGAAAGAAAGAAAAAGGCAAAAGTAAAAGAAAAAAAAAAGGTGCTGAGATGAGGCTGAGACGGAGTTAGGTTAACAAATATGGCCGAACCCTAGCAACTAGAGGGCCGTCGACGGCCTGCTGCTGTCAGGCTTTGGCGACTGTAGCCTTGACGGACGGTGCAGCGACGTGGCGTTTCATCTGTCTCGTTTACTGTGCACTAAGCGGTGGATTATGTGTTTACTTCGTGCATAATTTTAAAACCTAGTTTTTACTTTTTACTGCACCTATTACCTGCTTCATATTACTGTGTTTTCGTTTACATGCAATGGCTAACTATGATGATCAACTGGATTATACATTTGACCCGTCAGATGAATTGCCTATCTAGACTCAGCCATCTGGTGCCGGGTGGCATGATGGGGCTTACAATGCAGGGTGTGGTGTGGATGGTCTCTCAGCTAGTGAGAATCAGTTGGATTTGGGGTTTTCACCATCAAATTACCTTGCAATTTCACCAGGCTCTGTGTCGTTGAATGCTCCAGTACCCTATATTCCATCGATTTCTCCCTTGAAGGAAGCTGTGACATCGCTTTGGTCCTCTGATCAGGTCATTAAGGCCATCGAGGGTACGATGGCGGGTAGGAAAGGCCTTATTTCTGCAATCGGTGGCTACCATGGGAAAGATAGTATTAACATCCCCTCTTCGGACTCACTCCCTGGCTTGAACTCTGTAGAGACTCGGTAAGGTACAAGATTGGGGTTATTCGAGCTTCATGAACAACGAGGTTTTGCTAGTCCTCGTGTGGGCTTTGGTACCAGCTCTGAAGATTGGCGAGGACGCTCTTCGGATGATACAACACAAACGGCGAAGCGCGGCAGGAAACGTTGGCTGAAATTGAGCAGGACCAAATATAACTATGCACTTGGGGAAGATATTGAGTGGCATCAATTGGTCAAGATGACCAGTATCACCTTGGTTGGTAAGGCGTTGGGAAGATCCTTCTCTCTGCGAACCATTGAGGCCTGGGTGGCAGAACATTGGGTTGCAGAATTGGGCTATATCCTTGAGGTTGTTGAATTAACCCGCAATTGGTTTGCTTTCAAATTTCATAATGAGGAACATGCTAAGTGGGTTCTAAATTCCAACTGGAGTTGGGACCATTGCCCGATAATGAGTAAGCCCTGGCATCCGATGTTTGATGCTAGCCGTGAACGATTGGATTTAGTCCCACTTTGGGTTCGACTACCTGGCTTACGTCTCCATTACTGGTCGGAGAGGCATTTCAGAGGTATTGGTAACATGATTGGTACTTATTTGGATGGTGATTATAGTTTCCTACAAACTCGTCAGAGAAAGATTGCTCGCATTTTGGTCAATTTAAATATCAGGGATGGCTTGGCACTGGATGTTACTCTCAGCTGGGGACCCTATGTATATGTGCAGAAAATGGACTATGAAAATGTTCCTTTTAGATGCCGTCGTTGCCATGCCTATGGCCATCTGGTTGCTGAGTGTAAACTACCTTTACAGAGGAAAAATGGTGGCAGTCAAAAATATTCTATTGCTGTGGAGGCTACTCCTCAGGTTGAAATTCCATCATTAGAACCCTCCCATACCGTGGTATTGGATGCTGCTGCGGAGCATGGAAATATTCGGGACTTGGAAGTTCCTCATTCTACTGACCTTGATTTATCGGAACCTTATACTAATGCGGAAGTGACTGGAGGCTTACATCAGGATCCGGTTATGGATGCGCCACAAAGGGATAAATCGGTACCTGTACCAGCATCTATTGAGTTACCTCAACCAGCTTCCTTCTCGAGCCCAGGGACTTCGACTGCGGGTATTCCTCCTTCCATAAATCCCCTTTCCTTTCATTTTGTTATAAAAAACTTTTCTTTGGAAAATCTGGACTAGTTAGAGGCCTTAAAAAATTTGAATATCTCCCCTGCTATGGAATTGGTGGAACCTTCATGTATCGCTCCTGATCCACCATCTTCTCTACATACACTTCTAAATCACGGTGTGATGTTGATTGACCTACCCCCTGAAGCTGATCCTGACCCAGTTGAAGCCCCTTCTTCCTGTTCCCCTACCACCTCCTCGGACTCTGGTTATTTTTTACAATCCCTTACTAAAGTTTCCCCAGGAGGGTTGGGTGTTGGGGTGTGTAAAACGGGTAAAAGCAGAGGCAAGAAGTATCATCTATCCAAAGCACAATCCAAGGCCAAGATTGATTTGCTAGAAGGAAAATAGGTGACTATTGATCGGGCACTTAGAGCGGTGCGTGCCCAGAAGAGGGGGTGTTAATGAAAGTTATGTCTTTTAACTGTCGGGTTCTGGCTGGTCCCCATAAAAGATCAGAACTCTGTAGAGTGGTATCTCTTAAACACTCGGATATCATTCTACTTCAAGAAACTTTGGGTGTTAGCGAGGTTATTAAATCATTACTAGAAATTTGGTTTGGTGGTTGGTCCTTTGCTACCTTGGATGCTCGTGGCCGGTCCGGCGGTCAGGATATTGGTTGGAACACAAGAACGGTGCTGTGTCATAACCTGTGGGGGATGGAATCTGCCTTGGGAATGTCCTGCTCGTCTCTTGATTTTGGTGAAGTTTTCACTGTGGTAAATGTTTATGGTCCATATTTGAACCGGATCCCTTTTTGGGATTCTCTTCTCTCACATCCCTTGTTATAGGAAGGAAACCTTATCCTCGAAGGTGATTTGAATTTTTCACTTGGCCCGGTAGAAGTTTGGGGTAGTAGAGCTCGGTCAGACCTCTTGGATGATTATTTCACTCACAAGTTGGTCACAAATAATCTGCTGGACATTGAGCCCTCTCTACTTAAGCCTACTTGGAGGAATAACAGAACTGGAGAAAACAGAGTTGAGAAACGCTTGGATCGATTTTTGGTGTCTGACTCTTTGGTGGATAGAAACTACCTACTGAGGCAGTGGGTAGGCTCGGGGGGATCATCTGAACACTTCCCTATTTTTCTGGAAATCCGTGATGGACCTTCTAAACCAGCTGGGCCGCTTAAGTTCAATAAGATCTGGTTAAAAGATGAGACCTTCATTGACCTTGTTGGCTCCCTTTGGGTACCTTTTAATCCTAGGGATGCCCTCTCTGCCTCTCATCAGTTCTCTGCTAATATCAAAATAATTAAAGGGCCAGTTAAGGTATGGGCTTATGAAAAGCATAGTAGATATGATAGAGATTTGAAATCGATTGAATTGGAGTTGCAGTCCTTATATGATTCTAGTTCCGGGGGCCTGGGATCTGTGGAAGAAAAAGCACATCTGGTATCACTGGAAGGTAGGAGGAACATGCTGTTACTGGAAAAAGAGGAAACATGGCGTTTGAAAAGTAGGGCGGTATGGCTAACAGTTGGCGATGAGAAAAAAAAATTCTTTCATGCATATGCAAAAGGAAGAAAGGTGTCTAATACCATTTGGAGCCTACAGGACTCAATGGGGGATACCTAGACCTCTTTTGATATTATGGCTGGGGTGGGGGTAAATCACTTCCAAACACTTTTTAAAGCCCCTGCACAGGCTAACATTGTGGAAATAGTCAGAATGGCACAACTTTTTCCCCGGTTTGTGGAAGAGGAAGATAATCACTCCTTGATGACAATTGTCACAAAAGAAGAGCTGAAGGGAGTCCTACAGAGCTTTCAAAAAGACAAAAGTTCGGGACCGGATGGATGGACCGTTGAATTTCTCTTGGTACTTTTTGAGCTTATTGGGAATGATCTCTTGCAGATGGTTGAAGATACAAGAATCTCTGGGCGGATTCCAGCTGCCCTAAACTCTACCTTTATTGCCCTAATACATAAAACTAACAACTGTTCCTCTTTAAGTGATTTTAGACCCATCTCTTTGTGCAACTGTGTATATAAGGTGGTGTCCAAAATTATTGCCAGGCGACTTAAAATTATTTTGTCCAAGCATATCTCCGCGGAACGATTTGGGTTTCTGGAAGGGCGACAAATCCATGAGGCTATTGGAGTAGCACAAGAGGGCATTCATAGTATGAAATCAAGGAAAATCAAAGGAGCTATAATCAAGATTGATTTGTCAAAATCATATGACAAGGTGAGTTGGTTGTATATTCATTTACTTCTTACACATCTGGGCTTTGCTGTGGACTTTATCAGGTGGATTATGAGCTATATTTCTACGGTCTCATTTGCGGTTCTCATTAATGGAGAAGCCTCTCCCTTCTTTCGGTCGGAAAGAGGTCTGCGTCAGGGTTGTCCATATCACCTTTACTTTTCCTGTTGGTAGCAGAAGGGTTAAGTAAGGCACTGAAAAAAGCTTGTAGGGATGGCACCCTCCAGGGTATTCAAGTGGCTCTGGACTTATTTATATCACATCTACTTTTTGTGGATGATATCCTCATTTTCTGTTCTGGATTGATTGGGGACATTGAAACACTCCATGACATCTTCCAACTCTTCTCTCAAGCTACTGGTATGGAGATAAATGACAAGAAATCCACTTTATCGACTCACTTGCTTAGGGAATTTGAGATCATGGCTATATGAAGGATCTTCCCTTATACATTATTACGCCTTGAAGATGGTTTCTGCTACCTTGGGTTCCACTTAAAACCAAATGCATATACAAAATAGGATTGGAACTGGCTTATTGAAAAAATTCACAAGCGGTTGAAGGTATGGAGACACAAGTGGCTTTCGAGAGCAGGAAGACTGGTCCTGCTGAAATCAGTTTTAGAGGCCATTCCGGTGTATTGGATGTCCCTCTCTTGGATCCCCAAAGGGATGTTGGAAAAAGCTCAAAAATTATGCTTTCGTTTTCTTTGGAGCGGTAAAGGAGACTTTGTTTCCCCATGGGTTCGATGGCAAAGAATTGCTATCCCTAAGGCCTTAGGGGGTTGGGGTATGAAAAAATTCATCTTTTCTCACAAGCCCTGGCAGCTAAAGGGGTTTGGATACTGCTAAAATACGATAGCCTATGGACAAGAGTTGTCATCCAGAAATACATTGCCCCTACATCAGTTATGGACTGGGTTCAGAATATGATTAAGTCTCACCGTGGTGGTTCTGTTATCTGGAAAGATGTAACAAAATATTTTTTTGTGGTCGGAGACCTTCTAGCTTGGAATATTGGGAATGGATAGGTTCTTCGAGTTGGGGAAGATCCCTGGTTTGGGAGCAAAGGTAGACACATTTTATCAGATGGACTGATTACATCCCTCCAGGAAATAGCTATAACTTACCTATCCCAACTTGCTTTCCAAGATATGGTCCACCCATGGAATCAATCGTGGATAGATGCAGACACATTGGAACTTTCTGTGGAGGAATAGGATGAATTGAGAACTTATTACAGAGCACTCATACGTTCTCAAATTCACATTCGCGATAGGGAGGACTGTTTGGTATGGGAAGGGGCTCCAAATGGGGTGTTCTCACCAAAGAATGGATACATCAGCTTGAGTCATTTCATAAATCCATGTGAATTGGTTTGGTGGTGGAATCCAATCTGGAAGCTAAACTGCCCTATGAAACACCGTTTATTCATGTGGAATGTCCTTGAAAATTCCATTCCTACCTAGGATTTTTTACAGAGAAAGAACAGGGTTGGGCCGGGGTGGTGCATATTGTGCAAAGCAAATGAGGAAACCTGTCTTCACTTATTTCTCCAATGTCCATACACGGTGCAGGTATGGGAAGAATGCTCCAGAATTTCAAATGTTCAATTTAATTGGGAAGGGAATACGTTGCTACTGGCTTGGTCACAGTGTTGTATGGATCCAATCGACATCTCCTTCAGAGCCCTTCCTCTAATAGTGGCCTGGGGGATTTGGCTGGCATGGAATGGCATGATTTTCAATGAAAAAACCTGTACACCGGTGTCTCAGCCATACAAATATGTGGCTTCATAAAGGCCTACCCTCAACATATCAAAGTCGCGAACCAAAGAACTGTTCTTGATCTTGACATCGACCACTCGATTCCATGGGGTTTGTACGATGGTTCTGCTCAGGAGAACATTTGTGGGGGTGGGGTTGTTCTACATCTTTCTTTAACCCACTCTTATCATCTTTTTTGGGGTCCGGGGGAGGGTGGGAACAATTTTGCTGAACTCATGAGCCTAAAGCTTCTTCTCATTTTCACCATGGAGACTGGTTGTCAACAATTAAATGTGTATGGAGATTCTATGAATGCCACAAATTGGACACTTGGCACTCAACAATGCAGAGACCTTAGACTTGTAGACATACTTTAGGACATTCTAGAACTAAAGCTTTCATTTTTACACTTTTCTTGCAGACACGTTTTCAGGGACAATAACAAGGAGGCGGACAAGGCTTCTAAGATTGGCAGGGACCTTGCAATGGGAATGTGGAAAGTAAAAGAATACCGTGATGGGACTCTATATGAGTACTATCATAGACCTTTCGTTGATGAATTGGCATTCCATGAACAGTAGTTATGATACTAAAAATTTTGGAACAGATTATCTTTTTTTTGTGACGACAGTTTGAAGACTTATTATTACTCTTTAAAGTTTCTTTTTGGTAAATCATGAGGCTCGGGGAGCCACCAGACTTAATTTTGTTTTGTTTTTCTGTTGTGGCCTTATATTTGGTGATGATGAACACACCTGACTGATGTACTGAAGATCTTACTCTTTATCGTACTGATTGTCCTTCAATGGATACCCGCATGCATATTTGCATATACATAATGTAATTTTGTTCACCTCTGCTGAAATAAAATTACGTTTTTTTTTTGTTTTTTTTTTTTTTTTTATTTTTTTTTTCTGGGAAAAAAAAATAAAAAGAAGAAAAGAAAGGCAAGCAAAAAAGAAGAAAAAAAATATAGAAAAAAAAGAAGTCAGAAGAAGAAAAAAGTAAAAGAATAAGAAGTAAAAGTAAAGTTTAGAAGTGAGTAGAAGTAAAAAGTAAAAGTAAGAAGTAAAACCGCACATGGTTTTAAGGTGCACGTGGTTTTGTGAGAAGTGGGTTTGGTTTTATTCCCTAAGAACAAACCAAAAGTGAGATTTGAACCTAGGTGGGGAAGGTAACAATCATTCCTCCCAACCACCCAATCTACACCATTTTACATATATTAAGGGGAAAATACTATTAGAAGAAGAATCATATTGAATATTGGTTATTTAAAAAAAGAAGGAGATATTGAATAAATTTCAAAGAAAACTCGAGAAGATGGGTTTTAATGTTGAAAAGAAGGGAAGGTTTCCTAGAACCTTGTGGTTGAATGTCTTAATACTATTTAGAGTTAAAGGGACACTTGCAGGGAAGGATGTCACCATTTCTATTGCCCCTAGTGAAAGAAATAATTATATTTGTGCTGAATTTGCTAACCATTTAGTGATTGCTGAATCAAATATAAGTGAAAGGCTCAACTTTTGGGACAGGAAGCAATTTCAAATAAGTGGATTAGAATTGAATGTTGGAGATTATATGGTCATATCTCAATTCACTATTAGTTCCTTATGGAGTTTTGATGGTGACATAGTTTTGGGGTTACCTTGGATTAAAAAGACGAAGGATAAATCACAACAAAATCAAAAGCTAGAAGAGGAGAATCGAGATCTTCAGAAGAAACTATTAGAAAACATTGACGAAAATGGTCACCTCAAGAAGCACAAACAAGATCTAATGGATCAAATTCAGAAGCTTAAAGATGATAAGAAAGCGTAAGAAGAAATGACTCGAAATCTTAAAAAAGAAAAAGACTCGTTAGACAATAAGTTGGAGCAAATTTAGAAGAGGACATCAAAGCCCTTGGACTCAAAAATCTACATTGAGAAAAAAGAAGCAAATACAAATTCAGTCCTCATCACAGTTCAAAAAGAAGACAATCTTATAAAAAAAAAACAACAATAACTCCCTATCGACACCCCAACCTTATAAACCAGTATCTTAAAAACTGGGAATTGTCGAAAGATAATGGTACTAATGTTCTCAAAGCTCCTAACAATAGATCAATAGAGAATCCCAACAATCAGCAACAAATCAATTTTGGCTGGATTGATCCATCAACATATCGGAAGTTATGTTCTACACTTAGAAGTTCGTACTGACATGTTTCGTCAGCTATGACGTCACAAGGAACAATGCGACAACGTTATAAGGCTTTGAGGACAAAGCCTTTCTAAGAGAGAGGCAATGTTATGAATAAAATAATAATAATAATAAAAATCAACATATATATATATATATATAATAAATAATAATAATAATAAAATAATGATAATTAATAATGTCTTTCTGAAAAGACATGACTATTAGTGAAAGGGTATTCCGCTAAAGTATAAATAATGGACCCTCAATTGTAATTCATCATCTTATCTTATCAATTTATATATCATTTTACATCTACGGATTTGTGGGTTATTTTGAGAAAACATGGGTTCAACCCTAACTAATTGAGAATATCCAACTATGGATATTACACTGGTCATCAAGGAAGTTTTGGTATTAGACAAACGCCTGGCTATAAGCATCAAATCAAATAGCCTCTGGGCTGAGGCCTGTTTGTTTTGATCGTGTTGTTTACAGAGGTCGGCCTTGGACCGAAATTTATTGCCAATATCACCCTCCTTAACATCTTGAAACTTATATTCTATAATCTGGATTTCAGAAGCCGAAGACTCCTCATTATTTTCCTTTCCACTATCCATTGGAGCAGTCAATTCTTCTTGAGTTGCTGCAACAACCAGCTCCTCTTCAGTGGGAGAAGCAATAGACTCGGCTTGAGTAGCCGCAATAATCAACTCATTTTGTGTTTCCAATTTAAGCTTCTTGTCTCCATTACCTTCTTCAGTATCCATATCTATAACTTCTTCTAAGTCTCTTTTCCGGCCCACCTCCGTGGTGTCTGAAACTTGATCTAAATCCATTATTAAATCAGATAACATGAGATCTCCTTCCTATGTCTCCACGGCTTCCCCCACCTCGGGTTCCCAGCGCAACAAATTTTTCCCCTTTAGCACCCCTTCCTACTCTTTATGTACAAAAGCGCTTAAATTACAGTCTTTCCTTCTCTTGGAAATATTGTGCAAGGGGTCGTATTCAATGGCTACATCTTTCTTAAACCCTAGTGGCTTGAATAATTCATCTACATCTGACAAAGCCTCTTTATTCTTCACGTTGAAAGGACCTACCTTCCAAGGGTATTTCACATCCGTGCTCTTCTTATGTTTTAGGAACTGCACTTCTTCCAGGGCCAATTTCTGTCTAATAAATTCAAGAGCAAAGATCCGCAATGTTAGAAAAGCGGGTAAAACATAGGGCTCCTGTACAAAACCATACAACCTAATGACTGTAATATCCTTTAATAGAAACCAGTCACCGACAGCCAGTTTGTCCTTCAACTGCATCATTGTTTTCATTTCGGGCAACACTCTAGGCAATTCTTCCCCAAAGATGATTTTATAAATAGGGGGCAAAACATAGTTCAAATAATTGAAAACATTTTCTACCAAAACATCTATTTCAAGTAGTGAGGAGAAATGTGGGCTTTAGGCACTACTGTACATAATCATTTTCATCAACTGCGCCCGATATCTAAAAAACCTAGTACTCGGGAAACTGCTCAATTGTACATGTATCTTTTCTGCCAAAAATTCATCAAATCTCAGGGATGGGATGAGCCCACTTCCAAACTTAGCCAAACTGATGCTAATCCTAAAAAGTAAACTTAATTGGACTTTAGTCACCCACAAATCCGTATCCAATCCTAAAAACTAAGCTAACAAAGAAAAAACCAACTGAGAATTGTCATTAAAAAGGCTGACATTTAAGGGGTAGGGTTCTTCAGCGATTTCTAAGCCGGGTTTCAGACACGTAGCTAAGAAAGCTTGACTGATTTCAAGGTTTATTTGGCGATACAGGGAAACCATAGACTCTTCAGAAAAACCCTCCAACTCCTGGTACTGAGACTCGGGAATGAAAAAGGAATTCCTAACAACTAACGCATCTACATTACAGACGACTCTGGACTTATGGGCGTCCATAATTACTCTGTGGGGTTCTGAGTAATTCGAAGAACACCATGTTACCAACTCAGGGAAATAGGACACTTGGTCAAGGCAAAAGAAAATGAACGAGGACCTAAGGATTCCATGTATATCCAGTCCCTGTTCATGCAAGGCTTCCAATCTCTTCTTAATTTTTGGAATCGGGAGCCGAATGCATGTGTCAAATACATCGGCATCTCTATCTTCCAGGGAAACCTTAACCCTAGAACTGGTAGAAGCTTACTCTTCCCCCATCTTATGACTTTAAAAGACTTATATTTTTAGAGAATGGTGGTTAGAGATCCTACCTGTCACTTTAGAAGCCCTGCACGCGCCCTGTCGAAGGTTTTGTCACCTTCGTCGTCTGCCACACGCCCAGAGACTTTCTGACTTCGACAGGATTCAAAACAAATGTCAACCTTCACGAGCGTTCTTATATATATAACCGGGTTTCAATAACCTCCGGTTTCTTTGGCCAGCTGTCCTTTGATCTCAACCGTTTGAACTCTCACGTGCTCACTCTCCATCGTCGGATCTGACTTTCTCTTTACCCACTGATTTGACAACCCATCTATTTCTGCCATCGGATCATCTTTCTAGTTCTCATCTGGGCCGTTCATCTCAACTAGATGCGTCTACGGGGTAGTATCGCATGCACCCAAAAAACTTTTCCTATATCGCCTTTTCTCCATGCGACAGGATTTGGAGTTGACACCTGTCGGGTAGGAAAGGTCCATCGCATCTGCCCTGCCGCTATCCAGTGTGCTACTTCTTGATGCGACTATCTATGATAGCCTTCCATCTCTTCTCAAGCGTGTATCCACAGTGAGGTCTCATGCTCCATTTAACTCCTAGATTATCCGTCTGCTGGTGGGGTCCTTCCTATTATATCCTGTGCATTTTCGACTTCCACCAGCTGTTGATGCGGCTCTCCTTGCCATCCGAACCGTAGATCTGTCGGATACTTAGGCCCTTTTTGTTGTAAATGAAATGAACCCTTATATCTTGAAAGGATAACCTCTGTTGTAGATCCTTTCACTTGTCCCCACCATCACATGTGCCTAATATGGCCTTGCTCACTGCTCCTTTCTCCTTGCGATGCCCTCTTAAGCCAACACCTGTCCGACAGGACCAGACCCATTGCATCCACCTATCCCCTTTCTTCCTCGCAACTTGGCCATGCGATGGTCCATTGAAAACTGTAGATCTCGCTCCCGCTCTTGATCAATGGTGCCGACCTGTGCGACGCTTAGTCTGTCATGATTCGCCCACGGACTATAGGTTCTAGGTTATTCTCCGCTTTCCTTCAATCATTTATTTGCCTATTAATACCTAGCTTTTTCCTTTAGCCCATTTTTATTGCATTGGACCCTTTCTAGACCATTCTTTCTCATGTCTTAGCACCTGGCCATCGAGGATGGAGATTACTTCAAGCTTTTCTCAGGTATTTGTCTGACCCTCCACCTTTCATATACAGGTTTTTATGTTGCAAAAGAGAAAAAAATATATAGGTGCTAACAGGCCCTATAAGAACCTAAGGTTGGAGTGGAATCTCATCTGATGGAGTAGGTTGACCTATCCTTTGGAAGCTGTCACATGCCCAAACATATTGATCCGGGTCGTGTCTAGGAAGCACGAGGGGGGACAATAGTTGGACTGAATGAGTCAGCTTTGTTATGGCATAAGCTTAATAAACATAATGAGCAAAGCAGGATTACGCAACACAGATAAACACAAATACGCAGACAATATGCAGGAATGTGAACTTTTCTTCTATTAATTGCAAACAGATCAAAACTGATGTATGTTACAATATTATACATGCTTATATAGAATTATGAGATACTTGGGTGCATGCCCATTTTGTTCAATTACAAAGAAGATGTTAGAATGATTTCAATAGTTCAACCATTACAGTCGACTGGAAGATAGAGAGACAGTTTGTCGAAGTTCGACAGTCGTTGGTCGCATGTTGATGCTGCATGTCGATGTCACGAACTGTGAGGTTGCTGAACATGTCAAAGTGGAGAATCGTCGGAGTTGTGTCGAAATCAGAACCTGTCGAAGTTGTCAAAGTCATGTCGAGTTGAAACTTGTCAAAGTTGTATCGACATCAATGACTTGTCAACTATGATGCAGATTAGACCTCCTTCCTTAAGAAACAATGGACCCCATTGTTTGCTCGTGAAGGTGAGGAAACTTGTTAGTCACTTCAGTAATAGAGTACCACTTTCCTTGAGATGGGATCTAGCCAGCCTTGGAAACCTGAAACAAGGGAATTGTGTTCGTCCTTGTATGGCGTACTCATCGTCCCACAATGGTGTCGCAAGGAAGAGGCTCCTGAACATCTGGATGGATGTCTTCGGGTTCTACTGTTGATAAGTCATGTTCCAACAAGGGTGCATGGTATGGTCTAAGTAGATCCACATTGAAGACTAGATGCAGACCCAGGCATGCAGGAATGTCAAGCTGGAAAGCATTTTCACCAATCTGTCGAAGAATACTGTACAGACCATATCACAAAGGCTTGAGATTTTTGAATGGGCCAGTGAAGTGCTCCTTCTTGAGATGTAGCCAGACCTTATCCCCAATTTGGGATGTATGAGGAATACGATGCTTGTCATGTCGGGCTTTAGCTTTCTCGTTTTCTCTATGCAACATATCCTATGCTTGCTTCTGGATGTTGCATATATGTTCTCAAAACTTGACTGCTTTATCAACTTCTCGTTGGATGTGGTCTGTGTCGGAGGTTGGCTGTGTAGAGGAGCTAATCATCGATAGGCACTGAGGGTTGAAATCTGTAACAGTAATCAACTGGACTCTTTCTTGTAGAGCTGTGCTGAAAACGATTGTAGCTATGCTGAATGTATGGAAGACTTTCATCCCATGTGTGTCGATGCTTGTGATTGTACATGTGAAGCAGTTGTACTACAAGGCGATTTACAACTTCTGTCTATCCGTCGGTTTGAGGATGGAAAGTTGTCGAAAATGAGAGTCATGTGTCTATCTATTTCTAGAGGATCTTCCAAAAGATGCTGACAAATCTGGCATCTCGGTCAGAAATGATGGTTGTGGGTAAACCAAAGTGTTTCCAAACAAGTGTAAAGAAGAGTCGAGCGGTCTGCTACACTTGTTGATGTATTTATAGCTTCAAAAGATATTCACTTGTATATTGTATGTGTTACACTTGTAATTTATTTGTATCCCAACGGAGATGTATTATTCCTCCGATTAGAAGTGTTGTCATTTGTATTTGCAAGTGTCACAAGTATTATTGTAAGTGTCACAACTTATATTTGATGGGTTATTAGACCACCTTAGTGGGGTCGTCCCAGTTTGGGTTAAAGGGTTATTAGACCACCCTAGTGGGGTCGGCAGTGACATGTGGATGGGTTATTAGGATTCCTTAGGAAGTCATCCCAGTTAGTATTAAAGGCAAGTCATTGTATAAATAGAGAGTGTGTGTCTCTCATTCTATTCATTCACTCACTCGCTCACTTCGCATTAGTGAGAGAGAGGAGGAGTGCACACAAGTGGAGGAGGAGAAGCTGTTAGGATACTATCTCTTGTGTTGGGGTTTGATCTTTGTGATCTTTGTATTGGTGCTTATTCTATCTCTGATGAGGTTGCGGGGTTTTTCACCTTCTTGGTTTTCCCCGATGAAATGCTTTGTGTCTCTTGTCTCTTATGTTTGATATGTTGTACATGTTGTTATCTCAGTTACGATCCTTGATAAGATTGAATTAAATGCTGAAAAACTAACATGGTGTCAGAGCTAGCCTGAATGAAGGAATTATATGGCATTTACGACACTTGTTGCACTTGCGACAAATTGGAAGCTAGGGCTTGGTATAGTAAAAACCAATCATCATGGAACTTTCACTATAAATCCGTTTTGGCGAAACTTCAGGATCTGAAACGTTTATAGGTCCAAGATTAAATGTCCATGTACCTTGCGTCTGAAGGAAAGCCTCCAATTCGTTTTACTTTGTGAGAGATGATCCGTACAAGTTAGGGTTTTTGCCTCTTCCAGAATGCAGTCCTAAACAAGTGACCTAGGAAAAAAGGTCATATCTCGGGCTAGGAATCTCCAAATGGAATTCCATAAAATATGATAGTTAGGGAACGGACTGTAATTTCACAGGTCCAGGTTTCAGAGGTTGAAGTTGAAATAGTGACATGTGGAACTCTGTACAAGTTCGCTATACTGTTTCATCCCATAAACAGGTCACGTTGTGACACTTGGCATCTCTCTCTCTCTCTCTCAGTGAATTCATTGAACCTCAGATCTGTGGGGTTTGAAATATGACAGGTCATTCTACCATACGCTGAAGTTTTAGACCCTGAGGATCCAAAATTTCAGAGATACATTAGAAACAATATGGCATATATTTATGTCCAAACAGAATTGGCTTCTGAGCACTTTCATTTTTGGCTCATCACTGTTGCAGGAAATTAGGGTTTTTGAAAAAGTTGGAATTTTTGGAATCTGAGACCATGATTGTATGCTCCTTATAAAAATCAAAATTTAGATCCCAATATCGAATTTTTTGGTTGGGCAAAACCCTGGGCTCTATCAAACCCTAGTTCAGGATTTTAACCAGAAAAAACCAGAAAACCAGAATTTGATAGAAGCTGCAGATCCGAAACTCGCAAGTCAATTTTGAGGGGTCAATTTTTGGATTTTTCAAAATCTAAGCACACCAGCTTACTCACCTTAGTCATTTTCATCTCCTTGTTCAGACAAAAGTTTGAAATTCCAAGTTTGGATTTTTGGGATTTCTTTATCAAACCCTAGCTAGCTCCAGATCCAAATTCAACAAATCAAGTGGGGCTAATAACTTCCGAGCATGGAAGTATAGGATTGGGTTAATCCTAGAAGAGAATGATTTGGACACCTACATGAGTGAAGAAGTTCCAATTCCAAAGGGAGATGAGGATAAGGACTTATATAAGAAGTCTACAAGCAATCCCAATAGGTATGACTTGAGGAGATACAGGTATGTTTTGAAATCTGTTCATGATTAAGTTTATGATATGTTTGTCTTCATATTATTTAGGTTAGTACAATATTGATTAATTTTTAGACTTGTCTTATCACCTTAGTAAAAATATAAATGCATGTGAAGTAGAGAAGACATTCATTGATTAGGGTTATGGCACTTAAGATTGTATTAATGTACTATGGTGTTGTATGAGGATGATGTTGTCCACTAACATGAAAGGTACATCAAGAAAGACAAATCAAGTTCTAGATCAAGAACATATTATGACAATGGTGACATGAAGACAAAGACTCATCCATAGCCATTGATCACACAGAAGCTCTACTTACGAGGTATGCATAATTTGGTTCTACAATGCTTAACTTATGAGATATGTAGGTTACTAGCACAAGGTCTCTAAATCATTGACAAGAACAAAAAATACATTGTTTGGGTATGTTAGACATAACTAGCAAACATGATAATCAAGTTATGTCTTTCCTGTATCAAGTTAGAATCCTACCTTGTGTTAGGATCTTATATAAGTATACTTTGTATGATTGATAATGATTATTCATGAAGTTATAAGTTTGAATAATCATGGGTTTACGCATATTATGCTTCTTAGTTTGATTAATGATATGACAAAATAGAAGACTCCTATGGTCAAATAAGAATATGCATGAGTAAAAGAAGTACTCCCTAAAACCTTGAATACTAATGCTTGTGATAAATTACCTGTGTATGAAATGACCATAACCATACATGTTTAAGATTATTTAGAATCATAATGTTTTGATAGTATTGAGATTATACTAATGCATGTATGATTATGTATGAGATATTGAGGATGACACAATGATGACACTAGTGCACACTTAAGCATGCATAGCGGTCTAGATGGATATCAGTTCAAAGATAGATAATCAAGGAAGAAAATATCAAGAGGGAGCACACTCCAGTAGTTCCTGCAAGGAAGCAAAGATCAAGAGGGAGCACACTCCAATAGTTCTTGCAAGGAAGCAAAGATTGAGAGGGAGTCCACCCAACAAGCAAACAAAGATAAGTATTTGAATTGTCATTTCTTGTATATGATTACTTAAATGATGTTGTTCAGTCATGTACATACTTATCTTCCTAGATTTATGATGTATATTATGCATTTTAGAAAAGTTGCATTAATGAACAAGATACTACTAATATGCAAGTAATGGGTAAGTGGCATATGGTACTGTACAAAATTCCATTGCTACTTATCTAGAATGAAGCCTCTTTGCTGACATGTTGGGAGTTGTGAACACTCTTAACAATGTTCTGGTAGAGATGGAAGGCATCTAGAAAGTTATCGTATGAATATGGGATATGGATGAATGTTGTATTGAAGCATTGGCTAAGATAATTGCATGTCTGTCTGACATATATTCTTATGTGTAAGATTTTTTTATGAAAACTATGAGAAGTTTCTAATCATGCAATTGAATTTGACTTATAGGAAAGATCATGTACGATCACCTACAAAAGAAGGACAACGACATGTGTTCCAGCGACAAAGTTCAAGAAAACTACCTATTGAAGATATTGAAGAATATGAAGTTCCCAGGATCCGGGATATAGTAATGGAAGGATTCCATGTATGAGGAATACCGGTCGATCATGAAGAATGATAATTGGGATGTGGTCCCAAGACCAGAAGGGAATTCTGTTGTGACTTCCAAGTGGGTCTATAAGATCAAACATGCTACAAATGGTAGCATAGAGAAATACAAGGCAAGGTTTATGGCTCGTGGCTTCTCCTAGAAAGAAGGGATAGATTATGAGAATCCTTTGCACCTGTATCTAGATACACTTCCATCAGAACAGTACTTGCTCTAGCTGCATTGATGAAATGGAAGATACATTAGATGGATGTCAAGACAACTTTATTGAATGGTGTATTCGAAGAGGAAGTGTATGTGGAGCAGCCACTCAGATTTGAGACACATGACAGGGAAACACATGTGTGCAATTTTAAGAAATCCTTGTACAGTTTGAAACAAGCACCTAGGACATGGTATGGTAGGGTAGACAACTTCCTGACCAGTTTGGGATTTACCAAAAGTAAAGCGGATTCCAACCTTTACTACAAGGTTGAGGAAGGCAATCCAATGATACTCCTACTGTATGTGGATGACCTGTTTGTGACAGGTGAGGGTAGGTTGATTGCTGACATGAAGAGGAATCTTGCTTCCAAGTTCGAGATGAAGGACTTGGGTATGATGGATTACTTTCTAGGCATGGAGGTGTGGCAAAGTGCAAATGGAATCTTCCTTGGACAAGAGAAGTATGCAGTAGAAATCCTGAAGCGGTTCGGGATGATGGACTGCAAGGCCATGGCCACACCTATGGCATCGAACCTGAAGCTGTTGAGTGATGCTTCTTCATAGTCGGTTGATGCCACAATGCATCGTCAAATGATTGGGTCCTTGATGTACCTTACGAACACCAGACCAGATATTTGCTTTGCTGTGAACACTTGTAATGTCCCCATTTTGACCCCATTGCATTCAAACGTAAATAATGTAATATATTTATAAAATCATGGTGAGGAGCTCAAGGCCAAGGCCCCACCATCGATTTAGTGATGCATATGGTTTATGTGCTAGCCAGGCACATTGGAATTTCAAATATCATGTAAATATGCATTTTAATAAAATACCCACAACTATTTATGCAATAAGAGATGGGGGCATGATTTTACAAGGAATCGAGAGGGAAATATTCAAACCCTTGGAGCCAATCAAGTCAAGACAAGTGTCAATGAGAGAACCCATAAAACCCTCAACTACCCATGTTGACTTTTGTACCCAATCATTCATTTCTCCCAAGAGTTGGGTGAAGTATTTAATTCCTTGGGAATGGAGAGGTATGGCTATCCAACTTCGGGTATGGGAAAGCCACCCTTCATGGAAAATCATGTTTGGCTTCTTGAGCAAGAAAAGAGCCATGAATTGCTCTAATCCATTACCCATCAACCAGTTTGGCTCTCTCATGAGTGGGGAGCTGGCTAGGTGTTTTTCCCCATTGAATTTATCTGTTTTCCTTCATTCTCAGCTGGGAAAAGGGCGTTTTTGTGTTGTATACCAGTGGGGAAGAAGGGGAAACAAATTGGGGTTCCATAGAGACCGTTTGGGCCACCGAATGCTCAGATATTTGGGGGAGAAATCCTTTTCCTCCTTGTGATTGTTTTTCCCCATCCCACAATCTGCTTTTGGCAAGAAATGATTTGGATAAGACCCATGGCCATCCGTTTGTAAATCCCATTGTTAAGCATGTGTATCCATGCCCAATGACTGTGCTTTCTTTGTGAGAAAAGAGTATGTTGGGGTATGGGTTATGGTGATCCATTGCTTTGGCTTGATATTGAATGCAAGTATCCAGAAATGAAGAGGGTTCAGATTTAGCCTAATAAACCCAGTTGTGGACTGGCTTGGCTTAGATGCATTAAGTTTTGGCTATGTATGAGCTTGAATGTCCCCTTTTCCTTGTAAAAATCATGCCCAGCTCAGGGGTGGTCTTTGAATGCTGAAATAATACAGGCTGGGAAGAGACCTATGGTTGGGTGGAACGTTGCAGTGACATAGCTAGTTGCTTGGGACCATTTCACAATGAAGATGAGTATATTCTTTATGTGTATTTACTTCTGCAATGTTTTAATTTGATGATTGCATTGATATGCTGTATGCATGAGAAATGTGTGTGGATGGTGTTTAATTCTGCTGTGCATATTTTCTTGATTTTCATCTACACACTTTAGATTTTATTTGTATGAATCTAATGAATGGGATGAGTTTATGTGAAAGCCCATATTTTGGTATCATGCTACCTTCCTCGCATTCGGCCAACTGGAGGGGACATTACAACACTTTGAGCCTATTCCTGACAGATCCTAGACATGTTCACCTGATTGATGCAAGGCATATTTTGAGGCACCTAAGGGGTATGATTGATTATGGCCTCAACTATGATGTAAATCAAAAGTTTAACCTGGAGGGTTATGTTGATTCAGATTGGGCAGGCAGTGTTGCAGATAGGAAGAGCACTTCAGGGTGCTAATTCAGTATGGGATCAGGTGTGATCTCTTAGTTTAGCAGGAAGCAGTCCTGCATAGCACTGAGTACAGCCAAAGCAGAGTATGTCATAGCTTGTTTGACTAGTTTGGAGGAAGTATGGCTTAGGAAGCTACTGTCTTATTTATTTGATCTCCAGTTGGATGCTACTTGTATCTTCTGTGACAACCAAAGTTGTGTGAACTTGTCTGAGAACTCGGTGTTCCATGACAAGTCGAAGCACATCGAGATCAAATATCACTATATGAGGGATATGGTGTAGAGAGGAGTAGTGAAGCTCCAGTATGTTGCGATAGATGAGAAGATTGCAGATGTGTTGACCAAACCACTAGCCAGAGTGAAGTTTGAGTACTTTAGATAGAGGCTTGGTGTTCTTCATATAGAAGATACTTCGAGGAGGAAGTTATGGGATGCATTTGTAGGAGCCATTCCAAGCATGGTGGTAGGAGGATCCTTCCCATGGATGTGGATGTAAGAGTTGTGTGATGAGCATTAGGACGATGCTCCGGATGTTTCTATGATGATCAGGTTGATCATGTGTGATGAGCATCAAGATGATTCTCCAGACGATTTTCATCAGGAAGATGCTATGATGATGATCAGGTTGATCATGTGTGATGAGCATCAGGACGATGCTCTAGATGATATGCATCAGGATGATGATATGTATATGATCAGGTTGATCATGTGATGATGATATGCATCAGGATGATGTTATGTATATGATCAGGTTGATCATGTGATGATGATATCCATCAGGATGATCCTATGCTATGATGATGACTAAGATGATCATTTGCACCAGGATGATGCACTGTATGATGATGATCAGTATGATCATGAGTACTAGGATGATGCTCAGTGCGAGGATGATCAGGTTGATCTTGAGTATCAGGATGATACTTCGTGGCCGTGGACAGGTTGTGCGATAATCATATAATAGCGCCTTGGGATATTTGCAGATACTCTTGCGAGGTTTTGCCTATGGCATATAATAGAGCCTTGGGAGATATGGCAAATGCTCTTTCAAGGTTTTGCTTGGAAGGACATATAATAGCACCTTGGGATATTTTTTGATACTCTTGCGAGGTTTTTCCTATGGCATATAATAGCTCCCTGGGAGATCTAGCAAATGCACTTTCGAGGTTTTTCTCTGTGGCATATAATTTCTCCCTGCGAGATCCGATAGGTTGAGCAGTAAGCTCGTAATCAGTCCTAGGATGCACTTTCGAGGTTTTGCCAAGACCACATGTAATCAATTCTGGAGATCCGATAGGTTGTGCTAGGCATGTAAAAGTCCTTGGATGCTCTTTAGAGATATTTTCGGTCGTTCTAGGCACATAAATGTTCCTGGGATGCTCCTTTAAGGTTTTGTGGTGGTCACATGTAATAGCTCCTTGGGAGATCCGATAGGTTGAGCATTAAGCTCGTAATCAGTCCTAGGATGCTCTTTCGAGGTTTGTTGATGCACGTGTTAGTTTTTCATCATTTAATTCAATAGATATAGGATCTTAACTGAAAGAACAACATGTACAACTTATCAAGCATAAGAGACAAGAGACAAGAGACACAAAAAATTTCCTTGGGGAAAACCAAGAAGAGGAAAAAACCCCGCAACTTCCTCAGAGATAGAATAAGCATCAATACAAGGATCACCATGATCAAATCCAAGAGATAGATATCTTCAGCAACATGCCCCTCCTCCACTTATGCGCACCCTCCTCTTCTCTCACTAATGCGGAGTGAGTGAATAATAGAATGTGTAAAATGAGAGAGACACAATCTCTATTTATACACTAACTTGACTTGACCTTTACTCAACTAGGTCGGCCCCAACTTAACCACTTAACATAATGCTGACTGGGATGAACCCTCTAGGGTGGTCTAATAACCCTTTGACCCACATGACTCATATAGGGCCGACCCCATCAAGGTGTTCTAATAACCCATCAAGTATAAGTTACGACACTTACAATATAGCTTGTGACACTTGCAAGTACACATGATGACACTTCCAATCGGAGGAATAATACATCTCCGTTGGGGATACAATAAGGTATAAATGTAATATATACAATATACAAGTGAATATCTTCCAAAGTTACAAATACATCAACACTCCCTCTTAACTAGGAAGGTATTCTCTTGACACAAGTCATCAATACATATAGGCACAAGTCTTCAATTCTAGAGCTGGATCATCGTCATTGGATCACGGAGCATCATCATCATCATTGCTGTTGTACACAACATCTTGATCACTGGGCTATCTCTCAATTCTTCTCATCATAGGAAGTTATACAGAGCCAACCATTTTTCATGCTGGATGTAGGCCCACCACTTGTAGGTCTTCATCAACACTGGCCATACTGTGGAATCCTCAGGATTTATTACGTGCATCACAAAACCTTGAAAGAGTATCCCAAGATCCTTTATGTGCCTAAGCACAAACGAAAAGATCTCCCAAGGAAATATTATATGTGACCCCACCAAAAAACCTCAAAAGAGTATCCCACGATCCTTTATGTGCCTAAGCATGACCGACAAGATCTCCTAGGGCAATATTACATGTGGTCATCACAAAACCTTGAAAAAGAATCCCAGGACTGATTACGAGCATACCGCTCAACCTATTGGATCTCCCAGGGCAAGATTACATGTGGTCATGGAAAAACCTCGAAAGAGAATCCCAGTACTAATTATGAGCGTACTGCTCAACCTATCGGATCTCCCAGGGCAATATTATATGCCATAGGACAAAACCTCCAAAGAGCATCCCAGGACTGATTATGAGCATACTGCTTAACCTATCGGATCTCCCAGGGAAATATTATATGTTCTCCTAGAGAAAAACCTCGAAAGAGCATTTTCCATATCTCCCAGGGAACTATTACATGCCATAGGAAAAACCTCGCAAGAGTATTTGCAAATATCCCAGGGCAAGATTATATGCTCATCTCCATAACCTGTCCATGACCACAAAGTATCAACCTGATACTCACCATACATCATCCTGATGTACATGATCATCCTGATCATCATCACTACATCCTCCTAATGCATGTCATCCAGAGCATCATCCTGATACTCATGATCTAGAGCATCGTCCTAATAATCATCACACATGATCATCTTGATCATCGTCACTGCATCGTCTTGATGCATGTCATCATACATGATCCAACTGATCATACAACGCATCCAACTAATGCATATACAAATACATGATCCAACTGATCATACAAAGCATCCAACTGATGCATATACAAAGCAGTAACTGGAGCATCGTCATGATGCTCATCACACAACGCTTACATCCACAACCACGGGAAGGATCCTCCTCTCACCATGCTTGGAATGGCTCCTACAAATGTGTCCCATCACTTCTTCCTTGAAGTATCTTCAATCTGAAGAACACTAAGCTTCTCTCTAAAGTATTCAAACTTCACTCTGGCTAGTGGTTTCGTCAACACATCTACAACCTGTTCATCCGTCGCAACATACAAGAGTTTCACTGTTCCTCTCTGCACCATATCCCTGATATAGTGATATTTGATCTCGATGTGCTTCGACCTGTCATGGAACATTAGGTTCTCAGACAACTTCACACAACTCTGGTTGTCACAAAATATATAGGTAGCATCCAACGGGGGATCAAATAACTCAGACAGTAGCTTCCTAAGCCATACTGCCTCACAACTAGCTAAACAAGATGCAACATACTCTGCTCTGGCTGTACTCAATGCTACACAGGATTGCTTCCTGCTAAACCAAGAGATCACACCTGATTCCATACTGAAGCAGCAACCCGAAGTACTATTCCTATCTGCAACACTGCCTGCCCAATCTGAATCAACATAACCTTCCAGGTTAAACTTTTGATTTGCATCATACTTGATCCCATAATCAATGGTACCCTTCAGGTACCTCAGAATATGCTTTACAGCAACCAGGTGAACACTTCTCAGATCTGTCAGGAACTGGCTCAATGTGTTCACCGCAAAGCAAATATCTAGTCTTGTGTTCGTCAGGTACATCAAGGACCCAATCACTTGACAATACACAATGACATCAACCGGCTCAGATGAAGCATCACACAGAAGCTTCAGATTTGATGCCATAGGTGTGGCCATGGCCTTGCAGTCCATCATCTCGAACCGCTTCAGGATCTCTACTGCATACTTCCCTTGCCCAAGGAAGATATCATCTGCACTCTGCCACCCCTCCCTGTTTAGAAAGTAATGCGTCATCCCCAATTCCTTCATCTCGAACTCGACATCAAGCTTCCTCTTGGTGTCAACAATCAACCCATCCTCACCTGTAACAAACAGGTCATCCACATACAGTAGTAGTATAACCAGATTGCCTTTCTCAACCTTTAGTAAAGGTTGGAATCTGCTTTACTCTTGGTAAATCCCAAGCTGGACATAAAGTTGTCTATCCTACTGTACCATGTCCTAGGAGCTTGCTTCAAGCCATACAAGGCTTTCTTCAATCTGCACACATATGACTCCCTGTCATGTGTCTCAAAACTGAGTGGCTGCTCCACATACACTTCCTCTTCGACTATACCATTCAAGAAAGTTGTCTTGACATCCATCTGGTGTATCTTCTACTTCATCACTATAGCCAGAGGAAGTACTGGTCTGATGGAAGTGTATCTGGATACAGGTGCAAAAGTCTCTTAATAATCTATCCCTTCTTTCTGGGAGAAGCCACAAGCTACAAACCTTGCGTTGTATTTCTCTATGCTACCATCTGCAACATGCTTGATCTTATAGATCCACTTGGAAGTCACAATAGACATCCCTTCAGGTATTGGGACCACATCCCAAACATTTTTCTTCATAATCGACTGGTATTCCTCGATCATGGCATTCTTCCATTACTGCATCCCGGATCCTGGGAACTTTAGATTCTTCATTATCTTCAATAGATAGTTTTCTTCGAACTTCGTTGTTGGAACAAATGTTGTTGTCCTTCTTTTGTAGGTGATTTTACACGATATTTCCTACAAGTCAAATTCAATTGCATGATTAGAAACTTCTCATAGTGTTTCAGAAAAAAATCTTACACATAGGAATATATGTCATACAGTCATGCAATTATCTTAGCCAATGCTTCAATACAACATTTATCCATATCCCGTATTCATACGGTAACTTTCTAGATGCCTTCCATCTCTACCAGGACATTTGTTAAGAGTGTGCACAATTCCCAACATGTCAGCAAAAATGTTTCATACTAGATAAGTAGCAATGGAATGTTGTATAGTGCCATAGGCCACTTACCCATCACATGCATATTAGCAGTATACGGTTCATTAATGCAAATATCGTAATATGCATAACACACATCCTAAATCTAGGAACACAAGTATGTACATAACTGAACAACATCATTTAAGTAATCATATAATGACAATTCAAATACTTATCTTTGTTTTGTTGTTGGGTGGACTCCCTCTCAATCTTTGCTTCCTGGAGTGTGCTCCCTCTTGATCTTTGCTTCCTTGCAGGAACAATTGGAGTGTGCTCCCTCTTGATCTTTGCTTCCTTGCAGGAACAACTGGAGTGTGTTCCCTCTTGATATTTGCTTCTTGGATTACCTGTCCTTGAACTTATATTCATCCTGGATCACTATGCATGCTTAAGTGTGCACTAGTGTCATGATTGTGTCATCCTCAAGATCTCATACATAATCATACATTCATTAGTATAATCTCAATACTATCAAAGCATTATGATTCTAAATAATCTTAAATATGTATGGTCATGATCATTTCATACATAGGTATTAAGCATTAGTATTCAAGGTTTTAGGGAAGACTTCTTTTACTCATGCATATTCTTATTTGACCATAGGACTCTTCTGGTTAGTCATATCATCAATCAAAGTAAGAAACATAATATGCATAAACCCATGATTTCCCAAACTTATAACTTCATGAATAATCATTATCAATCATGCCAAATATACTTATATAAGATATCCTAACACAATATAAGATTCTAACTTGATACAGGAAAAACATACCTAGATTGTCATGCTTGCTAGTTATGTCTAACATACCCACATAATGTCTTCTTATTCTTTTCAATGACTTGTGCTTAATAACCTGCATAACTCATAAGTTAACCATTGTAGAACCAAATTATACATACCTCGTAAGTAGAGCTTCTATGTGATCCATGACTATGGATGAGTCTTTGTCTTCATGTCACCATGGTCATATGTTCTTGATCTAGAACTTGATTTGTACCTTTCATGTTAGCGGACAACATCAACCTCATAGAACACCACAGTGCATTACTCAATCATAAGTGTCATAACCCTAATCAATGAATGTCTTCTATCATTCACATGCATTCATACTTTTACTACGGTGATAAGACAAGTCTAACATTAATAAAGATTGTACTAACCTAAAAAATATGAAGACAAACATATCATAAACTTAACCATGAACATATTTCAACACATACCAGTATTTCATCAAGTCATACCTGTCAAGATTGCTTGTAGCATTCTTATGTAAGGCCTTAGCCTTATCTCCCTCTAGAACTAGAACTTCTTCACTTATGCAGATGTCCAATTCATTCTCTTCTAGGATTAACCCAATCCACTTCGATTTGTTGAAACTGGATCTGGAGATGGATTAGGGTTTGTCCGAGAAACCCCTAAAAATTCAAACTTTGAATTTCAAACTTCTGATTGGATGAAAAGATGTGCCTTGCTGAGCTGATCAAGTTGGTATAATTCAATTTTGAAAACTGCAAAATTTGACCCCTCGAAATTGCCTTTGGAACTCTTGGATCTTCTGGACAGGATCCCGAACTAGGTTTTGATAAAGCATGGTCTTCTGCCCATCCAAAACGATCGAGCTTGTGTTCTAAACTTTTATTTTTCTGAGGAGCTTCTAGCCATGGTCATAGATTTAAAAAATTCCAACTTTTGCAGTAGCCCTAATTTTCCACCTTTCCGATCAAAATCCTGAACTAGGGTTTGATCAAGCCCGACCTTCTGCCCAACCAAAAAATTCAATCTTGGTCTCTAAATTTTGATTTTGATGAGGATCATATAGTTGTGGTCTCTGATTCCAATAATTCCAACTTTCTCCGAAACCCTAAATTCCCACAGCAGTGATAAGCCAAGAATGAAGGTGCTCAGAATCCAATTCTGTTTTGATAGAAATATGCACCTGATTGTTTCTGGTGCATATCTGAAATTACAAATTCACAGGGTTTGAAACTTCATCCTGTCGTAGCTCGACCTGTCATATTTCCTACCCCATAGGTATGACCTCAATTGGATTCTCTGAGAGATTTTTATGCCAAGTGTTGCAACTTGACCTGTTTATGGGATAAAATAGGATAGCAAACTTGTACGGCATGCCACGTGTCACTGGTTCAACTTCGGCCTTTGAAAAACTTACCAGAGAAACTACAATCCGTTCTCTTACTGTCACTTTTTACAGAATTTCATTTGGATCTTCCTAGCCCAAGTTGTGACCTTGTTTCCCAGGTCACCTGTTTATGATTGAGATATGGAAGAGGCATAAACCCTAGATTGTACAGGTCATAAAATAGAAATTACAACGCATTAGATGTTGTGCTTCGGACACAAGGTACATGGGGATGTTATCTACGACTTTTAGAAGTTTCAGAACCTGAAACTTCGCCAAAATGGATTTATAGCAAACGTTCCACGATGACTGGTTTTTGCTATATGAAGCCCTAGCTTGCAATTTGTCGCAAGTGCAACAAGTCTCATAAATTCCATATCATGCCTTCCTTTAGGCTAGCTCTGATACCATGTTATTTTTTCATCATTTAATTCAATAGATCTAGGATCTTAACTGACAACATGTACAACATATCAAGCATAAGAGACAAGAGACAAGAGGCACAAAACATTTCATCAGGGAAAACCAAGAAGGTGAAAAAACCCCACAACTTCCTCAGAGATAGAATAAGCATCAATACAAGGATCACCATTATCAAACCCAAGAGATAGATATCTTCAGCAGCATGCTCCTCCTCCACTTGTGCAAACCCTCCTCTTCTCTCACTAATGCGGAGTGAGTGAATAATAGAATGTGTAAAATGAGAGAGACGCACTCTCTATTTTTACACTAACTTGACTTGACCTTTACTCAACTAGGTTGGCCCCAACTTAAACACTTAACATAATGCTAACTGGGACGACCCCTCTAGGATGGTCTAATAATCCTTTGACCCACATGACTCATACAGGGCCGACCCCATCAAGGTGTTCTAATAACCCATCAAGTATAAGTTACGTCACTTACAATATAATTTGCGACACTTGCAAGTACACATGATGACACTTCTAATCAGAGGAATAATACATCTCCATTGGGGATACAATAAGGTATAAATGTAATACATACAATATACAAGTGAATATCTTCCGAAGTTACAAATACACAAACAACACGGAATCAACCCTGAGGATTCCATATGATGGCCAGATATGATGAAGACCTATAGTAGGCTAGGCCTACAACAAGCATGAAAAGGGGCTGGCTCTGTAGAACTTCCTATGACGAGAATAATTGAGAGATATTACTAGTGATCGAGATGACGAGTACAATAGCAGTGACGATGATGCTCCAATGATCCAGTGACGATCATCCAGGTCCATTATTGAAGACTTGTGCCTATATGTCTTGATGACTTGTGTCAAGAGAATACCTTCCTAGTTAAGAGGGAGTGTTGATGTATTTGTAACTTCAGAAGGTATTCACTTTGTTACAAACATAAAAATAATAATAAATATATATACATTAAATAATAATTAAACATTAAATGTAATTCAATGAGGAGTTGTGACTCCTCAATAAGTGATGCCCAAGCTATATTTAAGTAGGCCACTCATTGTAATTTATACATCATCTATTATTCATCAATTATCAAACATGTGGCTTTTCAAGAAATTGCGGGTGTCATAGAAATATTGTGGGTTTACAAAGTTATATCACTTCAGTGGTATCAGAGCCTCGTTGGCTGATCCAGCCTTTGGCCATATTTCAGACCTTGTCTGATTTTTTTTTTGGCTTGTGGCCTTACTCCAGGGTTTCCCTGAATTTATGGTCATTGACCACACATATCCTCCCACCACCACCACTCATTCATTTCCCTACCACTCCTGCCTACCCCCCACGTCGATCTTCCGTGATCCTTCCTTACCGCCCACGTCGATCTCCCGTGCTCCTTCCTGCTCGCTCCTCCACCATTTCCAGCGACCAATCCACCCTTGCTGCACATCCTCCCTTATGTGGGTTACATCATCCGATCTCTCATGTCAATGCCCCACTCCTCTCCTCCATGTTTTCCCCTCCTCCAATGTCTCGTACCTCATCTACACCCTCCATCCTCTCCTCTTGCGTACCTGCTTCACATCCTCCCTGCTCTGTCTCTTCACTCCCCCCATCCCTCCTTGGATTTCTCCTGCACCCCTTCGTGCCCTTCCACACCGCACATATTTGCGCAACCGAATACCCCTCTACCTACTACCTACTCCGCCATCCTCCACTCCAGCTCATCCACCAACACTCCCGCATCCTGTCTTCCTGCTCACCCATTCCCCACGCTTTTGCACACTCTATCCATCCCCAGCGTCGCCTGCAAACTCTCCAGCCATGCCCTCTCCTCCACGACACCCCCCTCTCCTCCATCTCATCTGTTGCGCACCTAGCTGCCATCCATCCTTCCTACACATCCATGCCCTCCTTCGCTTTCCTGCCAACCCTACCTACGCAGCCCCTACCGTCATCACCCCTCCTCCTCCCCATCCAACATCCTCCACGCTACCCTCACCCATCCTCCTACACGCTCCTCTCCCTCCACCACCAAATCGGCCCCCCTTCCGCCACCTCCTGCCTGCTCCACGTGAGCCCTACACAAAACAAAACAAAAAAAGTTTATATATATATATATTATAAAAATATTATTATTATTATTGAAAAAAAAGAGGATTAATATTAAATAGAATAATTGATTATTATATTTAAAAAATTTTGGCTCTTGATAAGTAAAATTTCTACATGCACTAATTTATTTATGCACACCAATGTCTTCCAAAGATGGCAGCATAGCTGGCGAAATGAGGAAAATTAAAGAAGAAATAATGGCAGATATTTTTCGAAATTTAGATAAAAGATACCCAATTCGAAATGTGCGAGAACATCCATTTAAAGGTAGAAATAAAAATGAGAAGGTTGAAAACTTAAAGACAGAAGGTGAAAAAGAAAAAGACTAGAGAATAAAGGTGATAAAGGAAAAACATGAAGTTATGCAAAATATGGAAGAAGAATCACAACCTTCTATGCAAGAAAAAGAGTTATTCTTACAAGAGCAAGAAGAAAGTACATTCTCAAAAGAAGAAGTGGTTGAATCAAAAGTATTATTGGAATCAACTCTTGCAGAGTCGTCCTTTGTTCTCAATAACCAAAAAACACGAACGCATGATGTTGCAGGTGTTTCTAATTATACACACAGGGTTCCACTTGAAATGTGCTTGCCAAGCAACTCATCATGTGAACTAGTCAAGAACTCTGAAAAACCTGTGAGCAGACATACAGCAAAGAAGTAGCCTCATGAATTAACACAAGTAGAAAAGAGTAAAAGAGATGACTGCTACAATAAGGAGCATGAAATTACAACTACTAAGAGCTCCAAGGTTTATATTGATGTTTCATACTCATTCCATCAAGATGAGGGTAAAAGTATCGATCAAGATAATAGGCAAGACATGGATATGGAATACCCTAGTGATGAAGAAAATGATAGTGACAAAGATGAAGATGATTGTGACCAAGATTGTGCTGAAAATCATGCTACTATTATTGACAACAACGAGGATCAATGCATCAACAATAATGTCACAAGAATAGATGCAAGAAGAACATTTGTCACCCCAAAGATCACTATAAAGAACATCAATGAGAACATCTATAAATTTAATCATATACAAAATGAGATTGGTGCTCATGTGAACATTATAAGTACAAGGATTCCCTTCAAAGGAACTGGTATAGAATGTGTTGGGAATGACATCACAAAAATAGTTTCTATTGTCAAGTCTATCAAGTCTTTTCAATTAGTGACAAAAGAAGTTAAAAGCAACAACCACGCAAGCAAAAAAAAGTGTCAACGAAACTTCACCAAGTACCTACTTAATGTGGATTCCAAAACAAAAAAGACAAAATGAAGCAACGATCATTATTAAAATTGCATGTATCAAATCATTAGTTCGTCAAAGAGCCAGAATAAAAGACGACATCAACAAACTTAGCTTTGAGGACAAAGCTTTTCTTAAGGGAAGGGCAATGTTACAAACATAAAAATAATAATAAATATATATACATTAAATAATAATTAAATATTAAATGTAATTCAATGAGGAGTTGTGACTCCTCAATAAGTGATGCCCAAGCTATATTTAAGCAGGCCACTCATTGTAATTTATACATAATCTATTATTCATCAATGATCAAACATGTGGCTTTTCAAGAAATTGTGGGTGCCATAGAAATATTGTGGGTTTACGAAGTTATATCACTTCACATTTGTATATTGTATATATTACACTTGTACTTTATTTGTATCCCCAATGGAGAAGTATTATTCCTCTGAATGGAAGTGTCATCATTTGTATTTGCAGGTGTCACAAGTATTATTGTAAGTGTCGCAACTTATATTTGGTGGGTTATTAAACCACCTTAGAGGGGTCGGCCCAGTGTGGGTTAAAGGGTTATTAGACCACCCTAGTGGGGTCAGACCAATGACATGTGGATGGGTTATTAGGATTCCTTAGGAAGTCGTCCCAATTAGGATTAAAGGCAAGTCATTATATAAATAGAGAGTGTGTGTCTCTCATTCTATTCATTCACTCACTCACTCACTTCGTATTAGTGAGAGAGAGGAGGAGTGCGCACAAGTGGAGGAGGAGCAGCTGCTAGGAGACTATCTCTTGTGTTGGGGTTTGATATTTGTGATCTTTGTATTGGTGCTCATTCTATCTCTAAGGAAGTTGCGGGGTTTTTCACCTTCTTGGTTTTCCCTGGTGAAATGATTTGTGTCTCTTGTCTCTTATGTTTGATATGTTGTACATGTTGTTCTCTCAGTTAAGATCCTAGATCAAATTGAATTAAATGTTGAAAAACTAACAACACTGTCATGGTATTCTTATGTGGTATGAGAATGGCCATCTTGGAAAATTGGTCAACTACTACTAATATTGCGTCATGCTGATGTCTGGTAGTAGGATAACCTATCAAGTAGTCCATAGAAATAGATTCCTATGGTCGACTAGGAACTAGCTGAGGTGTGTACAATCCCTATCGTTGATTAGGTGGCTTAGCAATGGTGCAAACCACGCATGATCGAATGTACTTGTTGATGTCGGATTTAAGTGTAGGCCAAAAGAAATACTTTTGTAGAATAGCAAGTGTCTTTGCTACTCCAAAGTGTCCTGCACTCTTGCTATAGTGCGTGTCTCAAATGAGCTGTTGTTGGTGCTCACCGGTCGGTACACAAAGCTGACCAAGATTGTATAGAAAGGTGTCTCTCAAGAAATAGTCGAAGTATAAGGTCGATGACTTGTTAGTCTATAACTGTCGGTAAACTGCTGAGAATTCGTTGTTGTCCTCGTACAACTGTGGCCAAGTGGTCATGTTGTATCCCTACATACTCATCACTGTTAAGAGGAGAGTAATGGGTGGTTGACTGAGGCAGTCGGCGGCGGCGTTAGCTTTACCTTTCCTATATTTAATCACCAATTGGAATTGTTGTAGGTAATTAATCCACTTGAGTTATCGGTTTATCTACAACTTTGATTGTGTCGGAGTGAACTGTAGAGGCTTATTATCAGTGAGGATGACCGTTTTCTTGCCAAGGATGTAATGCCTCCATTGCTTGAGAGCTTGCACAATGGTGTATAGTTCTTTTTCGTACATCGAGTATCTTCTAACTGTGTCGTTAAAAGTCTTGGAATGAAAAGCGACTGGGTGACCAGGCTGAGTGATCACTATGTCGAAGGCATAGTCCAATGCGTCTATCTCAATCTCAAAGGGCTGATGAAAATCAGGTAACACAAGTACTAGTGCAGTGCAGAGCTTGTGTTTGAGCTATTCAAAAGATGCTTGTTGTGTTGCTGTCCACTAGAAGACAGTTTTCCCATTTCCCTTCGTGAACTTATTCAAGGGCCAGGCTATGTGACTGAATCCGAGTATGAATCATCAATAGAAATTCACCAATCCAAGAAAAATTATTAGTTCTTGAATGCTTCTAGGAATGGGCCAATCTTTGAGGATCTGTACTTTTTCTGGGTCGATGTGAATGCTTGCAGAGTCAACTACATACCCCAAATATTTGATGTTGTTCATCGCAAAAGAGCACTTGTCCATGTTCAGATAGAGTCGATGTTGCTGGAGAGTGTCGAGGACTTGTCAAAGATGTCCAACGTGTTCTTCCCATGATCAACTGAAGATCAATATGTCGTCGAGATAGACAATAACCCATTTTCCGATGAAAGGTCGAAGAAGGTTATCCATATGCCGCATGAAGGTCACAAGTGTGTTGGTTAAGCTGAAAGGCATGACTAACCATTTGAACAATCCTTCCTTGGTTTTTAAAGTATTTTTCCACACATCTGAGGGCTCGATTGGAATATGATGGTATCTCGACTTGAGGTCAAGCTTAGTAAAGAATTTAGCACCTTCCAGATAGTTGATGAGCTCATCTATCCGCAGCAGAGGGTACCGATTCTTCACCAATATTTTGTTGAGAGCTCTATAATTGATGAACATGCGCTAAGTCCCATCTTTCTTCAGAACTAGGATGACTGGACTTCCACAAGGAGAGGAGCTGGGTCGGATATGACCTTTGTCGATTAATTCTTGGATTTGTCTGCGAATATCTTCCTTTTTTAGAATGGATCTTCTGTAAACATATGCGTTAGGAAAAGAAGAACCAGGAACAAGTTCAATAGAGTGTTTTACCTGACAATGTTGAGGTATTCTGTCGGGATCTTGAAAGAGATTCTAGTACTCATCAAGGATATGATCGACTTGCTGCTTCTATCAACAGCTGCATTGGTCGATGACTCGAGTCGCTACTACAGTCTTCTTAGAATGTTGCGGCTTGATCATGATTAATGCGAACTTCTGAGCATGATTGATGAGATTCTTTATCTGTTCTCCAGATATCAGTGCAACCGTCGGTGTAGGTTGACGCTCTGGTATGCTGAACCATCGATTTTGGATTTTGACAATCACCTTCTGAGGCCGTGATTGATAACTTCCATGTCTATCCTAGAGGTAAGGTTTCCCAAACAGGGCGTCGACTGCAGAGAGTGGTGCAACGTCACATATTACTTCATCTTCAAAAGGTTTTATGAAGTACATGAGTTTGCATTGTCGATTGATCTGCAGTTCTTGTCTGTCCTTCATCCAATCAATGTTGTAAGGCTGAGGATCCAGAGTGGTAACAAGACCTAGTTTCTTCACAAGTTCTTCAGAAATGAAGTTTTTCTGGCTCCTATTGTCCACAATCATATGTAATGGGTTGCTCTGGACCCATATCCGTGTATGGAATAGGTGCTCTCGTTCCTCCTCGTCAACAATAGTCAAGGCTGTTGGAGTGGTCGAGGTCAAAATGGTCGTTATGTCTAGATCAGATTCTTCCACCGTCTTGTCGAACGTGTCGGAGGGCGACATTTTTTCCAAAAATGTCTTCTGAGCTTTGCATTCAGACGTATCATGCCAAGATGAATGGTGGTAATGGCACCATTTTCCAGCCGATGATTGTTTGCGACATTCCCTCTTGTGAAAAGGCTTCTTTCCATGGTCTGGCTTTGACGGTGTCGGCTGAGAATATTTCGATTTGTTGAAGTCGGATGGTGCCTTCTTATGGGGTGGTCTCCCTGATGTCGGCTTTGTCATGAAACGTGCTTTTCCTTTCTGCTTGGTTTCTAGTTTGCTAGCCTAGTGGAAAGCATCTGCAAGCGTATTGACAGTCAGAAATTCCATCTCCTGTTGGATGTACTGGGACAATCTGCTAACGTACTTCAGAACAAGCAATTTCTCTTCTTCTTAGATGCCAAGTCTAGCCATGAGTCGATAGAACTCGTTAGTGTAACTCTGTACTGATTGATCTTTCCATTGCCTTAGCTGCTGCCATTTCTTGTACTACTGCTCAAGGTATTTAGGCAGGTAAAATTCCTTTCGGATGTGTTCGACGAATTTATCCCATGTGTCAATGGGGTATCCGCTTTTATCCATCTTTGTCGAGAGGTTCTCCCATCACAAATGCACATAGGTTGACATCCTTAAAGACGCAATGGTGGCTTTTTCAGCTTCGGAGAGTTGATTTACAGTGTAATAGGATTCCAATTGTTGCACCCAATTGTTGATGGATTCCACGTCAATATTACCTTAAAGATTTGGTATGTCCAAATCCATTTGTACTTTGAAGGGGCTGATTTTATCAGAGTGAGTTCTCGTCGAGGATCCTCCGGATGTCGAAGCGAATCACAAGAGAATCTTGTTGAACTGGGAGAACATTTCAGTCTGTTGTCGAGCCAGAGCTTGCTTAATAAGCTGTGCTGTCTCGTCGACTGCATGTCTATCATCTGTTTCTTCTGTCATTTCTGGAGATCATGTCTACTTGAATTGCTCAGACTGCAAGCGAGTTTGAACTGGCATAAGTAAGGTAACTTCTAGAGAAGTGTATATGCAGAACTTAAGCACGCACAAAACTGAGTGCTCTGATACCAATGATCCAGGTCATGTCTAGGAAGCACAAGGGGGGACAACAGTTTCACTGAATGAATCGGCTCTGTTATGGAAGAAGCTTAATAAATAGAATGAGCAAAGCAGGATTATGCAACAGAGATAAACGCAAATATGTAGACAATATGCAGGAATGCAAATTGTTCTTCTATTACTTCCAAATAGATCAAAACAAATGTATGTTACATTATTATACATTCTTATATAGAATTCTGAGGCACTTGGGTTCCTACCCGTTGCATTTAGTTACAAAGAAGAAGTTAGAACGGTTTGAACAGTTCAACCGTTATAGTCGACTGGAAGAGAGAGAGACAATCTGCCGAAGTTCGACAGTCATTAGTCGCATGTCGATGTCGCGAACAGTGAGGTTGTTGAACATGTCGAAGGTGCAAAGTATGTCACAGTATGTCGAAGTCGAGACTCATCAGAGTTGTGTCGAAATCAGAACCTGTCGAAGTTGTATCGACATTGATGACTTGCCAACTATGATGCAGATCACATATTACCTTGCATCATGGAAAAGTGTGGCCCAATAATATCCCAAGTGGAGGATTTGATATGTTGTTCTTTTATATGCAAAATGTCCCCCATAGGGTTCATCATGGCAATCCTTTAGGATGTCATGCATTTTTTCTTCTCTCACACACCTGTGAATAACCAAGTCAAGACCTGTGTAAAAGCGATATCCTTTAATCTAAGAATAAGGAGCACTCATCCTCACAACCCTCTTCCTTTCCTTAATTAAAAAGTGTGGTGGCGATTTCCTTGTCGCAAGATATTTAGCTATGTCTGCAAACCATGGTGAGTTAGTAGAAATAGAAAAAAAATTCCATTTGGGAAACTGTCATCAACATGAGTATTCTTGCTTTCATTGTTAGTCTAGAAAGGAATTCAGCTACCTAATTTTCCTTCCTCAGTCTATTGAGAATTGTGATGTTGAACTCATGTAGCAACATCAACCACCTAGTAATCCTGTCATTCGTAATTGGATTATTCATGAGGTACCTGATAGCAAAGTGTTCAATATAGATGAAAATTTCATACCCTATGATGTAGTGCTTAAATTTGTTTATTGCATACACAACAACAAGGAATTCTTTCTCAGTTACAGTGTAATTTAATTCAACGGGGGATAAATTTATGCTTATAAAGTAAATACCTTAGGTTAAGATATTTCCTTTTGGACCAAAACATCCCCTATGGCCCAATATGATGCGCTGGTAGAGATATGGAATAGAAGGCTCCAATTTGGACCTCACAACACTGGAGCTGAAGAAATATTTTCCTTCAGTACATTCAAGGCAAGTTGGCATTCCTTACTCCAATGAAAATCAACTTCTGTTGCTAAAATTTTGAACAATGGAAGGGCTATCCTTGTAAAATTTTCAATGAAGCGTCGATAATATCTTACATGGAATAAGAAGCTTCGAACCCCCTTTTGGATTGTAGGGGGTGGCATGTTAACAAACAATTTTATTTTAGCAGGAGCAACCTATATTCTTGTAGCAAACAGATGATGTCCCGACACATTACCCTCAGTAAGTATCATAAAACATTTTTCATTACTAAGTGCTAAATTTGAATCTATACACCTCTTTAGAAATTTTCTAATATTAGTTAATTTTTTTACAAAAGAATCACCAAATGTAGTAAAATCATCCATGTATACCTCCATGCTATCATGTAATAAGTCAAAGAAAATACCAAGTATTGCAAACTGGAAAGTAGCTGGTGCATTGCGTATGCAAAAAGGTAATACCTTGTAAGCATAATCCCCCCATGGAGAAGTAAAATTACTCTTGTCTTGGTCCTCTGGAGAAACCTGAATATAATTATACCCATTGAATCCATCCAAGGAAGAAGAATGTTTCTTCCCTGCTAATGTGTCCAGGACTTGGTTTATGAAAGGTAGGGGAAAGTAATCTTTCAAGGTTTCCTTTTTCAGTTCTATAATTGATGCACACTCGTCATTTCCCATTCTTTTTAGTGACAATGACCAAATGAGATATCCATTGACTATCGGAAATAGAATAGTGGAAACCTACATTGAGTAACTTTTTGAAGTTTTTCTTTTATCACTTCCTTCAATGCCTAATTCATTCTTCTTTGTGACTGCCTGATTGGAATGCCATTTTACTGGATGTAAATGTGATGAGTTTAGCTATCTGGGTGGATCCCTTTTGTGTTAGTATACACCCAAACACTGAATTTTTATAAAAATACCTCAAAACCCAAATTAGTTGTTATTCTTGTGAACTATCTAATGCATCAAGTTTTGATATTCAAATTTTTTCCAGGAAAAATCTCTACAGTTTTTCTACCATATTTATATATTGAGTAAGAGGGAAATGTTGATAAGAAAGCATAATCTAACTCTTTTGAGGTGTATGTTTCTTGGAAATATTGATCTAAGATGTGGTCTATAGAAGCTTGTGGCTGAGAGGATGACTTCCCCAAAAATATTGTGGGAAATGAAGATTGCAAATGTAATGGTTAATCATATTTTCACAAGTATTTTCCTTAAGTCTCATGGATTGGGATATTGTTAAAACATGTTGAATGGTTTCCCCATCATGATCATCCTTAGAAATCCATTGGGTACATTCCAACTTAGATGCAGTTTTGGAAGGGGGATGAAGTGTGATTTGTTTAGCCTTTGTGTCATTGGTGATTGTCATATATCCTGACCTACAACTAATAAAGCCATCAACTGTGGCCAACCATGGTATTACAAATATTAAGGGATGTCCAGCTATGTCCCTATACTTCCCCAGGTTTGATTTTTGAATGATCAACTAGTTCAACTACTGTTGGGGGTAGGGGAAAGGCTGTAGTATCCTAATCGAGTGATATTTTATAGAGTCATTACATTTATGGATGCTCCCAAATTGATCAAAGTGTTTTCAATAGGGAGGTTACTGATAAAAATAGTGATGACATGATTTCCTCGGTCAACATAATTTTCAGTAGTGACTTGAGCAGACACAAGGCTAGCCAATTTTATTATGACTTGTATGGTTGGGGGTTCCCTATTTTGTATTCCTAGTTTTCTGATACATAGCTCCCTCATTGTTTTAGTAGAAATCGGTATCTCTTTTAGGGCCTATAGCAAGGGGATTTTGACATAAATATTTTTCGACACAAATTTGATGGGAGTGATTTCCTTTTTGATATACAACCTTTTTGGAAATGGAGGTTGATTATACTATGTTGTTTGTATTTCCCAAGTGATTATTGGTAAGGTTGGTAACATATTTGGATGTTCTTGATTTTGGACTTGAAGTTGTGACTATATTTTATTAGTGTTTGACATAGATGGAGTGGGAATTTCTTGCTCATAATTCTCATGAATTACTACTGAAGGATTTTGGTGAAGAACTTTCCCTGAACTCGGATGGATTTCCTATAGTGACGCATGCATAATGGCATATGTAGGGAAAGTTTGGATGTTAGTATTATAGTTATTTTGGTTTTTTTTAATTGTTACTAGGATTGCAGATGGTTTGGGAAGGAATTTGTGTTGGTCTTGGCGGATTTAGAGGGGTTAGAAGTTGTAATTGTGTTGGATGAATAATTTGTCATTGAGGGATTTATGGGGGGGATGTGGAATATGATGGAACTATAGGAAACGTGGGAACTTTAGGATATGTATGCATTGCAGGAAACTTATGCACTGCAAGATGAGTAAAGGTATATATGTTATCTTAAGACTTCCCAGGTTATCCTTGTTGCCAAGGATGTTGTGGAGTTGGTTGAGGTAGCCAACACTACCATGGCATTAGGGTATTCAATGCCTGATTATATGAATGATAAAATTATGGGGCATACTTTTACATCGTACTTTAAGATCAATATTTCCATGGGTGCTATGAAACAATTCCATAAAGTGAGCTTGCAGTCTCTTTCTCTCTCTGGTATATTGATTTCAAACTTGGTATGGAAGGGAAGTTCTTTGTAGTATGATATTGATCACATATGCTATTAACACCTAAGTCGTACACATGTGAAATTTCGATGATTCTTCTAGTAAGGTGTCATCAACATAAAGAATGCGTCTCACCACAGGTATCTCCAACAGATGTAAAATATAACATGAGTCCATAATTTCCAAAACGCAATCAACAGAAAGGGTAGCATGAGTAAGACATTGTTACCCGTGCTGTAATGTAGGTTACTTGAACAATGACCGTGCTACACCTGCACAAATTTTTCTTTGATAGTCGTGCTACTGTCAAAACGATGAGACCACTAATTCCCAGCGATGCATTGAAGGTTCACTCCTCTCCAAGGATCCAGATTCGGATCCTCACACAGTTGGTGGCATTAATTAGCCCCCCTTTTGTACCTTGGAAATAGTTCATTGAGAAGATGAGTTCAAATTTGGATCTAATTTTTTTTTGGCCACCTCTTGGCCTATAAAAGGAAGCCACTGGCATGCATTTTGTAGAGAAAAATAAAGAGAAATGTTTTGCTGCTGGATTTGAGTTGGAGCTTCCTCATATCCCACCATTTCCCATCATTGTGAGAATTCCCAAGCTCCCTTTCCACCTTCCTTCAAGGGGAAAGTGTTTCTCTCCATTGTTCTACCATCTACTTAGCATTTATTTTGGACAAGAAATTCCTCCCTAAGAGAGATTGTTGGATTCCATTGAATCCCACACCTCCTAGGTTTTGTATAGCTATACCATTGGGAAATACAAAAGTGGTTTAGCATATCTTGGATTGTTATTGGAGTTTGCATTCTCCCCCCAATCTATTTTATTTTTCTTTTTATTAATATTTCTTTGTTTGCATATTAACTACACTAACAATCTATTGCAAGATCACTTGGAGGAATACCAACCACAACCAACCACAGGAGATCCAAGGACTGAGGCCTTGCTGCAACCTACAAGGCTTATCCCCTTACCAAGTGGAAGAGTGCAGTTGTGCAATTTTTTCCACAACATATGCCATATATCTCAATGCTATCTAATGGGCCGTCCCTTAGAGGATGTTTTTTCTAGCACTTCGAGAAAAACATAGCCAAGTATTTCATTGCCTCATCCCTCTTTTCAACCTACAAAACATCAAGTTGAGAACTCAAAGAACTAACGATGTCAGTTTTAAAATTGTCAAAAATATTATTGATCTTTGCCCTTGTAACTCCTGTTCCTGTAACATAGTTCGTAAAAATAGAAGAAACATCTCTGGAACTCCTTCCAGTATTTCCATTTCCCCTTGAATACCTCCTGCATAACTCACATATTTAATCATATTTCAATTGATGGACATCCCCTAATCCCATCAGGTTTAATAATTACAATGACTCATCTCAAATCCATTTGAGTAGGATTGTTCTTAATGTCGCTTTTCCCAACTATCCTTTTATGATCACTGGAGATTGTATTGAAATCATTCCACGTGGTCCTCCAAACTTTCATCTTACTTTTGTGTCATATGGAATATTTATTCTTTGATATCTATAGCTTTGAAATAGTCTTGGAATTTTTGCAAAAGTACCTTTTCCAGCTCTTCCTATGTCTGAATACTATTTTCCCTGAGGCCCATGAACCATCAGAGTGCTACACCCTTCAATATAGTAGGGGATAATTTCAACTTTTTACCATTACTACAATAATCATAGCTCCTACAAAGCACATCAAACTAAAAAAAAAATGCATCTGGATCTTCACATTCTTTCCCATGAAAGTTTGGTAGAGTAGATAGAGGAATGTTTTCATATGTGCTATACCACTAGGATCTCCTTTAGGGAATTTAAAGGTGAAGGTTTCCTCTTGGGTAGAGCTATTGCCTTCTTCTTCCACCATTTTTTCTTCTTTGAACAAATTAAACATTGGTTCAGGTGGTGAAAAATTTAGTTCATAAACTATCTTGAATCCCTCTTCGAGTTGCCTCTATGGTACCCCAACAATGTTTGATTTTGCTATAGGTTCTGTTGGATGGCTTGGAGGCTCCACAATTTTAGTTGTGGTTTGTGTGCACTTACTTCTTTGAAGTAGGTGTCCTTTTAAATTCTACCATAGAAGTTTTCCTTACAACTTCCCCAATAGAAATATATCTTTTGTGTTTCCATGCCATTGAGATAGTAGATGTTGGAGTGGGTGTGTTCAGAGCCCTACCAAAAGCAGAATATGGAATTCTTTGTTTTTGTTTTTAATAAATCTACTTTTGCTATCTCTCTCCCTATTCATGTAGTACTAATAAACCATCAATACTTATCATGATTTTAAGATGCAATATCTATCATGCCTCAAATCATGCAATATGTTAAACCTTGCAATGCTAGAATATTTCAAATCATGCAATTACTATCACATTGTTATCATAATTCAAAATACAATAAAAAATTATTGAAAATTAATATCTTTCCAATCTAATATGGGCACCAATCAAAATAAGATAAAGATCCAACTAAAAACATTCAAACTAAAATTAAAGAAATGTACCAACATGACAAGGGTTGGAGAAACCCACTATAGTGGATATGTCGGAATATTACATCAGGGAAATTCCGAGGTGAGATCATCTGTGCATCTTATCGCTCCCCCTCCTCCCAGTGTAATTTTTTTTCCAATATGCAATCAATTAAGAAATAATATGCAAATACTACAACCCTTTAGGATGAATAATATCCAACATATCTATGAAGTGGAATGCTAGGCTCCATGTGAGCCTTTCTCTATTGATATCATTTCTTAAAAGAGTCCAATCACAAACAAGAGAAAATATGAAAAGTGATTCTTCAAACAAAATATGCAATCTTTTGGAACTAATACTATCCAACATAGTTGTGAAGAAAAACACTTTGTCCTCTATAATCCGTTCCTTGTTGATATCAGTTACAAATGATGCTAACCATAACCTATCACATCTCCTACACTTTTAGAACTATCCCTTTAGAACCTCCCTAGAAATGGTGCCATAATGTTGGGTAAATTATATGGTGATATTTTGACACATTAATTATCAATATGGGTCAGTATACTTGTGAGGTACTATGAAAAGTATATGCAAAGATCGTTCTTAAAGTGCTTCAAAACCTATAAATTAACTCGCCAATATACACATGATAAATGAAATCAACTTCAGACACAACTTGCTAAATATACACATGATAAATGAAATCAACTTCAAACACAACTTGCTAAAAACTATGTTGTAATTAAAGATTGACAAGGACCCAATATGAGATCCTAAGGTAGAACCAAAGGGAAATCATATGTAATTTCTTTGGCTATGATTGACAATGCTCTGAGAGTCTCACTTCTTAATAGGTTTTGAAAAATACTTTAAAATACACCTTTAAAATTGCACAACTGAAATCATGAACTATTGAAGCCAATACTGTCCAGTTATGGGTTGGGTTGGTAGATGCTCAAGTTTACACCTTGGTGCTAATAGTACTTTGCAAATATCCGAATTAAACAATATTTACTAAAGTATTCATGAGATAAAATCTAATTAAATTACCACACCATTTAGAATCTGGAAATGAAATTTAAATTTAAATTACAAGCTATAGGAATCTGTAAAATATAGGGATAAAACAGCAAGCTTCAAGAAATGCTGCTGGAAACCAAATAAATATTATTTGAGGGAAATAAAACACACAGTTTGCATCAAATGATAAATCCACACATACACACCAATGATGAATAGAAGAACACACTAGGTCATGGCTCTTGAGATGAAGGGGACCCTGCCTCCACTGAGAACCATGCCCACTGAAACTAATTAAAACTCACAACAGTAATTAAAACTGCATAAGAACATAACTTCTATTAATTGAGAAACATAGTACATAAATCTCCTACTTGATACAATTTCTGAGTTAATCACTTCTAACCTTTCATCAATAGTTCTATCAACATTTACACATATTTCATTGTTGAAAATAACATTCTATAGGATCGACATTGTAGGTATGCATACAAAACAGTTACAAGAATATCATTTCCAACCACTAGTGTGAAACTACATCAATACCAACTTTGGAATGAAACATTACATTGATAGATATGTGTGGATAAACATAGTGAAAAGAGGTTCTTTCTTCATCAATGAAATTTCATGACCGAAGGAATGAAATTCACCTACACTATTCATGCTGTAAGATCATCACTAAAGACCAAAAACTCAAACGAGCAATCTTCTGGTAATAGAAGAAGCCGATGTAGTCAACATAGCACCATTTGGACATGATTCTTCACCAGAACCATATTCCATTTTCACTTCGTGGCGATCAGAAGCATATCCAACTATAAGGTCGTTACTAGATCTCTCACCACTACTGGAATAAGGAATGGTTACCAGAATCATTGTTGTTACTCGAAGTGTCCAATGGTTACCAGAGCCAGCTATAGGATCTGATCTCTTGTAAATTTTTGAACCAAAACAACTTAATTTCCATTTTATTCGACATAATTGAAAAAATCATGAGTATAGGAAGGATTTGGAACCTTTGAATCAATGTAGCGCTTTTTAATAAAAAATAGGGAATTATTCTATTAAAGGCAATGAAATACTGTTATTTATAGGAGAAATGGGAAAACTAATAGTCCATAGACACACCAAAAATGGTCAAAACAAAGGACTCTACAAGAACATGGTATTAGACTACTTTCCCCCTTGATGAAAACTTCCCTCATTCCCAAGAGGCTACAAAACACAAACTCCTTGATTCCATCATGGACTTGGTGAAGATATCAACTACTTTCTTTTCTGTGGGACAATACTCCAAACAAATAATACTATCTGCAACAAGATCTCAAATGTATTGAGTATCCAAGTCAATGAGTTTAGTCTTGTAGTGATACACTGAATTGTACACAATTTGAATTGCACTCTGATTGTCACATCTTAATTCAGTAAGAGAATTTTGTACTAGTCCAAGCTTTGTACGAACATGTTGAATCCACACTACTTATTTAGCCACTTACTTTGTTTCCTTGTACTATACTTCACAAGAAGAAAGAGAAGAGTTTTCAACTTCTTACTAGTCCATGAAATTGTACCTAAATAAATATGAAAGATGCACCTTGCAGTAGACCTTTTATCTGAAGTATCCCCTACCCAATCAAAATATATATAATCAAGAATTGAAATTATAACCCTACTAGAATAGAAAACAACATAATGCATTATCCCTTGTAAATATTTGAGAATCCTCTTTGCTACTCTCCAATGAATATGATGAGGCTTTTGCATGAACCTATAAATCATTCCAACTACAAAAGAGATGTCATACATGTTGTGTTTCAAATATATCAAACTCCCCACAAGCTAATGATATAATGTGGAATCAACAAAAGGAGTGCCACAATCAACAATTAACTTTACACTAGGCTGGAATGGTGTAGGTGAAGGATTACACTCAGAACAAATAAATATGTTGCATACTTAGGTCAACACAATAATATACCATCATCCATATGCCAAATATGTAAACCCAAAAAATAATGCAGTAGGCCTAAATTGGTCATTTCAAATTCATTCTTTAGATTATTCTTCATTTCTTGTATAAGTGTAAGATGGCTGCCAGTAATAAGAATATCATCCACATAAAGTACTATTATGAGAACATCATCATCAAAGTTCTATACATACGGATTTTGATCAGGTACACACTACTTAAAACCATTCTTCATAAAATAAGCATCAATTTCCTCATACCAAGATCTAGGTCCTTGTTTCAGACCATATAAAGACTTGTTCAATTTGCATACTAAACTAAAAATTTCAACAATAATAAAACTAGGTGGTTGTTCCATGTAAATGTATTCACGGAGATTACCATTCAAAAAAAAATCCTTGACAGCAATTTGGTGTATTTTCCATTGATCAGACGCAACAAGATAAATAGTAGTTCTTATTGTGTTCATTTTATCAATTGAAGCACAAGTTTCAATACAGACAAATTCTACCTTCTTATTGAGAGAATCCTTTTTCTACTAACCAAGCTTTATGTTTTTCAATCTGTCCATCTACAGTAAACATTGTTTTATATATCCACTTACATCTAACTAAATTCTCTCTAGGATGAATATTAACAAGAGTCCGTGTCTTATTTTTCATTAAAGAGTTATATTAAGCTATCATTGCTTTTTACCATTTAGGTTTATGCTTAGCTTAAGCATAGGTAGAGGGATCATCTATGGCAAAATATTTATTCATAAGAGCAAATCCATATCTAAATAAATGAGTATCAGAAGGAATATGAATCTCTTAACCTGGGGATTCAAGAGTTTTCTTGGCCCAAACAAGAAGAGAAGTAGTGGTAGGAACCACACTAGTGTCTTCGGAACATTAAGGAGGATCACTTGAAGAATAGGGTGAACTAGGATCAAGGGTAGGAACATAAGTAGAGGAAGGGATAATAAATATCGGAGTAATGGAAGGTAAGGAAAATTCAAGGTAACATTAGGCTCAATAGACTCAGGAGGAGGAGAGAATTCATTGAATTTAACATATTGCCTAACGATGAAACCTTTGGTAGATGGATCAATCAACTTGTATGCTTTGGAATCCTCACAATAACCAATGAAAATACATTTCTTAGAATTGGGTTCTAATTTTTTTTGTTTTTCATTTGGGATATGAGCCCAACATTCACTGCCAAAAACCTTAACATTACTAATATCGGGTTTTCTTCCATTCCATTTTCTTTAGGAGTAACCTGCAAAACTATTTTAGTAGGGACCCTATTCAAGATATAGATATCATAGTGGAAGATAATATTTCCATTAAATAATATATAATTGATCAAGAGTTCGATGATAAATTTACATTGAATAGATTACAATAAATATGCAAAATCCTACATAAGGGTTTCAACACTACAATATGAAATGAGATGACCATTTACCTAGTAAACTAATAATTCATTTAGACTTATTACAAGTCATCCCTTCCCGAAAATATTCTTCCTTGAAGCTTGGGAAAAAGAAGAGTGCTTGACTTAAACTCCATAATGGCTTAATTGATTGTAGCTTTAGAAATGTTACTCCACTTGATGAGATGCTCTTTGACAAACGAATCTTGTTCAATAGTTCATCCACAAATGAAATATAAAACTTATCTTTAGTGTTAATTTGGTTTAGTGCCTATCGATAAATTTTTTTTTTATAATGTTCATCCTTGTCTCTTATAGGTGTGACCCATGTTGAAAAGGAATTCTTGCTTAGAGTAATAAAACCATGATCCAATAATTCTTGCACCAAATGTTCAACTTCTATCTTAAGTCTATCAAATTGCTTGCAAGATTGAATTCTAAGTCGCATTGAATCATGAATCAATTCTATTAAGTGATATCTCAAACAAGATGGAAGAAAACCACGAAGAAGTTGGTCTTGTAAATTGGCACAAAATCTCCCACTGATCTTATCTATACCCTTGGGATCATCATTTTTAGAAACTGCCTCCATAGAATAACTTTGCAAAAGATAAAGTTGGGATCCTTTCTTATTTATCTTCTTGATTCTATCATATGAGATTAACTAGGAAGAAGTGCAGGTGATTCCATGCAACCTGTACTTTCTTCCATTTTCAAAAGATCTTATAATTTTTTTTTGTAAATTTAATCCCATTGTACCAAGCATGGTCAACCATTGGTCTTCTAAGAACACATCTACACCTCAAATTCTCGTAAAATATCTAAGATATTTTAATTTGTAGTCATCAAGAGCTGATTCTACCTTATGGCATTTCCCATCACATGGAGTATTTTTATTCCCCATAATATCGATTTGAAAGTCCGAAGTAGGGTAGATAAACACGTTTAATTGTTTTGCAATCCTTGTATCTATGGAATTATGTGAATTGCCACTATCTATAAGCACATTCACCTTAATATTCTTGATGTAGCCAAGGATTTTAAGGGTTTGAGGTTGATAAATACCTATCATTACGACTACGTAAAGTGTTGGAGCATTGGTGGGTTTCTGGGTGCTAGATTCATCAGAGTCTTTTTCTGTATTAGAAAGGAAATCCTCACATGCCTCATCATTATCACTGTTGTTGTTGTTATTATTATTATTATTATTATTACATAGGTAGAGATTGGTGTCCTTCATCTATGAATTTGAGTCCAATTAGGAGAATTACATTAAAAACATGGATTCTTATCCTTATTTGCATCCGATGATGAGATCCTTTGGTGAGGAGGAATATACTTTGAGATTGATTTTTCCAATTGAAAATTTTGTTTACGAAACATATGCCTTGATTCAATGAGTTTGGACTTTTGATGCACTAATTCGACATATTTGGGTTCTAATACTTTAACTTGATTATGTATGCTTGGTTTCAACCCATTTATGGCAACATGTAGAAGGCATTAGAAGATATGTTATCAACATAGGTGGCTAATACATGGATCTCATTAAAAATTTCATCCATTGTCCCTATCTATTGTAAGCACGTGAGTTTGTTGAATAGTTTGTACTCTTCTATATCTTGGACTCATTTGAAGAAATTCATATTAAAGGTATCCCTATCTCTCACCAATCCTCCTTGACATTTAGCATCCCACCACATGAACCAATCATAGGTTGTCTTCTCTAGAGGTACATTGATGCATTGTTGATTTTGTAAACATCTATACTGTACATAGTGATATAATTATCAATTTTATTAATCTATCTTGTGCCTTCTTGATTGTCCTCACCATTGAAGTTTGGTAAATCTAATTTTAATTTGTGAATAATGTTATTTAACGAACTAGTATTTGATGAATATTGAGGCTGCAATGAGCAAGGACTACTCATATTGTTATTTATGTTTTTTAGGCCTCAAAAACAAATTTACATGATAGGACTTCATCAATTCTTTTGGTTCTTCCTTGGATGTCCTAATGATATAATTGTATTTCTTGGGCCATATCCTGACGATATCCTTGCATTGTAGCGAGAATTTTACATTTGATTTCGCTCTCGTTCTTTTTCATCGAAATCCTCAGAAGTGTCAGTAGTCTTCCTCTCATGATTTCTTGTATTAATTTTTAGAAGGATTTAGAGAATATAAATATGAAATAACTATTAATAATATAATAATAATAATTATATATTATTAATAGTATTTAAAAGCTTAAAATAAAATATAATAATAACTATTATTGTAAATAATAAGAATATATATATATATATATATATATATATATATATATATATATATATATATATATATATAGTTGGGGAGATGTAGGGTTTGGTGGATTGTAGTGTGGAGTATGGAGGTGTATACGTATGAAGGATTACAAAGTCATGAATGGGAGCGAATGGAGTAAGGGTAAAGGGAGTGGGTAGGAGCATATGTGGGTAGGAGGAGTGAGTGTTGGAGAGTGGAGTGTAGTGAGGTAATATTGGAGGAGGAGGAATAGTGTGAGGAGGAGATAACAGTGTGAGGAGGATGATAGTGGATGAGGAGAGAATGCAAGGTTGGAGGCACATTATTGGAGGAGTGAAATGGAGGATTGGGCTTGAAAGAGTGTTGGGAATGCAGGGGTGGAAGAGTGGAAGGGAAAGTGGATATCAAGTCATAGGTAGCATGGAAGGAGGGAGGATACATGGTGGAAGATTTTGGAAAAACAGGGAAACAAGTGAGGTGGGGTGGTGAATTTTGCACCTAGGAAAGTGTTCCCCAAGTCATTTTGCCTATGACACTAAAGGGGGACAAGTTACATGAGCCTTGCATTAATTACTTGAGAAAAGTAATTAATGTCACTTTAGAGTTATAAAGTGATTTTTCAATTAATTCACTTTAATGTTATAAAGTGATTTTTGATTTATTTAAGTGGTAGTTGAATAAATTTAGTTTATGGAGAGAATTATGAGCATTTATTCTCATACATAGATCTAAAGAAATGTGGGCCCTTTGATTAGATGACCTTTTAGCTACTCTTAAGAGTAAAACCAAAAGACAAGGAAATTGAATTAACAGGGCATTCCCTCTGCCATTGTTCACATCCAAAAAGAGAGTTTTTGGTGAGGAATGATATCCAAGAGAGTTGGAGAAAGCCGAGCTTGAGAGGAGAGGAGGAAGACCACTGGAACGAATCCCAAGGTGTAGGTACAATAGAAATACCAGACCACACAACAACATTAAATATCTTGAGTTTCAAGGAAGTGGCTAGGAAAGATATTCGAGAAGTGTGGCATGAAGTTCGAGGTTATTTGTTGCTACAATAAATACTTGTTTAAATGCTTTTGTGGCACGTGTTTCTAGGCAACAATAGGGCAAAAATTTCCTTACTGTGTGGGAACGAATTTCTATGCAATCTGTTGTTGTTGTAGCGACCTCATAAACCAAGGAAGAAGGCAGGATTTATGTGCACATAAATAAAGAATATGACTATGTTTGATGACTGACTACACAACCTAAGATAGGCATAGTTTTCAAAGCTGATGTATGTTGAGAATATGCAGAAATTTAGTCCTAGAATTTACAAAATTTGATGGTTTCCTTCTGAGGGTTGAGATAAGTGATATATCTGTAAATTTATTGCCATACATTTATTGTTGAAAGAAAATAAATAAAAAATCTCTCTCCTCCTCTCACTGGTTTTCCCCAAGTTGGGTTTTTTCGTGGGTTATATTGGCTAAAATCCCAGTGTTTGAAACTATGTGTGATGGTTGTGCTTGTTTGCTCAGATTTTAAATGGTAGAAATTATCATTTTGCTTTAGGTTCATATTGTTCATGTGTAATTTTATTTGCAACAGTTAGTTGAGTAAGATTAAATATTGAACTGATATATGTGCATAGATTAAAGTATGTTGGGGAATGAAATTTCTACATGGTATTAGAGCCATGTTGAGGGAAGAATGACAGACATTGATTTTCAGACATTAGAGGTAGATTTCTTTTGTTCACCAGAGAAGCAGGTTTTGGAATTACATTTTCAGTGAGATGGCCACCGGGTTGAGGTTGGAGGACAGACTGGATGGGGCAGCCAATTTCACTCCTTGGAAAGCAAGGATAATGTTAATTTTACAGGAGAATGAACTGTGAGGTGAAGTAGTGAACAACACTCAAGAAAATCCTGTTCAAGTTCCTGCAGCCACTGATGGAGTAGCATTGGATGCCTTCAATAAGAACGACATCAAGGCAAAGAGGATAATCCTTGATGTAGTAAAGGATCATGTGATCCCACACCTAACCTCTAAGAACCGAGATTATCATATGTGGGATGCCTTAACCAACTTGTACCAGAGTTTGAATGAAAATCGAAAGATGGTATTGAGAGAGAAGATGAAAAGCATATGAATAGCATAATCTAAGAATGTGACCTCTTACATTACTTGGATCACTCAAGTGAGAGATGATCTTCCAGCAATTGGGGAGGTTGTGTAGGGAAACGACCTAGTGGGTATGGCACCGAATGGAGCATCCAAGCAGTGGGAAGTCTTCGTGGAGGTGGTTGTTGCACGAGAGAACATTCCTTCTTGGGATCATCTTTGGGATGAATTTGTACAGGAGGAGACCTGGAGAGGATTTGTGCAAGGTATCTCTTCAAATAGTAAGGAGGATGAGGAGAATGTTTCCTTATCAACTAAAGGAAGGAAGTAGAAAAAGGGACCTGTGGGAAGCGCTAAGCAGCAGAGGACTGAGCATATTCATGTGCTACGCATTCAATGATTTTGGTCATTATGTTGGCCAATGTCCTAAGAAGAAGAGGGGAAAGTAGGATAAGGAGGAGCATGTTGCAGCTACAACAGAGATTCATAAGTATGCTACATAGTTCGAGAAAGATTTCTCTCTTGCCACTATTGTTTTGAGTTGCGGTATTAGCAGACCATTGGATGCTAGGAAGTGGATTGTGGATAGTTCCTATTGTAGTCACATGACTAGGAGGCGAGATGCCTTCCAAAAGTTGGATACTATTCGAGAGAAGATTGTACATGAAAAAGATGGGACAGCGCATGCAGTTAGAGGATTGAGACAAGTACTGTTATAGCTTGAGTTGGGAGATATTATGGACATTTAGGGAGTATGATATGTTCCAGGGCTGTAGGACAGTAGGATTTCAATTCCAGCATTGGAGGGAGTAGGATATGTAGTATTTTTCAAGAGTGGACATATATTCATTTATGTATTGGGAGTGGATCTGGTTGACCCTCTGTTGATAGGTCATTGGAGAGATGGTTAGTATGTAGTGTGTGGACAACCTACAGTAGGAGGATCTAGGTGGATAATAGGTCTCGAGTCTGAGATAGACGGAGAGAGAGATGCTTCCATGATTGATGTGTTTTCGAGTATTCAATTTTTCAGATGAGAGGAGAGAGCGAAATGATCTAGATATTATTGTGGTATTGATTAGTTTGTCTTTGATTCAGGGGAGTAAGCGAGAGGACACTTCTTCTAGTGCTAGAAAGTGGGTCAGCCGGTATGACTTGTCACTGATGGATGAGTGAGATGAGATGTCTCGATATGTGGCATCAATACATAATAAAAGACTTGCAGAGGGATGGATTCCGGAGATAGAGGGAGCTTCTACAACTGACAATGTGAGACTAGAGTGTGGTTCTGGTAGAGGAAATGCCAGAAGGTCTTCCAACGTGAATCGGAAGCACCGGGCTTTGCAGCTCAGGATGTCCTTCATTTGATGATGCCTAACATGAAGGGACATTTCATTTGACCTTTCTAGAGCGGGGTTAGAAAGGATGGGAATATTCCATATTGTGTGAGAAGCACATGAGCAAATTATCATATTGTACGAGAAGCACAAGGGAAAATTACTAGCTTTGGTGGGGAAGTAGTTTATCTTCTTCAGGGAGAAGTTGGGAGTGAGGGAGAACACTTTACTTGGTAAGAGGGAGTGTTGAATTTTGTACCTAGGAAATTATTCCCATAGTGATTTTTCCTAAGTCACTAAAGGGGACAAGTTACAAGACCCTTGCATTAATTACTTGAGAAAAGTAATTAATGTCACTTTAGAGTTATAAAGTGATTTTTCAATTAATTCACTCTAATGTTATAAAGTGATTTTTGATTGATTTAAGTGGTAGTTGAATAAATTTAATTTATGGAGAGAATTATGAGCATTTATTCTCATTCATAGATCTAAACCAATTTGGGCCATTGGATTAGATGAACTTTCAGCTACCCTTGAGAGGAAAACCAAATGATAAGGAAATTGAATTAAAAGGGCATTCCCGCTACCATATTTCACATCCAAAAATAGAGTTTTTGGCAAGGTCATATACAAGAGAGTTGGATCAAGTCGAGCTTGAGAGGAGAGGAAGAAGACCACTAGCACGAATCCCATGGTGTAGGTACAACATAAATACTAGATCATAGAATACCATTAAAGAGCTCAAGTTTCAAGGAAGTGGCTGGGAAAGATATTGGAGAAGTATGACATGAATTTAGAGATTATTTTTTGTTGCATTAAATGTTGTTTTAAAATTCTTTTGTGGCACGTGTTTCTAGGCAGTAGTAGGGCACAAATTTCCTTACTATCTGGGCACAAATTTCTATGCAATCTATTGCTATTGCATAGAGATCACAAACCAAGGGAGAAGGAAGAATTTATGTGCATAGAAATTGAGAAGATGACTGTGTTTGATGACTGACTGTACAACCTAAGACAGGAACAATTTCCAAAGCTGATGTATGCTGAGAATATGCAGAAATTCAGTCCCAAAATTTCCAGAATTTGATGGCTTCCTTCCAAGGGTTGAGATAAGTGATATCTATGTAAGTTTATTGTTGAAATAAAATAAATAGAAACTCTCTCTCGTTCTCTCTGAGTTTTTCCCCAAGTTGGGGTTTTTCCCTGGCCATATTGGATAAAATCCCCGTGTCTGAAACTATGTGTGATGGTTGTGTTTGTCTTCTTAGATTTTAAATGGTAGAACTTCTCATTATGTTTTAGATTCAGAATGTCCATGTGTAATTTAATTTGCAGCAGTTAGTTGAATAAGATTAAATATTGCTGATATTTGTGCATAGCTTAAAGTATGTTGGGAAGTGAAATTTCTACATGGGGAAATGAGATGGGGATGTGTAGCATATGGTGTGTGTGGAGATGAGCTGGAGATGGCTGTGACTGGGGATAATGTAGCATGGGCTCTGCATGGAGGATGGACGTAGGAGGTAGGTGGAGTGGGAGGTGCAAAGGCAGTTGGGGCAAGGTGCGTGGACTCGCAAGGAAAAATTTAGTTGCAAAACTTATCCCATGTGCTATTTTTTAGACCTTTTTTTCGAATAAAAGATTCTCCAATTTTCCTTTCTTTCAAAGATGATTCACCCAAATTCCATGGTGTAGTTTTTTTACTCTAAAAATTGCCAAAAATTGTCCAAAAACTATATAAAGTCCTTAGAAATTTGAATATTTTTTAAAAATTTGCCAAAAATTTTATGGTTGCAAATTTAAGAATTAGTAATATTCGCCAAGGTTTCCACACTTTAAGAAAATAATGGATCCTTAACATTTTCCCTAGCATGGAGTAGAATGCGTGAAGCAAAAAGCATGACAGGAGGCGATTAGGTATGTAGAGGAGGTGTAGAGGTATATGGGATGATTGTGTAAGCGTGGAGGGAGTGCAGAGTGGCAGGAATGGAGTTATGTGCAAGGCGAGAAGGGTGTGTGGAGAGGAATGTGAATAGGATCTATGGGAGAGAATTTGCATAAGAACATTGGGGAAGCATGTAGAAGAGGAGAGAGAAACCAAACAATCAAGCTATGATGCCACTTGGAAGATAATATTTCCAATATAATTGATTCATAATTCAATGATTAATTTACAATTAACATATTACAATATATATGCAAAAGCTTACGTAAGGGTTGCAACTCTACAATATTAAACAAGATGACCATTGTCCTAATAAACTAATAATTGATTTAGAATTATTACACAAAACAAATAGCTTCAGTCCAAAAACGTTTATGTAATCCTTTAGAATAAAGCATACATCTAGCCATTTCAACTAAAGTTCTATTGTTTACCTGCACGGGTGTGGCTCATTCGTGTTTCGCTTGATATGAAGTCACATGTTGTAAAGAGAGGTCATGAGTTCAAATCACACCTAGATGTACCTGTGTCCCATGCTTGCGGGGTGTGTGGGGCACGTAGGGTTATAATGGTAGGGGGATTGGATCCCTGGACCTCATGTCACACGAGTACCAGCCTAGTCTCCAGTTCTCGATTCCCCTAGTTAAAAAAAAAAAACTAAAGTTTTATTGTTTCTTTTTGCTACCTTGTTTTGTTGAGGTGTACAAGGAACACTATTTTGATGTTGAATACCATGCTTAGATAGATATGCATTAAATTATTTTTTAATGAATCCCCCCCCCAAGTATTAGTTCTCAATGTATTAATACTTTTACCATATTCTTTCTCAACCATGGATTTAATTTTTTGAAAAAAACCAAAGGTTTCAAGTTTATGCTTAAAAAATGAACCCAAGACTTGCGACTATAGTCATCAATAAAAGTAAGAAAATAGAATGCATGAGACAAAGATGGAGTTTCAACATGACCATAAATATCACTATGACTTAGTTGCAATTGTTCATTAGCATGCCAAGATTTACCTTTATCAAACATTTCCTTTTGATGTTTACTAAGTAGACAACCTTCACAAACACCTTTAGTGGAAGAAATTGACAATAGCCTATGTACCATTTTAGACAATAATTATATTTTACAATAATTCAAGTGAGCTAATATTCCATGCCATAATTTACTTTTTTCATTAGCATGAGAAACATAGGAATAAAAAGGCTACTACAATCAACCATATTAATATTGTTAAAAATCAGATCTAATGACTGCCACCTGCAACTATATTAACATAAAAAAACCATATGAAGGCTTCCATCTACATCCATATAAATGAAAATAACATCAAATCTCATGGATGTCACCTTCAACCATACAAACCATAAGCAAATTGGGTCCAAGAGTGCATACATATCAGAAATACTATCAACAAACATGTAATAAATTACTCATCGTTGACTACCAACCATAGCCATATAAACATAAAACATTCAGATATGATAGATGTAATATGCAACCATATAACATCAGATCTCATGGATTTCACCTACAACCATACAAATCATAAGAAAATCATATCTATAAGCACATATATATTTGAAAATGCAATAAACAATCATATAAAAAAATGCTCATCTTAATCATGGGAAACTAGCTTCAACATGACAATGTCCCACCCTGACATTGACACGACATGCTCATGCATCTTTCAACATGACACTCACCCTCGATATGAGTCCATATATCCATAGGATAGGTACTCTCAAACCAACAGGCATGGTGACACTCATCTCAACACCGGGAATGATGCCACACAAAAATAGTTGTATCTGAGTCAAATAGATATATTTTTTGATGAAAATAAAAGTGTTCATTACTAGAAACATTGATCCAGATGTTGTTGTAGGTCAAATCTACACTTCTCCATCCGTGATCACATTATGTTGTCGATCACACAAAAGGACAACATGGATTGAAGAGCTAGATTTCCCTGGATGATGTATGGACTGAACCTACCCTCTTCAGCTGTGAATTCACTTGATTTACCTGATCTTTTGACATCTGCACTACTATGTAGGTAGAAGACTAGCACACATCTACTAGTATGCCCTACTTTGCTCAAGTGAAACTAGTGCACACCTTGGAAAAGCTGCAGGCGCTTGTTGCAAAACACAAAAGTTGCGTCCTATGCGCTACTATGCCTTGAGAAACTTGCACACATCTTAAGATGAAATCAAAAATATATTAATTTGATGAATTGGGATTAGTTGAAGTTGGTTCTGAAACTTCCCCAACCTCCCAATTCAACCACCTCTTGATCTAAACTGCCTACCTTGTCCCATAAATACAACGAGGATCCATAAGAGAGGGACCTAGAAAGTATGCATTAAGGGTTGTTACGCTAGAGGAAAGTTCCAAGTCAATGTGAAGAGTAGGAGCCCAAGACTCGGTTGTAGAAACATCTCGACACGTCAGATATATTGTACCGATTTCATGTTTCTTTGACAATAAAAAGGTCGAAATACCCTTCCTGTCTCGAATACATTATCTATTGGATTGTATGTCTATTTGCCTTAATATTTGATTATATTTGATGCTAAATTACTTTCTATTTTCATCATTTTTATATATAGTCAAGATACGCTGAGGAAGGTATCATTTGTGTTGCAGGTTCATCAAGCGGGAGATCAAGTGAAATCTAGGACCAACCGTTGAGTAAATGTATGTCTTTCAATATCCTGATATCTGTCATTTGTAAGAACTAGTTGTAACATAATTAATATATTTACCTGTCAACCTCGCCCAGTTGGTAGTGTCCATCTCCTCACTATAAGGTAGAAATCCTGAACAACAGACTAGTGACTCCGCTGGGGAGTAACAGGTAGTTATTCTTCTCTAGGAGACTTAGTTTTGGTTTTCTTCCAGCCCCTTTTTAAGTTTCTGATTCTTTGAGAGGTCTTTTAGGTATGTGTTTATTGTTCCTTGTTTCTTGATTCATTTCAGTTGGTTGTTGCAAAGCCTGTTTCTGTCTTTTTGACATGTGTGAGTTGGTCTTCCCTAGTAATAGTAACACATATCTCCTGATGGGCATTGCTCTTTACACTGCACAGTAGTGTACATATCCTAGTGTGCAATGGTTTCTGCACTGTACAGTAGTGCATTTTCTCGTAGTGTCCATTTTTTGGTTAGGGTTTGATTTTTAGTGGTTTGTTTCCACTTCTAGCCTGTTGCTTTGCCTTCTTGACTGATCCCTGAGACTTCAATGTCTCTTTTGAATCTTGTTGGTCTCTCTTGAGTCTTTTTAGTTGGTTTGCTTGCTTGTGTACTTGTTTAAGTGTCTTTGCCACTTACTATCCCTTTTTGAAGTTCATGCACTAGTCTCTTTTGAGCATAACTGCATACTTTTATCATAGTTGTTGTTGCAGTCATACAGACTTGCATTGTTAATGTTTGTTATCTGTTGCAATGTTTAGCACGCTTTCACTTTGGTCTTATCTGTTGCAACATTTAGCATGCTTTCACTTAGGGTTTGATTTCAAGTTTAAGTCCTTAGGATTGCTTTTGGAAGGTTGCTTGGTTTAGCTACTTGCTGATTGTCTTATCAATTCAGTCCAAGTAAGTCAAATCTTTCTAGTCTTCTTTCTGTTGAGTCTTTGTGTTGTTAAAGTCATTCTTGGTTCGCTTGCTTACTTTTTGCTTGGATTAGTGTTTTTCTTTAGGGTTTTGATGCTTAGGAGCAACCTGTCTAGGTTCGTCGTTCCGTCGCGAGTGTCTCTTTTCCCTACTTCTTTTACATTCTGTTTCCAAGCCTCAAGTTTTTCTTTTGCAAAAACTTGGTAAGTCAAGTCTTCATCGAGTCTCTTGATTCGTTTGCTTTGAGCCATTTAGATGTTTGTCTTGCACACACTTTACGTTTATATCTTGCTTTCTTTTGTACAAGTTCTCTTTCTTTTACACTTATCAGAAAAGACAAAAAATTGTTCATATAGCTTAGTAGTAAGGTCTTGCATTATTTCAAGGTAGCATAGTTTGCTTTGAAATATTAAAAAGAAAAATACAAAAATATTTTGATTTAGGATTGCTTAGGTTTCAAATTTTTGAAAGAATTATAAATGAAAAGAGAAAATTTTTGTGAATTTGAAAGCATTTGCACTTTACTTTCATAACAAACCATTCCACACAACGCACTACAACCCTTGAGTAACAAGTATCCCTTAAAATGAATTATTAGTAAAATTTATTAGCAACATTTTTCCTTTTAGGAATATACGACATCAACTAGCTTAGGCTAGAGTTTCGAGCTTAAATCACCTTAAACTACTCGGAACTGGCTTCATTACTCAACAATCGTAGTACAACTTTCATTTAGGTAAATCCATCTATATCAAATAATCCTGGGATGCTCTACTCAAACCAGAGTTAAGCACAAGGCCGTGGGAGATTGGAATTGTTGAGGATAGCCCCTCACTTTCCTCTCAACCATAAACCAGAGTTGACTCACGTACAGGGGTCCTTTCAGACTTTGGGCTTTGGTACCCTGCCCATGCATTTCGACTAGGTTGATGACTATCCCCCTAGGTTATTTCATATTGATGGTAGACTTAGTATCATACCTTTAGGATTCTACACAAGTAGAGTGGGCGGTTATTCCCACTTCACCTCGGACAGACGTGGAAGGTAACCCTCTGGCAGTAATCCCGGGAAAGCGGTTTGGTGATTCAAGCGTTTGTACCCAGTGGACCTCCGGAGGACGCCACATAACTGACCGTCGATACTCTATTAGTCTGTTCTGGGCCCTAATCATCCCAGACTTGCTTCCGAGAGTATTTGCCATCTGTTTTCTTGGTCTGTTTACTTGGGATTTTTTTAGTGGTATGGTGTTTGCTCCTTAGTTGTAGTGGCCACTAAGTTTTTACTTAGTTTTATTTTGTTATAGTTGTGGAGGACCAAGATATTCATCGGTCTCGGAGGTTGAAAAAACTTCCCCCACTCATAGTGGAGCCTCCATCGCCACCGCGGCGTAGGAGAACTAATTCCCATGGTTCTTTTAAACTTACGGGCAACACAGAGGTTCTTGGAGAACCACATCCTAGAACACCAGATCGACAAGTCTTTGATACTGTCGAGGTTGAGGATTTAACTGCTACAGATTTTAATACTCCTTTTAACCCTCCTCTTATAGGACCCAATGATCCACTTCTGGTGCCTGTTGCTTTCCAATAGCCTGAGTTTAGTGCTTATCTTCTTACACTGGGTTATACCATGGTTAACCCAGGAGATGAGCAAGGAGTTCCACATACTCCCACAACTGCTATGGAAGTAAGGATTCTGAATCCTTCTTTCTCAAATACTACTCAATTGAGTTCGTCACAGAATTCTTCGGCCTCAACCCCGTCCTTTAGTTTCAATGTTGGCACTTTAGGTATGCCGAGCTCGTTAGCCTCGACAGCTGCCTCAACCTCCACACCTACTTTTGGACCCAACAATGTCCCTTTATCATGGATACCCGCAGTGAGTTTCACTCATTCTTCTGCCACACAACCTTTACAAGGTGTAAATTAGAACATTGCTTCTACATTTGTGGTCGGATCTGTCCCTTCTACATCCATGCCTGTTATGGGTATGATGACGGCACCATCCAATACTACCACACCGGGTTTCAACCCCTATGCAGATTATACTATTAATCCATCGAATATACCTGTAGGTAGTATCCCTTTCTATCTATTTGCTGGAGGGGAGCGTAATATCATTAGCCCGCAGTTTGGTGGGGTTAAGCCCCAGTCACAATGGACTGTTGCCCAAGGATATAATCCACTTACTTTTGGATGGAACAATTTCAATCCTTTTGTTTCACAACCGATGTCTAGGGGCAACCCCAACCAACAGTACACAAACTAGGCAATGGGTGGTTCCAAATACTAGGTTCTTGTTTACCAGATACCATTGGCTCAACCACGTGTACCTTTTATGGAAACTTTAAACTTTCCAGATCTTTCAAAGCTTACGAACGACCCCATGCGCCATGATGCGGCATGGCCACCCATTCCCACCAAGTTGCCCTCAGACATTCCAAAGTTTGAAGGCAAGGCTGGTGAGGATCCTGGTGACCATGTCACGACTTTTCACCTCTAGTGTTCCTCCAACTCACTGAATGAGGATTCCATAAGGTTGAGTCTCTTCCAAAGAACCTTGACGAGTGTCGCATCCAAGTGGTATATTGAATTTCCCTCTGTTGCCTACGACACCTTGTTGGATCTTGCCATTGTTTTCTTGAACCACTTTCAACTTCCAGTTCGGTACGATGTCGGCACTGACCTTCTGTCGACCTTTCGACATAACAAAGCCACCCACCTGTCTGATCATATTCAGGAGTGGTGAAGGAGAAAGAGGCTCATAAAGGCAGACACCCCCCTAGCATTCTTGTTAGAATGGTACCTTAAGTCTCTTCTTCCTTACGTTTCCAAGGAAGTTGCCACTTTAGGGGTGTCTTCAGAGGAGGAGGCCATTTTCAGAACTCAACAACTTGACTTGGTCTATGCTCAGTCTAGTCTGTTGTATGAAATTATTCCTGATGCACCGAGGTCTAATGTAGACTTAGGTAATCCTAAACTTGGACCACATGCCGATGGTATCATAGGCGTAGTCGACTCTGCAGCGTTTCACACCTTAACTAAGCAGGTTCACACCTTGTCAGTCTAACAATCTGCTGCAAAAGCAACTTCTGTTGCATCCTCCCCTTCTACTACAAAATTTGTACAACAGGTGCAGACAAACCAAAAGGGATCTCGGCAACCCAAGAGAAAGGGAAAGAAAGGGGAGGGAAACCAACAAAAGCCCAAGAACACACAAAATGCTGAGGAGGGCAAAAAAGAGAAAAGGAAGGCTAAGTTCCCTTGCAAACTGTGTCAAGAGGACCACCTTACCCATCAGTGCTCTCTAATGGAAGAAGCCCAAAAGCTGATCTGTGAGAAGAAACCAGCTATCTTAAAAGACCCTTTCCCTCATGGACAAAGTTCAGCTTCTGGCAGCTCTAGTGTTGGGGGCACCACTTGTGCCAAATCTGCTGATCAATCTTTCGTTAACATGGTTAACTCAGATGCTCTACTGCAAACTCGAGCAAAGAACTATACCCTGGATCCGCAGTAGAAAGATGCTCCTGAATCCTCTACTCCTCTTCACATACCCATGGAGACACTGCTGAAGATATTGAAAGGTGTCTACAAACGGGTTGTGCACAACCCCAACACATGGGATGCCCCCAAATACAATGTTGTGGAGGACTTAGCCCAACCCCTTATGCAATGTCTACTTTGGAGGTACTGCAAAGTTTCCCATTGCAATGCAATGCACTCCTCACAATGATTGGGAGTGTTGATTCGTCCTCCATGCTTGCGCGCTTTGATATGACAGATATCAAGTACCGATTGCCGTATCATGTTGCTCTCCAGATAGAGGTCGTCCATGGTTCTACTGTCATTCGATGATCTATTGTAGATGAGGGTGCATCAACGTGCGTAATGTCTATCTCTTGCTGGAAAGCTTTGGGTGAACTTGAGCTAGCTCCCTCAAACGCGATACTTACTGCCTTAGATGGAAGATCTTTCCGTCCACACGGAGTCTTACCATCCTTCGATGTCGAACTTGGAGGAAAACTAGTATTAGTAGAGGTTGAAGTTCTGGATGCTCCACTCGACTACAACTTGCTGTTGGATAGGAGCTAGACATATGCCATGTAGGAAGTTCCATCAGTTGTCTTTCGGGTCATAGTTGTTGGAGAGAACTTCCGCAGCATTTAGGAAACTGCTAATTTTGGGAAAGATAACCATTTTTGGGGAGAAAGTACCAATTTTGGCGACAAGACAAAGGTATCGCCGTAGCGCAAATTCCGACGGGAATTGTGGCGATATGTACAGAAAAGTCAAAGCGTGTGGTACAAGGAAGAGGCCGAAGGGAGAGCTCAACCACCGTAATAAAGGCGTCGAAGATGAAGAGAGGGTTCAGCTACCCTCATTAAGAAGAAGGACTACAGTCAGCATTGCTTGAACCAAGAAGAAGCAACGGGCCGATGCATTAAAGACTAAGGACTGCAGGAAGCGGCGAAGAGACAGGAGGCGGCTATGGAAGTACAGCTAGTTGACTGTAAGTGGTTAGGGTTGAGTCACTGTTGGGATAAGGCCCACAGTTTTGTAACTGCGATGAGACCTTCGAGCCATCTATATATAGGAGTCTTTTTATATGAAAAGGGGTTGGCCACATAGTGACAGAAGCTATTAGGTAGAGGGTAGTCGAGTCTTTGTTGATACAGAGTCTGAACATCCCCTAGAGAACAAGGGCCGACCCATTGAGAGATTGTGTAATCCACTAGGGATTGAGGGAGAAAGAGAATGCATTGTAAGAGGTAGGAGAAGAAGAGAGGTCTATAGAGAAGGGCTCCCAATGAGGTGGAGTTTCCCAGAAGACCTCTGTTGTAAAGAGTTGTGACGGAACTGTATTTTACTCTCCCGAGTTGTTAACAGGAAACACAGTTTCCGTGGACGTAGCTCCCTTCCTGGGAGTGACAACGTGCTTATCTAAGTAGCGTGATTGTATTTGTGTAGCTGTTGCTCTTATTCACTTATCTTTATTATACATGAATGATTCCTTCAGTTTATAAGTAATGTATATGGTCGTCAGTTTAGTTCTGGTTGATGTGTAACAATTGTGAGAATCATAGCTAAAATCCTAGCGAACTAGATATTTGTCTAATAAAGGATAATGTTCGAGTATGGAATGAATGTAATGCATGAAGGGTTCAATTAGAACAGTGCTCAAAGTAATACTCTATACAGTCACATCATTGCGAAACATCAAGGGTCAAGCTCATTAGCGAGGGTTATGCTTAGAGATTAAGTGATATTACTATCTTCAGTAATAGGATAAGGGTGGTTGAGACCGCGTATTAATCCAGGAAGCGGCTAAGAATCACATACCGCAGGGACAGAAAGGAGGAAGATATCGCACCCGCGATATCTTAGGTATCGCTAGACGGGCTCATATAAGGGGAAGACTTATCGCACTTCCTGCGTGATGCGATAAGACAGAGGTATAGCCGGAGTAATAGAATGAGATAAGTCAGCCTATGAGGAGAGAGCTAAGGTGGGTTTAAGCACCCTGGATGCCTCGGAACCTGGCTGAGGACACTTGAGTCTTCTGCCACCCATTAGAATCACTTCGGGTGAGACTTCAGGTTGCTTCTGCGACCTGTTGCCGAAAGGGCCAGTGAGCTAAGGGTTCTGTTGGTCTAAAAGGTACAGCTAGCCCGGGTCTACCCAGAGAGAAAACCAACAAATGGTTCCGTTGCCGGTTTGAACACATTGAGCTGATGTTCTGTTGGCATCCTACCAAGAAAGAACTTAACCAGTGGGTTGAGTCAAAAGAAAGAGAGTTTGCTGTAAAAGAAAACAAGAATCCTAGACTGAGCACTGAGGCTTGGCTACAGAAGCACATTTTTACAGATCTCCATGAGATATTCTTCGTAACCTATGCTATTGAGTTATATGATTGGTTATCAAAGCTTGCTGACAACAGCGGTTTCAAGAAGAATCGAGAAGTTGTCTGGACAGCAGGGCTGATTCAGACCTTGAAAGGTGTCGATAATCCCATCTCACGCGCAGTAGACTTCTGGCTTGCGAGTTTGCTGGAAGGCTTCATCACAGAGTTCGCGGTTGATCAGAGAAAGAGTTTCAGCGCAGCAGAACGGTACTTCTTCAAGGGTTATCGCGGTAAGTACCTAAATTCTCTAAATCTGTCCATTAAGCAATTACTATATGAAAAAGGAGTACTAGATATACTCTCAGATGAATAGTAGTATGATATTGTAATGTCAGTAGACTCTGAGAGTGATTACGAGTATCTTGGACATACACGTAGTGGTAAAAGATATAGAGTCAACGATTCATCTTCTTCTGAAGAAAACAGCTCAGATAACCCTAGACAGCAGATTCAGAACCCTAGGACTCCTCAAAAACCAGTCGGGACTCAGAGTAATCCCGCAGGAACCCCGTCCAGTAGCTCTCATACAGCGCATACTACCGCTACACCCTCTACATCTACACCGTCGAGTGGTAGTAATACAGCAAACCAGAACCCACCACCTAGAAACAGAATGGGAGATGATATGAAGTTACCAACATTCAAAGGTACAGGGTCGGAGGACCCTGAGCAGCACTAGTTCTTATGCGAAGCCATATGGACCATTAAGCAAATACAAGATGATAATGTCAAGCTTGTCCAGCTGGCTACCACATTCAGAGAAAGAGCATTAACTTGGTATATGAAGTATACCACTGGACATAACAGAACGCTTGCACAGGTTAGAACTGCTATGATCAAAGAGTTTAAAAAACCTAAATCCGAGTCACAGTGCATAGCAGAACTTAAAGACAGTAAGCAATTGCCTACGGAGACTGTTTGGGATTTTGACCAGAGATTCAAAACCCTCATTGATCAGGTAAGCTTTGAGCTTGCGCCTCAACAGCATAAAGAGTGGTTTATCGCAGCAATGTTACCACACATCAGACTTCCACTAATGCAACAGAAATTAAATACACAAGATGAAGCATTAGAAATGGCAATGAAACTAGAGGCTTCACCTCTAGCAGAGACTAGCACAGGTATCACTAATCTGCAAAATCAGCTAGCTAACCTCACCTTACAGCTGCATGAAATTAAGAAAGGAAAGGAGGTTGCGCATGAAATTTGGTGTACTAAGTGTAAAGCGCAGGGACACAGTAAGGATAACTGCCCTGTCTTTGTTGACTATATCGCCAGTGGAGCTCCTAACCCGTTGATGCAGAATCAGGGGCCATGGTGTGAGATTTGTAGAACTAGAGGACACAGACCTCAGGAATGTCCTCTCTTTTAGAAATATGTGCCGACACCAAAGAACCTATATTGCAATTTTTGTAAATCTGTTGGACATGACGAAAACAACTGTAGAGCTTATGAGTTAATGATAGAAAGAAAGCATGACCTTTACAGAGTCCAATCAGAAGCATCTGGACCATCAGTACGTCCACAAATTGATCCGGCTCAGGGAGGCTGTGGAGGAAATTTTAGAGGTCAAGGACGTGGAGGAGGCTATGAATCTGGCCGTGGCCGTGGACCTATTACCTGTTATAATTGTGGAGGCACGGGGCATTACGCTAGAGACTGCCAGAACCCTACTACAACATGCAAGTATTGTAAATCTTATGATCATACAATAGAGGAGTGTCCCATATTGATAGCCAAGATCAAGGACGCCAAGCCAGCAACCAATCAGACTATCCAGTTTATCGCTGCTGAGCAGAACGAAACAGAAACACGAGTTAATATTGTAACTCGCAGTGGTCTCTCTACAAGTAACATATCGCAGGATGCGGAAAAAACGACAGGAACGCAGTGGGTGCGCAAAGCTCCAGAAAAACCTATCCCACTTGATCTACAGAAGAATAAGGAGGCATTTCAGCAAACTAAGACCTCCTTTGCTGAACAGACACATTCCAGATCACTATTATTACCATCTCAGGGTATACCGCGGAAGCCACCACATGATGTTAGTACTGTGCAGATACCACAGGCTAGCACATCTGGAAGATGCGACGAAGAGGAATTGACCGGAAGTGTACAGTCCTTCCTGTAGAGTTGTTTGAAACTTCTGAGAAATGGGAAAGCTGTAGAGGAACTTCATAAAGTTATTGATCAATGTCAGCAGAGCCCTTCCTTGAGCAACACACAGCGAACTATTCACCATATAATGGGCCATACAAGGACAGGAAGAGAGATGAGGCTCACGGCGCAGATCGGACTATTTGAAATGGATGAGGTTATCCTAGATTTAGGATTAGAAGTAAATGTCTTGACTAAGAAGACATGGGAACAGATGGGTAGTCCAAAACTAAGCAGATCCCCTATCCATCTGAGACTAGCCAATCAGCAAAGAATATCACCGATGGGTCGCCTATCGCATGTCCCAGTGGACATCGATGGAGTTCACACGTATGCAGATTTTGAGATCATAGAAATTATTGGTGATACCAAACCCTATCCAGCTCTATTAGGTATTGATTGGGCTTTTGATAACAAGGCTGTTATCAACTTGAAGAAAAGGCAGATGACATTTGAAGATGCTCAAGTCCGGGTTATCGCACCACTAGACCCTTTACAGGGTCCTCGCTACATTGAGCCGATCAAAGCAGAAGAGGAGGTGCATAACATGGAAAATTTGTACCAGATGACTTCTAATCAGACAGATTACATTGATCCTACAGCCGATGGACATATTAGCTGGAGATGCGATAGCTCATGCACATCAGATTCAGATGTCGGCTTAGAGAATTGGCAAAATAGACTCCACGAAGTTTCTACTCGCAGATGCGCATTCATGACTAAATCACTGCGATGGATTGGGGCAGAAAACAGGTATATTCCAACTTTTGATGGATTAGCGGACGTCAATGATTTTTTACAGCAGTTTGAACAAGAGATCCCTCAAGAGCAGAGGATGGAGGTTTTTGACCTTGCAGTTAGAGCCACACCTGCAAGATGGTGGTACACACACAAGGAACATATCGCATCATGGTATGATTGTAAGAGACTGATGCGTATCAGATTCTCTAAAGAAAGAGACTGTACACAGCAGAAATACACAGGAGAAAGTGATCCCAGAACACACATTATGATCTGTGAACAGAGTTGGATAAAAATTCCAGCAGATGAGTGGGTTCATTTGTTTATCCACACACTGGATACAGTTCCAAGGAACTGGTATACAGAAACAGAGCTAAGAAAAGGAACTATCTCATGGCCTATTATGATTGAAAACTTTTTGCTTACTTTCAGTTTTGAATCTGAGTATCCAAGCATTGATCGGGCCTTGAAGATCATAAAGACTAAAATATTTGAGGATTGCACATTACCAGGGGATTCGTAACCCGAGTGGGCTATTCAGATGGAACATGCTTTGGAATGTTACAACTTCACACAAGATTCAGGCGATGAGGATGAAGATCCTCGCAGTATCAATATCGCAGAAACAGAAGGTACGCGTGAAGTTGAAGGTCCACACTTAGAAATACCAGCTGTAACAGAACCAATCAAGATTAAAAAGAGCAATATTGGCACAGAAACAGAACCTAAGTTTGCCTCTATTGGAGACTATTGGGATGATGAGACAATTGGCCAAATTACAGACCTATTACATGAGTATCAGGACCTATTTCCTACCAACTTTACAAAAATGAAGGGAATAGTGGGTGACTTAGGAGTCATGAGAATACCGCTTAAGGAGGATGCTAAGCCGGTTAAGCAACGTCCATACAGGTTGAACCCGCGGTATAAAGCAAAAGTAAAAGATGAAATAGATAAGATGCTAGCAGCAGGCATCATTGAGCCTGTTGAAGAAAGTGAGTGGGTTAGTCCCATGGTAGTACAAGAAAAGAAAACAAAAGGAGACATCAGGATCTGTGTCGACTTACGCAAACTGAATGATGCATCGCTGCATGACCCATTTCCGACACCCTTCACCGATGAAGTCTTAGACAATGTTGGAGGACAAGAAATCTATTCATTCACTGATGGCTTTTTAGGCTATCACCAGATAAGAATCCATCCAGACGACAGGCACAAGACCACGTTTGCGACAGAATGGGGCTCCTTTCAGTATACGGTAATGCCCTTTGGTCTTAAGAATGCCCCAGCAATTTTTTCTAGAGTAGTTGTTGCTGTCTTTAAGGAATACATCCATCGATTTCTAGAAGTTTATTTTGATGATTGGACTGTATTTGGACTAGTCAAGAAGCACATAGGAAATCTGAGATTAATGTTTGAAAAATGTAGACAGCACCAGATTTCCCTTAACTTAAAAAAATGTATATTTTGTGCGCCTTTTGGTACGTTGTTGGGTCACATTGTGTGCAGACAAGGCTTGATGGTAGATCCTGCGAAGATCGCCATCATTGTCAATTTACCAGCACCTAACTCAGTAAAGCAACTGAGAACTACACTTGGTCATACCGGGTACTACAGAAAGTTTATCAAAGGTTATGCCAAGATTACCGCACCAATGGAGAAATTATTGAAGAAGGATATCAGATTTCAGTGGAATGAGGAATGTCAGAAGAGTCTTGACGCTCTTAAAGAAAAAATGGTTACAGCACCTATTTTGGTATTTCCAGATTGGAACAAGCCTTTTCATGTTCATGTGGATGCATCTGGCATCGCACTAGGCATTATTCTCACGCAACCAGGAGAAGGGGGTATTGACCACCCTATCGCATATTCGAGCAGGAGATTATCGACAGCTGAGAAGAATTACACCACCACAGAGAGAGAAGGGTTAGCAATGGTGTATGCTTTACAGAAATTTCGGCACTATCTATTGGGTGCCCCGTTCAAGATGTTCACTGACCATTCTGCATTAAAGTACTTGGTCAATAAGCCAGTGTTAGGGGGAAGAATATGCAGATGGCTATTGTTGTTTCAGGAATATGATTTCGAAATCATTGTCAAGCCAGGAAGACTAAATGTAGGACCTGATCACCTGTCAAGGATAGACTCAGGTGAAGAACCAAGTAACTTAGAGGACAACTTGCCTGATGCGCAATTGTTTTCTATTCAGGTCGCAGACGAATATTATGAAGACATAATTCAATTTCTCACTACAGGGTGGGCACCGCCTGAGTTTACTAAGCAACAAAAGAAACAATTAGTGGTGAAAGCAGCAGACTTCACCTTGATTGCAGGACATCTCTATAAGTTGGGCCCAGATGAAATTTTGCGCAGATGCGTTATGCCCCATGAGAAACAGGCCATTCTTAAGGAAGCACATTCGGGCATCGTAGGAGGTCATTTCGCAGGGAAGCCTACTGCTCAGAAAATCCTATCAGCCGGATTATGGTGGCCTACATTACATAAAGACAGTAAAGAGTTTTGCAGATCATGCGATATCTGCCAGAGGACAGGAAAGCCCTCCAGAAGAGATGAAATGCCGTTGCGACCACAGATAACGCTACGCGCATTTGATAAGTGGGCTATAGACTTCGTGGGTCCTATTAACCGCCCAGGAAAACGAACTGGTGTGAGATATATTATTACAGCAACAGAATACCTCACCAGGTGGGCTGAGGCAAAACCAGTCAGGAATTGTGATGCTGCTACAGCAGCACAATTTATTTTTGAAAACATCATCACTAGATTTGGATGCCCAGTGACTTTGATGAGTGATCAAGGCACACATTTTTTGAATTGCACCATAGAAGCCTTGACAGAGGAATTTGAAATCCAGCACCATAAGAGTACACCTTACCACCCTCAAGCTAATGGTACGGTGGAGGATTTCAATAAGATATTAGAACATGCTCTTACAAAGATTTGTAACAGTCAAAGGGATGATTGGGACCTTAGAGTTAATGCTGTATTATGGGCTTATAGGACCACGTGCAAGAAATTAACAGGGCACACACCTTTCAGCCTGGTATATGGACAAGAGGCTGTTATGCCTATGGAATACATTTTACCCAGTCTAAGGATTGCTCAGCTTACAGAGATGGCTGATTCTGATACTTTAAAGGAGAGATTGGCACAGCTGCTCAATCTGGAGGAAGACAGATTTATCGCAGGATTCCATCAGAAAGTGCAGAAAGCACGAGAAAAAGCTTGGCATGATAGGCACATCAAGAACAAAACCTTTCAGCTTGGAGACCTGGTACTCCTTTATGACAGTAAGTTTATAAAGTTCCCTGGAAAATTCAAGACTCATTGGTTAGGGCCATATCAAATCGAGCAAATAACAGATGGAGGTGCTATCCAGCTTCGTACTGTGAGTGGGAAGTCTCTTCCTACCTTGATCAATGGCAGTAGGCTTAAGCTGTATTGTGAAGGCCATGCTACCTCCTAGCCCTAGCCCAGAAAAGAAGCAAATGGTGCAGATGTCCAGTGTAGTTGAAATGAGGCATCGCACCCTAAGGAGTCTACACCGGGAAATACTTTAGGTAAGAATTCGCAGCAAGCTTTTCTAGTTGTTGTGATAATTTTGATACGATGCGAGTTTTTGCACTTTCCATTTCCAGGCGACGCGATATTGTATCGCAGAAGACAGAAAATAGATCGATGCGATACCAAATTTTGAATTGATCAGAGGGCTAGTCACTTCGCCTTCTGACAAGCATTAAGTGTACGACTGACAAGTATCTGTTGTACTAATATTTGGCAGCAGTACGTCGATTCTTCTAGATTTGGAAAATCTGATGCGACACCACTCCGGAGCACAGTTTCCCAGTGAAATTTCAAACGGCGTTTTCAATAAATGGGCGCGGGGTGTTGTCTTGTCTATGCATTAAATGCTGCCAACGGGTCCAGTTTACTGGTCCGTTGCCGTTTGAAGTTCCCGCCTTATGATAAATACACATCTTATTCAAAGAACGGGGCTACTTGGTCATTTTTATCAAAAGAATTGAGAGCATTTGAGAAGAGCAAAGCGTATTCTCAGCAGACTTCTTAGCAGGGAAGCCAAAAATAGTTGCAGACTTTGATTTGTATCAGATTAGCAATCATAGGAAGTCCAGAGTACCACAGGGGAAGGTTCCTCGCGCCAGACGAGCCTCTCGAAGACGTGTTGCAGAGATTCCAAATGGGTGGAATTGAGTGTGCTATGACTTCAGTTGTGGCTAAGAAAGGAAAGAAAGTTACTGCTGGTTCTCCATCCACACGACAGTCACCAAGAACCTTAGCTAATATGGAGTATAGCGAGACCCCGAGTAGCACAGAGTCAGAAGAACCGGAGCAGGAACTTCCGGAAGAAGTCACAGTCGCTACCGTATACTTCCCGCCAAGGATAGAAAATGCACCAGCAATTGTCCTTCCGAAAGACTTTAGATATGAACTCGTACTCCCACCACTGGATAAGCGAGTGAAGGAAGAAGGTAACCTGTGGGGGAATATGCATGCTGTTAAGTTTGCTGATTATAATATGAGAGATTATAAGCTTTACCCACACTTCCGTCACGATCGTTATATGACGATTCAGAGGAACCCAAGGACAGAGCGCGATGAGTTCATCCCCATGGACCATGCAAGCCATTTAGCACCGTCGGGACTGCTCAATCTCCTGGAGATTCCACACTTTGGATGGGGCTCAGAGGTAAATGCTGTAGTGCGGATGCTACTCTCATGTGTGCATGGTGGTTACTTATGGTTGGGTAACCGGATAGATGTTAATGTTGACCTTATTCACCGCATTACCGGTCTGTCGAAGACTGGCTTCGACCCTCAGATAAATATTGATGGCGCCACAAAGGATACCAGGCTCTCAACCAAGCAGGTTGCAGAGTATAAGATGCAAAGAGGAGGTCGCGCCTACGATGTCAACTCAATACAAGATGACGCCTTGCGATTTACTGTTAGTCTGTTGGCCGGAAAGCTCCTCCTCAAGGTAAGGCCGAAGGAGGTCACAGGCTCAGTTATCCGCCTAGCGATTGAAGTCATAAAAGGTAAACCTTACAACTAGAGTTTATTTTTGCTGAATAGTTTCTTTCAAGACTATGCGCAGGCGCAGCAGGATCCGCTTCACAGCTTCCACTTCTCGTGGCCGCTGATCCTTATGGCTTTTATTGGATGGAAAGAGCCGCCCAATTCGCAGTTTCCACAACTGGCACCAGGGGCGTGCAGAGGCACGAGGTATTCAAATCTTTGGGCGAGTAGTCACCCAGAGAAGCACAAGAATAACGCAATGGTATTCCATGACTATTATATGCTATTGCTTGAGTCTGTAGCAACGATTCCGCGTGTCGACTCGCCGGTCGTTGATCTTTATCAGTCCAAGCTGGAATTTAAAGTCGACAGGGATAAAACATATATCAGACCCAAGGGATTCAGGAAACATAAGGAATGGGCCCCCGGCCCATATCGCATGGAAATCCAGCAAGTTGAAGACACCATTAAGAACTGTTTTGATGAGGAAATGAAACAGATGTATGATGATCTATCCTCTGGCCTAGTTCCAGTTGATGCCCCAGTTGAGGATCCAGAAGATGTTCCGGAGATAGATCCTAAAGATAAAGTGAAAGAACCAATAGGTTCTAAGAGAAAGGGTACTGAAGGCCCTTCTCCACTGCGAGCAAAGAAGAAGAGAACAAAGGCGGTTACTTTCGACGAACCGTAGGCACCGATCATGACAGAGGATGAGTATGATCTCATCGCCAGCCGAATACAGGAGAAGATGCGGGATAAATTCGCTACGATTCAGTCATCGCAGGATCTGATGCGCATAAGCCTTGACAAGAAATTGCGAGAGCTGAAGGCAATAACTGAGAAGACTGCTTCCATGCAGATTCAGCCAGCTCCAACCACAGTAGCAGAAAGTTCGCAGCCCCCTTTACAGACCAGAGAAGAAAGTATTGCAAGGGACCGCACGAACATTGTTCGTATACCGCCAGGAAGCATTAAGTTCCCTGTTCCTATGGAAGTACAGATGGTTCATCCTCTTGAGGTGAACCTACCAGAAGTACCTGTGGACTAGTTGTACGAAATTTTCCAGCAGATAGGCACGGAGCTGAGGCACAGAGAACAAGTCACATATGAGCATAATGTTTTACTTTCTAACGAAAACGTGCAGCTCATCGCACAGCATGAGGCAGAGAGTGCCCAGTTGACGCAATATGTTCAGCGAGAGCAGGATGTCTCTCTTGTTTTAAAGAATATCGCAGCAGAACTTCCGCAGTGCGATATCAGGCCTGAGTTAGAAATAACTCAAAAGATTAGAAAAATAGCAGAAAGAGCAAAGGCTCTAGATGAAGAGAAGAAAAAGATGGAGGAAGAATACGAAGCGAGGATTGCTGCACTGGAAGCGAATAGGCCGCTTACTCCAGAGGAAATCCAAGAAGCACGAGTGCAAGCTATCAGAATTGTACAGACACAGGTGCAGTGTTGAGTGGAAGCAACAGAGGCTATCCTAGAGGATGCATCAAAAACATGGCTGGAGCTAGAGGAGCTCCCACAGAAAGCCGAGCTCAATCAGCATATTAAGCACTGTGAAGATGCGATATTGAGAGCTGAAGAAGAGTACAAGGGCTTGAGTGCTCTTGCGAAGATAAGGAAGAAAGGAGAAATCATGCAATTTCAACAGCAGGTGCAGAAGTACAGAGAACAACAGATCAACCTGGCTAGCGAAGCTAGCCCGCATGAAAGCAAAGTCGCACATCTAGTTGATGAACTGGAGAAAAAGGTGAAAAGCTTCACCTCAAGTAAAGGAGTCATTGAGAGCACAGAAGACTCCTTGGTAACAGCTGAGCTGCTAAGCGCAGCGCAGGAAGAAGTAACAAGCATGGATGAAAGTATTAAAGCGCTTAAGGCACAATTCGCAACAATCTCACGGGCAGCAAAGGATAAGCTTAGGCAGATGAAGCAGGCTGATGTTGCGAGTGGCTCGGGGACGAGCCACAAGTAAGTGTTAGGGGAGTTGTTGGAGAGAACTTCCGCAGCATTTAGGAAGCTGCTAATTTTGGGAAAGATAACCATTTTTGGGGAGAAAGTACCAATTTTGGCGACAAGACAAAGATATCGCCGTAGCGCAAATTCCGACGGGAATTGCGGCGATATGTACAAAAAAGTCAAAGCGTGTGGTACAAGGAAGAGGCCGAAGGGAGAGCTCAACCACCATAATAAAGGCGTCGAAGATGAAGAGAGGGTTCAGCTACCCTCATTAAGAAGAAGGACTACAGTCAGCGTTGCTTGAACCAAGAAGAAGCAACGGGCTGATGCATTAAAGACTAAGGACTGCAGGAAGCGGCGACGACACAGGAGGCGGCTATGGAAGTACAGCTAGTTGACTGTAAGTGGTTAGGGTTGAGTCACTATTGGGATAAGGCCCACAGTTTTGTAACTGCGATGAGACCTTCGGGCCATCTATATATAGGAGTCTTTTTATATGAAAAGGGGTTGGCCACATAGTGACAGAAGCTATTAGGTAGAGGGTAGTCGAGTCTTTGTTGATACAGAGTCTGAACATCCCCTAGAGAACAAGGGCCGACCCATTGAGAGATTGTGTAATCCACTGGGGATTGAGGGAGAAAGAGAATGCATTGTAAGAGGCAGGAGAAGAAGAGAGGTCTATAGAGAAGGGCTCCCAATGAGGTGGAGTTTCCCAGAAGACCTCTGTTGTAAAGAGTTGTGACGGAACTGTATTTTACTCTCCCGAGTTGTTAACAGGAAACACAGTTTCCGTGGACGTAGCTCCCTTCCTGGGAGTGACAACGTGCTTATCTAAGTAGCGCGATTGTATTTGTGTAGCTATTGCTCTTATTCACTTATCTTTATTATACATGAATGCTTCCTTCAGTTTATAAGTAATGTATATGGTCGTCAGTTTAGTTCTGGTTGATGTGTAACAATTGTGAGAATCATAGCTAAAATCCTAGCGAACTAGATATTTGTCTAATAAAGGATAATGTTCGAGTATGGAATGAATGTAATGCATGAAGGGTTCAATTAGAACAGTGCTCAAAGTAATACTCTATACAGTCACATCGTTGCGAAACATCAAGGGTCAAGCTCATTAGCGAGGGTTATGCTTAGAGATTAAGTGATATTACTATCTTCAGTAATAGGATAAGGGTGGTTGAGACCGCGTATTAATCCAGGAAGCGGCTAAGAATCACATACCGCAGGGACAGAAAGGAGGAAGATATCGCACCCGCGATATCTTAGGTATCGCTAGACGGGCTCATATAAGGGGAAGACTTATCGCACTTCCTGCGTGATGCGATAAGACAGAGGTATAGCCGGAGTAATAGAATGAGATAAGTCATCCTATGAGGAGAGAGCTAAGGTGGGTTTAAGCACCCTGGATGCCTCGGAACCTGGCTGAGGACACTTGAGTCTTCTGCCACCCATTAGAATCACTTCGGGTGAGACTTCAGGTTGCTTCTGCGACCTGTTGCCGAAAGGGCCAGTGAGCTAAGGGTTCTATTGGTCTAAAAGGTACAGCTAGCCCGGGTCTACCGAGAGAGAAAACCAACAATAATTTTCCCCCACGAAGGAAAGATTGTCACAGTCGATCAACTTTTGTTTACCCAGAAGAACAACTAGACTTCATCGGATTCATCCATTCCGTTGATTGATTAGTCCATCCCAGCCACTCAAATATTAGGAGCAGATCTATATGGGTCCTTAACAGGCACTCTTGACCTACCTTCTCCTGCCTTGTTTGTTGGTTTTGAAGAATGTTCATCTTTTGAGACCTCCACGGTCTGTTCAACGACAGATACATGGAGTCTCCCCACTGAATCAGAATCAGCTGTGCATGTATCTATTGCAGAGATAACCCATGTGGATTCACAACAACCTGCAATAGAACATATCATGACTCCGTTGGTCTCTGCCGAGTCAGATATGGACCCGGCTCCTACACGGTCAATAGACTCTACCCTCTCTCCTGATAGTTTAGACACGGTTTTGTCTTCTGACCAAACATTTTTGAAGCTATGATAGGCCTGAGACACCCTTGGGAACATTTACACCCTAGGTCCTATCTACTTCTCGTTCTAGACTTGATTGAGAGAGGTGAGTTTTTTTCGAGACCCAGTGAGAATGTTGATTGGTCCTTTGTCCCTTCCACTTCACAAGCTATTTTTGCTAAAGGGAATAGGACGAATACAACAAGAACTATCCCGATCAAAATTTCCACTGAACCTAGGTAACTGAAAACATCTTTATTGGAGCGGACTATTATCTTGATGAGATCATTCCGTACACCAATCTTTTTAATGATTTCCGTGACATCTTTTCCCGGTCTCATGATGAGATCCCGGGCACTGACCCTACTTGAAGAAGTGCTATTGTGTTTTTTAATGTATTTTTAGCTGTACATTTTTGTAGAGTTATTTTTTGTTTACAGTTGTAGTTACTTCTTATGCATCCATTGTTTTGTGTTCCAGATGTAGACTGAACACTTCATAGGGTTTGTTGATGGCTCTAGCCGCCACACCCGTCAGTTGGCCTCAAATGCTTGGGTTATTTACTCACCAAATGGCCAACTAGTGTCTTAGGGAGGGGCTTGTCTAGGTCCCACAATGAATAATGTGGCTGAATACAGTGTAGTCATAGAGCTACTCTAAGATGCTTTGTTCCATGGCATTTCACATTTGGAGGTAGGCCTCGACTCGTAGTTAGTTATTTTTCAGTTACTGGGTGTTTATCAAGTTACAGATCCTACTTTGCTACGTCAGTTTATGCGTGTTAGGTTACTTGAGAGACAGTTTGATTATATCACATATCAACATATTCCAAGGAACTTGAATGCATTAGCCGATTCATTTGCAAAATACGTTTTAGATTGGCATTTGCATCATTCACACACATCATAATTCATGCATAAAACACAATAACACACATGTAGATAACCGATACTATATATATATCCAATACTGTATCAAAAAATAATATGAGTTTGGATCACAAGTCTATCACAGAGTCATGTCATAAGATACAAATTTGGGCTCGATGGACTCAAAAATATACATAGAATATCCTTCTCCTATGGAGAAGGTGGGGCCTCATCTGCCTCTCGGTAGCATATGACCATCCTAGCTACTTTCCGCAGCAACCTAATCCAGGCTAGGGGCACACGAAATACATCCTCCTGCATATCAATCAGCATCCGCTCAATCCGATATGCAGGAATGTCATGAGTCAACCGACTCATATTCCTCTCTATGGTCCCCAGAGTGGCATTAGATGCACCCACTTCCACTGGTCTCACGAAAGTATATGGGTATCCCTCAGGGCGCACTGGTCCAACATCTGCATTTGACACTTTGTTTCGGTACTTCGAACTCATCATAAAAATCATATATGCAAAAAATTGAAAAAATCAAATCATTTTTCAAAAAGCATAAACATACCTATCTCTCCCTAGGCTTCACCTAGAGGAAGGATCATCTAAGCATCGCTGCGGAAGTCCATACCAACATATGGAAACTGCTCAAATGCTGGCACTTGTCTTTCCCACCAGCCCCAGAAATCATCCTCGTGGTAGAAAAAGTTGCTCTCACCTCCACCTTGACAGAGAAATATTTCACCCCAACGAGCCAGCCTTGGCTCACGAGGGTTGACTGGGGGAAAAGGCATGCCCAAACTGATAGTAGGCACTCTCTAAAAGAAGAAAGTGCAAAGTATGCTCTTGTATCCAAAATTCTTCATCCTCCTGGTCTTACATCTCGAGAGTTGAAGTTTCATGTTTGCCAAAAGACTAGCACACCAGTCATATACATGCCCCTGCAAGTATTCAATACCAATATGCATATAGTGTCTCGAGGCTAAATGTTGTGTAGCACTCCCTCCCATCCGATTCAGTATACTCATAATAAATTTGAAAGGGAGGCTGACAATGGTCGAGATGAGCACTTGACTACCATATTTTTATGTTCCCGGTACACAGTAAGTATTCACATATTCTTGCACGGATAAGGCACTCACATTGCGTGAGGACCCATTTAGATTCACTTCATCTCCCCTTCGAGAGAGACTCGTGATAAAGTAAATGTCATCCATTGTGAGTTCTAAGGTTTCTCCCTGGATACTAAATACCATGGCATCTGCATCCTAATACTGAACAAGCCTATGCAGCAAGCGCTTTTGTGCCCTCATGTTAACAATTCTATAGAATTTCACCAACCCACACCTTTGGAGTGTGTGAAGAGTCCTTGGATCTCGCAAAGCTATCCAATCCATATCCTCATGCTCTCTTTCTCTCCAAACAAGCACCATCCTGCCAAGAAAAGGTCCAATTTTTAGCCCTCGACATTTTTTACCTCATCTTCAGGGGTGTGCGCTACTATTGAAGCTAGACAGGCACGTTTGAGCATTGCCTTCCTTGAAGGAAACTAGTGCACACTACTAGTATGCCCTACTTTCCTTCATACACAGTAGCACACACGCAAAATACGATTTGTACATTGCTAGAAAATGATTTTTAACCATAAAAATTGACAAAAAATGCATTAAATTGCAAGTATTGGTAGAAATAACTTACTTGGTGGAGACAGAAGGTCGATTGATGCTCTGGTTTGATCGCAATGAGTGGAAGAAGATCAACCGTTTTCTCCAAATTTTCCCTACAATTTCCAAATGTGATATTTGAGTTTTCAATTTGAAATTAGTTATATAAAATTGATTTTAATTTTTACCCACTTTTTCAAAAAGTGTATAGTTTCAAGTTGTACGAAAAGTTCTATTTAATCACTCATACTTCGACACTTCGGTGAGGTAAATTTAACCTAAATATCTCTAATTTTCACTAGTATTAAACCGGATATGACTTAGTTTCTTATTGATAGATACCATATGGTCATTATTATATCATTGAGAAGCTTTGTCGATCATTACCAATGTGATTGTTGAGATCTTATTCTTTGGCAGGTCATGAACATATGATCCTAGAAGCTATCTTTTAAGTCGTTTTAAGCTCTTGTTTTGACTATGAAAAACTAAACAAGATTGCCGAGCAAACTTGGCCTCTTCAAGCGCGTTAAAGGAATTGAAGGTCCATCCGCTTAGGTATAAGTGTAACCCTTTTCTGGACCTTTACGGATTACTTACGAAAAAGGAATACTCTAGTCATACATTATTAGAAGAGTTCTCCTCTCATTGTTTTTTACTTTTTTAGGGGAGGGGACTAACTGTACGAAAAAGGAATTTTGGAGCCTTCTTTAGGGTTTTCAGTCTCTCGAAATATGAAAACACAAAGCGAGCACTCACCTACTCAGGCTCGATGTGAAATCCACGAGAGGGTAAATAGAGGATTGTTTAATTCTTTCAGACTCTATAAATAGGAAAACACTGACAAGCATTAACCTACTTGGGCTCGATATTAAAATCCATGAGTAGGTGTATGGAGTTAATGTTTAAGTTTTTCAGGCTCCTTAAAATTGAAAACACCGACGAGCAAGAACAGATCTTGGCTCGATATTAAAATACAAAGATCAGTAGTATAGAGTATTCTTCTATCTCTTATTCAAACTCTGTAAATAATGAAAAAGGTCCTGAGTCTTCCTCCCATGGGCTCGTTAAAATCTTTACATGGTAGGACCTATTGAGTTTTCTTTTCTTCTTGAACTCATTAAAACAACAAGATGGATATTCTTTTATCAAAAAAGAATAAGGGATAAGAAGGGTATATCACATCTTTTTCAGTTTCAAAGGCAGTTATGTTAGTCATGTCCTTGAACACAGCACCTACTTGAGTCTTTCATGTAAGTTGGGTTTTAGTTTTTGGCCTTAGGGTGAACCTGATCTTCGCGTTTTTACTCCCTCGGTTGGTTATTCTTCCAACCATATGGAGGGTCTGTTAATGTCTCCTACATTGCAGGCTTATATCACTTCATCTTCATGTTGAAAACTGCCTAAGTCACTATGTGTTGTGCTCACTGTTCAAGGATACAACCTGTGTCATCCATTCTGCAGTTTACCTTGACTTCATGTGTCGGCCATCCTGGTTTCAGTTTGTTTCATCTTGTTACTTTTCCTAATCCACATCAGTTCATACCTATGAGTGTTCCTCGTGTTGGATGATGGAGGATGCATTAAGTCCTCCCTTCTAGCGGACTTCTTCCCATCGACTTCAGCTCATTATGCTCTGGGAACGACGTTTAGAGTTTTGGTTACTACCTTGGGGATTGCAGTCATCAGTGGCAGTTTCCCTCGCTGTTGAATAAATGGAAATACATCAATGTCTCTTATTCGATAGGTTCTTCAAGTGTTTGCCTTCAAGTCCTCTTATTCACACTTGTTGGATCGTACTAGGTACCTTGGACCCCATTATCATTATCGATGGAAGTCCTCACGTTTGTTAACGGTATACATCAATGACCAATAATCAAACGATACCCCCCATGTTCGACTTCAGGTCATTTATTCGCATGGTTCAGGTTTGTACCTTGGGTTTTTTGGATGAAGACCTTGGGATTATGATAGCATCACCTTATTTATGTTATCACCCAAGCTACGCAAGACTGAGCCTCACTCATTTTGGCTCTTCATGAGACATAGATCTAGCTTGTTGTTATGGCTATGATCTCTCATTTTGACATGGATCGACGCTTGTATTTCAGTGGCCATGCTCTATATATACAAATCCTAGTTATGTATCGGAGATCATGCTACACATCTATATGATGTCAAGATTGTAATTGCTCACTGACCTTGATCATTGTTTCAGGTGTTTTTGTGACTTGGTTCTGTAGTTTCTTGCTCCTCCTCTAAATTGGACTTATAATGTATTTCGGCCATCGTTTCCCTCTAACCTCACACATTAGGGGGCATTTGTTATAGGTCAAATCTACACTTCTCTATCCATGATCACATTATGTTGTCGATCACACAAAAGGACAACATGGATTGAAGAGCTAGATTGCCCTGGATGATGTATGGACTGGACCTACCCTCTTCAGCTGGGAATTCCCTTGATTTACCTGATCTTTTGACATGTGCGCTACTATGTAGGCAGAATACTAGCACACATCTACCAGTATGCCCTGCTTTGCTCAAGTGAAACTAGCGCACACCTTGGAAAAGTTGCAGGCATTTGTTGCAAAACACAAAAGTTGCGTCCTATGCGCTACTATGCCTTCAGAAAATCACGCACATCTTAAGATGAAATAAAAAATATATTAATTTTACAAATTGGGATTAGTTGAAGCTGGTTCTGCAACCTCCCCAACCTCCCAATTCAACCACCTCTCGATCTAAACTGCCTACCTTGTCCCATAAATACAAGGAGGATCCATGAGAGAGGGACCTAGAAAGTATGCATTAAGGGTTGTTACGCTAAAGAAAAGTTCCAAGTCATTGTGAAGAGCAGGAGCCCAGGACTCGGTTGCAGAAATGTCTCGACATGTTAGGTATATTGTACTGATTTCATGTTTCTTTGACAATAAAAAGGTCGAAATACCCTTCTTGTCCCAAATACGATATCTATTGGATTGTATGTCTATTTGGCTTAATATTTGATGTTAAATTACTTTATGTTTTCATCATCTTTATATATAGTCAAGATACGTTAAGGAAGGTATCATTTGTGTTGCAGGTTCATCAAGCAGGAGATCAAGTGAAAGCTAGGACCAGCCGTTGAGTAAAGGTATGTCTTTCGATATCCCGATCTCTATCATTTGTAAGAACTAGTTGTAACATAATTAATGTATTTACCTGTCAACCCCGCCCAGTTGTAGTGTCCATATCCTCACTATAAGGTAGAAATCCTGAACAACAGATGCAATGGAATAGGTCTCACAACCCAGAAATGATCAGAAATAGGTGAACCAAAACATATGGTTGCGCCCTTTTCACACTATCAGAAACCAAAACTACACCTTTCTCCATCTAAAATTTCCATTCCATATACACTACCGGGTGCAATGGGATTCTCTTCACTACTCAGGTCCCTTAGGATATCATCATCCATCGTCAGGATTCATGTGCTAGATTAAGATAGGGACAAAGAATGGGATAAGGACTCATATTGTGTTTTGCACAATCAATCTTCAAACCCCATTACAGAGTCTTCAAACCTCATTACAAGGCCTTCAATATTCAACAATATAATGCATCTCCTACTCGAGAGTATGTATTTTTCTAGACAACAGATCATTCCACTGCACTGGAAAGATCAAGAGAAAAAACAGATAAGAGAATGAGAGAAAACTCATTCCCATACACAAATAGCCATTCGAATCCCCAAGTGAGTGACTCCAATTCCAAGAGAGGTAAATCCAAAGGTTAGAGGCCAACTTGAATTAATGAGAGATAGGATTTACTCATTCATGATATTCCTTCCCATAATAGAAAAATGTGGAGTAAGGAGGGATTTATACTTTTTCTAGAGGGTGCAGGCTAAAAATTCCCAGTGAGAGCGCATGATTGGATGAAGAGTATCACAAAAGGCTAAGAGGGCCCACTAGCCAAGTGGGCCCCACAAATCATCAAAGAGTACTCAATATTACCTCCATAAACCAAAATAATAAAAAATAGGGTTCAACGAGAAATGTTACGGAGAGCAACAACTCCTAGTCCCCAACCCCCTCACATGTGGAATCCATGCCCCCCCATTCTCATTAGTTGTCCATATTGAAGCTAGTTATTTAATTAAACAACAACAACAACAATAATGTCCAAAGTCCATATTCCTGGAACCTAGTGCTCAATAATAAACAAAATAATAACATATGTATGGGGCTTAACAATTGGGGTATTACACCTTAAATGCAAAAATTAATTTGCTGCAAAATTAAGAGAAGTGATTAAAATTAAAATTTTCTCACAAGTTTCGAAACCTTTTTGTAACTAACCAATGGATCTCTAACTATATTGCATAAAACAATGAAAACAAATTTAAAATTTAAAACTTTCCGTAGATAATTTTTACCTAAATTAATTCACTCTGAATTTAATATGTTAGTTTGTAGCATGTGTTAATAATTGTATTGAAACTCTAAATCCAAGCCCCATCTACATGTGCTTCCAATACCATATAAGGATCCATTTATATGGCCAAAAATTTTAATTGTAAAAATAAAGTTATTTCACAGAAGAGGACAAACAAAATGTAAATCATATTACGGTTCTAGTTAATGTAAAGCTTTTAATATATCCTGGATATTTGGACATTGCACAAAACAAAGCATAATATCGCAAAAAAAAAATGATAAAAATTGTAATCCAAAGAAGCCAATAATGTGAGCTATAGTAGAACCTCATAACCTTAGGGACCATAATTTAACATTTTATATTTATGGACATAAATATTGAACATTGATAAGGGAATATGGGTATTGATTCTATTGCTAGAAATAAGAAAATTAAATCCAAACTAAAATACGATTATCATAATAATTATATTGATAATATACCATAATTACTATTTTCCAAACCAACTAGATTTGCAGCAATAAGGGCATGCAAAAACGTTGCGATATTGTCAAACAATGCATCTTATTTAAAGATAGACTATTAATGTAACTACAGTAATGACATTAGTAAAAAAAACTTCAAAGCTATATAAATAACACACACATCAACTGACAGTATCGCACATTGTTATACTTTTAAATAACAATAGGAAATAATTTTTATTTTATATACGCACATTGTTATGTGTAGAAAGGTATCTCAACCTATAGGGGGGTATGTAGGTAGGATCATATATTCCCCCCAACCTACCCCCCTTTTAGGATGAGCTCAAAAAAACAACAATAATAAATCGATGTTTAAATTAGAATTCACCTTACTAAAAGAGGCACATGGAAAATCTCTTTATTTCTTTGGTGTGTCTTAGATACTTTTGAAATCCCCACCCAGTCGAACATAGCACACTAAATTCAAACAATAATAAATTGAGGATTTATCTCAAAATAATGCTCCCCAAAATTCTAATCATCACTCTATCATTGATATCATTCATTTTCCTATAGCACAAGAAGAAAAAGTATCTCATAACTAAAGGCAATCATGGGGAAAAGGAAAAAAAACCATCTGAAGTTTACCTAAAGTGAATAGATGGAATCCATATTTCTAATGCAAGATACAACATAGTGCAAAATGAAACCCTCTGGATCACTACGAGATCAATCTCTAATGAAACCCTCATCATTCCCTCACCCTTTTCATTTTAAGCAAGCTCAAAGCCCTCAACGATCCCTCATCCTAGTTATTCTAAGCGAGCTCGAATCCCTTATTGTGCCCTCTCCTAGGTCTCCCTAGTTGTTCCCTTATCATGATAACAATTTACCTCGTCCTTCCCTCCACCACTTGTCCCCAACATATAATAAACAAAACCCTAAATATTCATATCACAATATTACTTTGTAAACATCCTTTGCCCCCTTAATATATGGCGATATTTTTATTTTTATTTTTTGACCTTATTTATTCCCCCAATATGGATGGACGTGATAGGATATTGCGTAGCAACTGACCTCCCCATGGTTTAATAAGGTGGATTTGTTTATCTATTTAATGTAAGGCCGTGACCATTGCTAAAAGATCCTTGGTGTCTTTGGGTGGATCCTTGGTTATATACTGCATGTTTTTATGGTTGTGGGTGTGTACCATGGGACCATTGTCTAGAGATTGAGGGTAGTTTTTTCAAGGTCTTAAGTACAATAGATTGTTAGGTGTTATAATTTTATGATATACTTGCAGGGTCCAATAATAATACTTTATGAAATCTCTTAGGGTGCTAAGGAGGTTCAACCATGCCCTTAACCATACTACATTAATACCAAGGTAATAGAGAGTAATATTACCAAGTGTTGTGTGTAATATCATTACATCATATTATGAGAATATTATCTTAAATCAAAAAACTTTAAATAAAAAAATTGCAAGACTTGAAAACTAGTTATTGGACTAGGATTTATGAACAGTTCTGGCATAGGTAAACCCACCCAAAATTTACAAATGGAATTTATTGGATTTGATAAGATCAAGGAAAAGTGTGTAGAATAATAAAAACATGGATAATATTTCTTAAGAATCCTTTGCACAACATACTGGGACATTTTATGTTCCAAAATCAGCTGTCATTGAAGTCTACCCCAAGGCTTCTTAGGTACACTGACATATGTAGACTAGATCATTTCCATGAGATTCAAGAACAATTTGAAGGTGGATGACATATTTATACCCTCTAATATGCCTATATACAAAAGATAGTTGGGTTTAGAGAATATCTGTAGTGTTTGGAGGTCAGAAGAGGAAGTGTTCTACCTAGGACTGCTCAACTAGTCTTCATTCTGACTTTTCCAAACAGGATTAGGAGGTCATGAATTCTGATTTTGATTCTTGGGATGGATTCAGTAAGGTCTTATCTACCTTAAACAATTTATGAAATAAAATTGGACTCGTATAACTCTTTTTCTAAAAGATACTGCAAGACTAGTCAAAATTCTAGGCATACAAAGCTAGTCTTGAAATAATGAAGTACAAAGAGCCACAGAAGCTCACAAATTATTTATTAGAAGTACTATATGAATTCTGACCACAAGTATATAATTAGAATCAATATTTATCATAATTTATTATTATCATTAGAAGGCATTCATAACTCATACTTTACAGCTTGTCCTCAATCTTTGAGATCTCACAACAATGGAGCATGATTATTCAATGGGAGCATGAAAGAAGTGTTGGAAGAAATGGATCATGAACATAGGATGGGAATGGAAATCATATTTCTCATGGGAGGCATGAAATACAACTAATATATCTCATAGGGTTGTAATTACTCTAGTTGATCTCTTTTCTGGATATTGAATACCAACATAAATCTTCAATGATCTTGCACTAATCTTTGCACCAACTCTGGAGGCTCGAATTCTTCAGGATGTATGATATCTTAGGCCTGCAACTCAGGAACTAATGGTTGTACATTAGTTGAGAAAAATAAGAATGGAACAATTACTATGGAGAACATCTCCGACAATTGGCTAAAGGCGCATCTCGAAATCCTAGAGAAGCTTAGAGCTTTCTCAATGCAAAATTTAAACTTTCAAAATATGTGAGAAGGAGTTGATATCCTTCTTTTATAGAAAACTATTGTGATTTTCCTCCAAATTTGAGTTGCCTCATGAAAATTTGAGGCCAATGAGGAAACTTGGCAAGTGTGGGACTCATCCAACTCACTACGGTGCCTTCCTTATACGAAAACATAATTTTAACCTTTAGATACTTGCTTTCTTGTTGTTTCCATTATTTATTTGTGCTTTCCTTCTTTTCCTGTTGTTTCCTTCTTTTCCTGTCTTTTTTTATTTTGGCTACTTTTGCTTGTCTTTCTGCTTTTGTATGCCTTTCTAATTTTGGTTTTCTTTTGGCCACCTTCCTTATTCATTGATAGAAACTTCTCAAGGACCCTCCTTTTTCCTTATGCGCCACCCTAGACCACTTAGCCAATTTCCAACTCATTAAAAATATTAGAAATATTAAATATATCAAAATTATGGTCCTTCCTAATTTATTTAATTAATGACCATAGTCAACATTAATTCCCTCATTGGCTGATTAATTAATATTTTCACTAGGACCCTTGGGGACTGAATGGTCTAGTGGTTTGACCATGGTGCTAGCAAAAAAAATGGGGACATTACACAAGTGTCCTGGGACATTGTGATCCAATGCAAAATTTGGGGACATGACAAGTCCTCCCCTCCCAATATATGCTTGTCCTCAAGCAATATGGATCATCTCCACAAAATTTTGAATCCAACCAATGGCTTCTCAGCTCATGCAAGTGAAGATATGTATATATGCTAGGATCCCAAGTGATCCTCAAGAATACAAGGTGCAATATATATTCTCCTATGCAATGCTTAACAGTCACATGGAATTCATCATAACACCCTGCAAGAAAAACATAAGTCCATCCAAAAATATGTTTCTCATGTAGGAAACCAACACCGTCTGCTACAAAGATGAGTCCATGGAGAAGAGAAGAGGCTTGCTTCCTCAATCCAACCAACCAAAATGTGCTCCCAATGAGCTGTCAATGATCAACAATTCCCGTGTCCCCTTGCTTGCACACTCTCTTAGTACACAATGTCATCAAGAACCAATCTAGCAAGTATGGGATTCCTAGGTCTCAAAACTTGCACACCTCATCAATACATAGTGTCAATACATACAAATCAAAATGTGGGATTCCCATGTCCCAATGCTTGTGCATTCCTATCATGCACAAGGTCTCCCAAAATAATACATCAAAGTAGGAGGTGTACAATATCCTCCAAATTATTTCAACTAAGTGTGGAACACCAGGATCCCATAACTGGTGCATTCCATTAATGAGAAAAGTAACACAAAATTTGAAATCAAGGTGGGAGATGCCAAGATCCCACTCTCTAATGAGAATCCTCCCAAACATCATAAGTAAAAAATATAGATAATCAAAGTACATAACAAAATCATACAAATGTAAATCAAGAAGGTTCCACAACAAAGAATCATGAAAGTGTTTGTCACTCCAAGCAAGTAGACCACCATTTTCCAAGTGCACACAAGCATCGAGTGACCAATAAAATATGCTCCAATGACATAGGTGAGGATTCCATGTCCTATAATGCTGCTCCAAAATATTGCAAGATGCTTCAAAATAATCATCCATGTGTTCTTTCGCCAAGAAGTAAATGAAGAACCTCCACCAAAATATGAACCAAGTAAGGAGCAAAGAAAACAAAGAAACTTCAAGTGGCTCAAAGAAGTCTCATCAATACATCCATGAATGTGAGAGTCATCAAATGAGAGAAATGGATGCTGCTCCAAGGAGGTGTGGAAGGTTTCAATTAATTCTTCCATGTGTCCTTTCACCCAAACAATGGTTGAAGGAACTCTCCCATCAAGTAAGGAACAAAGATAACAATGAGGCTTCAAGGGGATCAAAGGAGTACCATATGTGCATCCATGAAGATGTGTATCATCATAAGGTAAAAGAGGATTCTGATGTAAATGTAAAGAAGAAGGTTCTCTAGTCATGTCATCATCAAAATGAGATATAGGATTTTCATATTCCTCATGTGGCACCATCAAAAATAAACCTTTCACCCATACTTCATTAAGATGAGTGCTGCAAAATGTGGAAGTGTAGGATGTCGGAGAATGAACCAAATCACCCAAATGATGATAAAGTGCAAAATTTTCATCATGTGAAGGATCCATAGGGGTAGTATCATGCACCTCCCTCAAAAGTGCGAAACTTTTCTCATAGGTTGGTTCCAAGGGAGTGGAATCTAGCACTTCTTCAAAAAGTGTGTAACCATCATCAAGAGGCAACTCAAGTTCCTCTTACACCATAAAAAGTGATTGGGTCTCATCAAGCTCATCTTCAAACACATCAAGAGCATTCAAATCTCTATGTTTGTCATGATCCATCATGTCATGAGAATCCTCCCAGCAATCTACCATATGACAATTTGAAACATAAGAGGAAGAACAAGTGTCTTGCAACCTCTCAAGAAGTTGCTCATTTTGAATTTTGAGCTTATGAATGTCCTCATTATTATTCAAGTATGCATGATGTAACCATTCATTAAGCTCAACCAAATTGTTTCTATCAAAAATCAAAGACATGAAATTACCTTCGATGCTGCACATTGCTCTTTGAATCTTCTCCATGTCTTCAAGGAAGGATGGCTCCTCCAATGAAGAAAATCTCCAACAAGAATTTGACACCAATGCTTGAGTGTCATGGAGCATGCTAAGGGCCTCATACATATTCCTTTCACTCATCTTCAAAGACCCTTCAATGAAGGATGTTTCATGAGAGTGAACCTCCTCTTCTTCTTCTTTCTTGGGATCAACTTCACATGGAAGCTCAAGTGGTGTCTAGGAAGCTGATCTTGGTTCATATTTTTCTACTACAAGGTCTTCTTATTCATGCTCAATGGATTTGGGACTTGCAGAAACCTCACCAAGGCTGATATCTATGTCACCAATATAGAGGGATGGAAATGAATTAGTATATTTCTCCATGCAATCTTGGTACCCATCAGTAGGCACCACATTAACTCTTAGGCACCCGTCAGTAGGCACCTCACCATGATACCGATTAGTAGGTATCTCATCACAACATCCATAAGTAGATGCTTCTACAAAAATTGAGCAACCATCGATAGCTACTCTATGATCCATGTTCTCAATGAGAGATGCCTCTAGATGATCCTCAGTAGAACAGGTGATGGCTTCATTATGGCGACAACCCTCAGTAGTAAATATTGTTGTCTTCTCTACTTCTGCTTCATTCCCATTCTCCTCTAGGCAACTTGAGACTTATCCATCTTGATTGGTGCATAGATCACAACCTTTGGTGATTATTGGGAAGAGCACCAGGATACAAACTTAGGGAAGTACACTATGCATGGAAAAATAGAGCTAGCTAGGTTGGAGTCCCATAACTGGCATAGATCCTGATCTACAAAGGATAAGGAATATGCTTCTGAAAGGGTAGAATCTAGGTCAAAATTGGTGACCACTATATCGAAATTGTCAGCATGGTGACCATACACATATTTGTTTCCACCAAGCCTGGGTTTAGGGAGCTTGTATTTGGGCCTCTAATACATTTTAAATGGGATTATTCATAGGTGTCGTTAAAAGGTTTTTATTGAGTAATGGAGGTTAAAACTTTAATAGTTTTATCAACAGGGAAAATGAGTGATCGAGTTGGAACAATAAATACCTGGTGGTTAAAATCGAGGGTGCCCTGGTTGTTGACATTGACTAGTCAGATGCAATGGATCTGGGTATTGGAGTATTCTTTAGATAAAAAACAATGGATTTGCAAATGAGAAATTACCACTTTAACGACTAGACAGATTCAAAAATTTTATGTTTGTCAGCTTTTTATTTGATATTCACTATTGATGGGATGATGCCAGTGGGACCCACATTGGCATGTGTCTACTAGAGGTGGGTTGACATGGATGCCTAGTAGTCACCCCTTTTCATAGGTGGAGACTTTGTAAAATCACACTTCGAGCGGAAACCACCCCGGTTTTTGTAAGTGGTAACGCCCAATAGGACTGGTGATATTGAAAAAGTGCTATGGGGAGGTGTGTTCATTCATGTTCTTCCACATGTCTTTGGATATTTTGGGGGCAACATGCTCTCAGGTCAAATTTAGCTCGGTTCACTTTATCACCGTGCCATTAACCTAAGTTGTCGATCTTCCACCCTTTTTCTTTGATTAGCTCGTTGGTACATTAACTTATATCCCTCATACTTTATGGGGGCTCCATTGATCTCAACCATAGATCTAATAAGATCTGACATTGTTCCACTTGGTCCCCATTCAATGCCCCATACCTTAGTGCCCAATCATTGCCCCACGGTTTTTCTATCACTGCGCTCACTTGAAGAACCTCTGCCTTAAATCCTAAGGGATAAATGTAGCATTTGTTATCCGTAGGTGATCTTTGAGGCTAATGAAAAACCTGACAAATATTTGAAATTTCTCAGTGATAACAACTAGTTTGAATGTTGGAATGTGTAATGATATGTGTATTGATGTCTAGGGAGATGCCATAAGATGTTATGATGTCCTGAATAACAAAAAAGACATAATTCTCTTCATAACTCTATATCTTATGTAAAAAGAGTTATCCCACATGCATCATTGAGTAAAGTTCTACTATTACCATTCTTTATATAAGAGGGATGGAAAACCATTAATTCCACATGTGTTATGGGATGCAAATATTTCATACCTCTCGCTGTATAATAAAGGTGCAGGAGACCCATTGAGAATATGAAATGCATATGAAAAAGCTTTAGTGAAATATTGTAAAGCAATGGTATAATCATATTTGTAGATGCTCAATATTGTAAGAGTTGGAGTTTCTCGAAGAATAAAGTAGATCAAGCCATCCCATGGATGTTTCCCCATTTGGTGTGTTACCACATAAATATTCTCTTCCCTTTCCTCTCTTTCACTTGTTATTGATTATTTGATGCTTGTGTTGGTAGGAGATTAGACGAGTTGATTCTGGTTATTAGGTTAGTAATCTTATTGTTGTATGTTAATGCATATTTCCCAATAATATAATAGTAATGCCTTTATTGATAAAAAGATGTCTCATACAAGTTCATTGAAACATTATTTTTTCAATGATCATGATGGGAGCACATCCTGAAAAGAGAAAAACACAAGCTCTTTGAAATTTTACTATAAAATTAATATATTTGAATTATTTGTATGTTTGATGCATAGAAATTTTTTTGAAGAGACTTGATTAGATTATTTGTAATTTGAGTGCAAAAGAGCATAAAATCATGATGGAAAAGTTGTGAAAAGATGAATTATCTAGATTCAAAGGTAATCAACAAAAAAATATCATTGAATTTTTAGTAATCATGTACTTATCAAGAATAGTTTCTAACATGTTTCAAACAATATCTTTAACATTTGTTGAGTGTTGTGTAGGGATCTACAGTCAGGGAACAAATGTGATCCTAGGAAGAAAAAATATATGAAGGATGTAAATGATGATGAGTTGGTCTTCAATTACTCTAGAGTGGTGTTGGATATTAATGCAAGGGTGAAACATTTGTATCAAACAATGAGGGATATAGTGGAAAAAAAGTACATATGTTATATATAAATTATTGGAAGATTTCCAAAGCAATGGTTAATGAGATATGGCATATTTTTAATAGTGAAAACACACAATAACAAAAAAGAATCATTTAAAAAGTATTATTCCTAAGCATGTTTTTCTCTAATATTTAGATACTAAAAATATGAAATTAATATTTTGGCTATATATATTATTTTCATATCAATATAAAAACTTGTTTTCAATGATTTTCATTTGTTATGAGAATTTTGAAAGTCCCAAAGGACAAACTTGGTGATATGCAAAAAATTCTAATAGGGATGTCCAAAAAAGTGTACAAGGATAGCATTAAGAAATGAACATATAAATTGCATTGCAAGAAGATATTTTTTTATAACAACATGTGTCAGATGTATGAAATCATACATTTATTATTTCAAATACATAGAATCTAATTATTGCATAAAATATTAATCAATTGTTTTGTTGCAGAAAATAAAAGAAAATGGAACCCATTCAGCACATAAGATAGGACAACAAGGAAAAAATGGTTGATCGCAAAGTTTGTGAGTAGTTGTATTTTCCTTACTCAATATTTCATATTTGTTGTGATCCATATTTTTTAATTATTTTACACTTGTCCTTGGATGTCTGTTAATATGTGTTAAAAGACAAAGAAGAGCCATGTGAAGAATTGATTGACATTGTCTTAAGTATGGGTTGTGAGTATATATTGCAATATCAAGAGTTAATTGTTCACTTTACAAGTATCTATGTTGTTTTACTTCTATCAATTTATCATTAATAGAAAAACAAAAAACCATAAAATCAAATCTATGATTTGTCACGGCGTTTAAAATTTCCAGGAAACAAAGTATGAAGTGGAGTTAACAAAAGATATTTTGAGAGATGACATAGAGAATGACATTGAAAGAATGTGTATAATTTATGAAGCACTTATTTCTATGGTACACTTCTCGATTCACATAATAATTTATATGATTTATTTTTGCATTATGCCCACTGATGTAGATATACTCATTACACTTTATTTTTATGCTTGTAGATGGAACACGAAAACAAGGAACAAAATCAAGCCATCAAACAAAACATTAGGCCTAATAACACAAATATAATATAATCTAGAAGTGATTAATAAATGAGGGGCCATGCAAGAAGCTCGAGCATTGCTAACGGTTCGAATGAAGAATGATGATCAATATATATAATTGGATGTTAATGCAAGTTATATGTTTTAAAATGATTATATGTGAAAACCAAATATTTTGTTTAATAGGCTGGACATATCGTCCCAATTGGTTACCAATAAGTAACACATACATATTGACATTTTGATTATTGTGGAATTTTTTGATGTCACATTTTGTATGAAGAAGGGTCTCATATTCATATAAATAAAATGGGTTTCTTATTATATTGCATTGTCCACTGTTGTGAAATATTAGATCGTTGATTAATATATGGATGATTAAATATTACAATAAATACATGTGTAATCCTATGATATAACATATTAATACAATCATTATATCCAATGCAATAATTAAAATTCAAATCTCAATATCATTAAAAAAGATATTTCATTTTCTAATGATTAATGGAGTTAAAAAATAAAAAAGATAAGGTGAAGCTAAATGATCCACGATTTTTGCAATTTTAGCTTGTTGGAATTGCATAATCGAGGTGCATTGAGGGTAATCGAGGGTGTTGAATCCAATTATATAAAATTATTACAATTTGAACATTGAAAATGGTGATTTCATAAAAAATTGCATTGATGTGGGTCATATGTAATTCATTCACACTATTTTATTCCTTCTTAACAATGTTATTTGCTGATTTTAAATCTATGAACCACATTGATGCTTCAATATGATATAAATTCCCTTGAGCTAATGCTAACAAGGTGAATCGATGCACATATATTTACAAAATGCACCACAGATACAATTGAAGGACCGCTATAATCGTCAAATTTAGTAGCATTTTCAGTGCACACATAATGATAAGCATCGGTTTGTCTCTTTGAACCCTATTTCCACGCATGGTGGAAACTATACTATCCACCAATGCTATAATACATTTACAATGCACTGGGATGTTAAATCAATGGATGGCATCGGTATATCACATTTAAATTGAAGGAACTGATGCTTTTTGAGATACAAATCACAAGTGTGGCACATTTAAAGAATATTCCTTGGTTCTTTACATAAATTGAACGCATCATTGTGGAATATTTAATGTGTATGCACTGGTGTTGTTTTTATGAGCATGCACTAGTGAATTCATTCAATGTATACACAATGAAATAAAACCTATGTTATAACCTTTGGTAAACAAGATTTTTGTAGTTATAATAGATTTACATGACAACCTCTACCAGAAAATACACTAACATTTGTGGACGATTTAGTGGAGTTTTTTTTTTAAACAATTCCCAATCTTGTAACACTAAAATCCTTTGCTAGAAGGTGTTCTCCATGTAGTTCTTAGAGTGATAACAAAGTGATCTTGTAGGACACCAATTCAATATGATTTATGATTCAGTAAGGATGATAGAAATTCAAAACTAATTTTTATGGGACTTGATGTTTGAGAGATATCTTTTTCTAAGGTTGAAGTCAAATAAATACTTGATCTTGTTCTACAAAAAGTCACTCAGAGTAATGTTGATATGCTTTTTGTTTCGTTCTATTTTGATCCATATCTATATTATCCTTAAGTGTGCAGAGAATAGCTTCTCTAGTGTGATGGTTTCTATCCATTGCTTGGACCCTAGAGTGCCTATTAAATATGAAACCATGGACAAGGGGTTTTGTCCATATGCTGCTTCATATGGTGTCATTTTGGTACATCCATGATACGTAGTATAATACCACCATTCTACAAGAAGAATACCTTATGTCCAATGATGAGTCTTTTATGAAGCAAATCATATCAAGTAAGTTTCCAAACACTTATTTACCACTTCAATTTCATCATCGATTTTTCAATGATAGGCCCTGTTGAGTGAGTTTTGACTATATACCCCGTTTTTTAAATAACTCCTTCCAAAATTTGCTTATGAAGGCATGGTCTCGATCAAAGGAAATGGAAGTTGGCATGCCATGTAATTTAAAAAGTTGATCCATGAATATTTGAGAAACTACTAACAATGTAAGAGGGTGTGACAAGGAAAAAAATGAGCATATTTGAAATATGATCTATGAAAAAAAGGATGAACATTTAATACCAACTCTTCGAACCATACAATAAAATCTATGGAAATATTAGTTGAGAGATGTGTCAGAACTGGAAGCAATTGCAAGGCCCCTTTTGAACTCAACATTTCTCCCTTGTGGTGTTGGCAAGTATCACATGTTGAAACTAACTTCTAGATGTCAAGTTTCATTCCTTCTCCAAAGAATGAGAACTTAATCCATTCATAGGTTTTATGAAAGTCTCGGTTACCTGCTACTGGTGATGAATGTAATTTCTTGATGATTCTTTCTTTTAAGGTGGATTTTGGAGCCAAAAAATTCAATATTTATAGAGAAAGGTATCTTGGTTCCATGTATACCTTGTAGTAGGGTTCATACCTACTTTAATACTATGGATGAGTTGCACTTTGGTTTCTTGGTCCATCTATTCATGGTTTTCTTTCTTGAGCCAACCTAGAACTAGTAAGGGTAAGGAAAATATAGAGTACTCTTCTTCATATTTCCAATGCAATGCATCAACCACCACATTGTATCTACCCTTATTACACATAATGTCATAATCATACCTGTTGGAGAATGTTTTTAGACCAGTCTTGGGAGCCGTGCACCAGAAATGGAGCACGCAAAAGCTCAACAAAGGACCAAAGAACACAAAAGGTGAAAGTTAGTTAGAATTTAATTGGGAATTTGTGTCCACTTTGTAATGGGATCATCCCATGTTGTGATGTATAAATATGTAAGGGGGTTTTGGGTTAAGGGTTTGTCATTGTTATGGTTGTTGATGAATAACTTTGATTAGGTTATTATTGAATTGTTGTTCATCTATTCTTCAATAATTGTTGTGGTTGTTGTTGTAGTTGCGATTATGTTGTGTAATGCTAGGTAGTTTTGGATCTATAAAAGAGATATGATGTGCGTTGTGTAGGTTTTGTAGTACTATTGCAGAAGATAATGTTGAATTAAACCTATTCTTCATCATATGGATTATGTGTTTAATGTGATGAATTTTATGTTTTTTGCATGAATGAATGTTGTATCTCTGTTATTACTTTGAATTCATTACCTGTTATGATGGATATGTTATCTGGCTCTACCCATTAGATGAACGAACATTAGAATAGTAGAATGAATGTTTTTATCCCTTCAAAACTGTGGAAGCTTGGTTCTTGTAGTCCCCATAGATTCCTTGAGTGAGACTCCATATGCTTGCAAGCGACGCTGAAAGGGATGGTAATTAGGGTTTCGTTGGTGAATTTATATTGTAACATTGGTCTTCCCACGATGTGCGAATAGATGTTTCTGTTGTTGGGACCGAGATTTGTGACTGAAGGGAAAGTGGAGGTCAACTAATGGTTCCATGGAGACCGACGGAGGAACATATAGAAGAGTGGTTGAAAGGGAAGGAATACATTTTTTGCAGAGAGAAGAAACAACCCTTGGATCAACAAAGAATTGTGGTTACATAATTACATATACACCAATCTACATGATATTTTCTTGAAATGTCCCTAAAAATAGTAAAAATTTAAAAAAATTTCGATACTAGATTAAATTGGTAAAGATATGAAGAATAGTAAATTAACTTCAGTATTGATAAGTACCTACTGCACTGGTATTTGTTTTCTATTCTTTGAAGTGTCTTAGTATCATAAGTATCATGGTTTGCTGATTATAAATTCTATAGTTTTGCGGAAGTGATATAATGAATATAAATAAAAATCTATCGTAAGTGAGCAAGTGTTTAAAGTGTAATAATACAAATCCTTTTTCTTATTGTTTCAAGAGTTTGTGTGCATAATTATAAAATTCTAATTGACCATTCAGGTGGGATGGATCCTTAATGATAGCCGCTGATGACCCGTGATGAGATGCTTGGTCTTTCAAAGGCTACGTACCCCAGCAGAGCTGCCGAGAGGTAGGGTGTAAGAAATGGAAATTTCTGACTTACTTAGAGAATTTCGCTAATGCATTCAGTTTGTACATGGCTTACAGGTATTCCTATGAGGCATCTACCGAGAAAGCCTACTCCACCTTTCTAGCATTTATTTAAATCTCAAGTGTGAGGTCTTTTAAGGTTGACACCTTTTAAAATCCTTGTTGGGGTTTGTAATACTTATGAAATTGCTCTAGTTGTTAACGTTGTAATTATTTAAAGGTACTATGTAATGCTTGGGGTCATTGTCATATCGATGGCATTTGTAATACTTGTTGATTTCGAAAGGTTCTATTACTATAGAGTTTGGGTCATGTTGTTGCAGCAACACCCCCCCAAAAAATTTTGAACTTGTTGGGGCCCCTCCTGTATTTTATAGAAAGTTTGCGTGACAAGCCATCCCAGCCGTCAGCTCTGTTCAACATAAAATCGTATTTCCCTGCTGAACATCCTGCCATCAACCCTTCCTTTCTTTTCCCCAAAGAGCCCAAGAAGAACTTAGTTTTCCCCAACGTTCTGGAATAATTCGGACTATCTCCCGACTTCAAAGACAAACGTCCAATCTTTCCGAAAGAAGGACTGAGATTTTCTTTGTCAAAATCCGCGGAAGCCATTGAAAATTAGTCCCCGAAACAACGGAAGCTTTCGCTTAAGCCTTCCGCAACCGCGGAAAGGTTCCGGTTTTGCTCCCGAAATTGCGGGACCCACTCGCCTTAAATCTCCCGAAAAGGACTTAGATTTTCTTCCGATTAGAAAAGAATGCGGGAACGTTGGGCAATGCCCCCCGAAACGGCGGAATTTTTTCACTCAAGCCTCCCGCAACCGCGGAAAGGTTCGAGTTATTCTCCCAAAACGGCGGGGGAATTCAACGAAACCACCCGAAACGGCGGAAGCCATCCTCATAGACCGCACGCCTAAGCCTTCCGAAGTAAAAGGACTTGGAAAATTTTCGATCATTGCTTCTGCGGAACGGTTCAAGTTCCGAAACGACAAAACCTCCCGAAATGGCGGGACTCATTCGCCTTAGTCTCCCGAAAAGCACTTAGAACATTTTTCAACCGTCCGTGGAGAGATTGGAGTTTTCTTCCCGAAATGGCGGGGACAGTTCGTAAAACGCTCTGAAACAGCGGAAGGGATTAGGAAAGACGCCCGAAAAAGTCGGATTGGTTTGAAAAAATTGCGAAAGGTTTTGATGAAACCCTCCCGAAACGGCGGAAGCCATCCGCATGAGTCCTGCGGAAGAATTCACGTTTTGTTTCCGAAACTATGAAAAGACTTAGAATTTTTTCAGGAAAATGTCGCGGAGGCCTTCAGCCTTCGCTCCCGAAACGTGGAAGCCTTCGGGCTACCCTTCCGAAACGGCGGAAGCCAATCGCTTAAACCGCTCGACAAAGGACTCCGAAACGACCCCGGGTGAATGTGCGGAAGAGTAGGAGTTTTGCTCCCGAAACGGCGGGAGCTATTCGTATAAAGCGCCCGAAGAGATCTAGCAAAAGCCTTCCGAAACTAGCGGGAGCATTCGCCAAACCTTCCCGAAAATCAACGAGACTTCGAATTTTTTGGTTCGTAGAAGCTTTCGCAAAAGCCTTCCGAAAAACACCGGGAGCATTCGCTATATCGTTCCAAAAGGGCTGAAGCCTTGGCGTTACCCGTCCACTACGCGGCGGTCTTTCGCGGAAGGCTTCGATTTTCCTTTCCGCAGTAAGCCCCGAAACTGCGGGAGCTTTCGTTGAACCCTTCTGCAACGGCGGATACGATTCACAAACTGGCCCCGCGAGTGACGGTCGCACAAAAACCGAGATCGTTTGACATGACCGCTATGCGCGGCGAATTTAAACCTCGTTTTAACCTCGCCACCTACCAAATTGAATGTTCACACGTGCCCATTTTTATAAAATGCGTTTGGGGCTCGAACCAGTGCACCACTGTTTTCGAATTGGCCAACGACATGCGAAGCCGTGCAAATCACTCCAGCTCACCTCGCTCATTCGCGCTCGCGGCCACCTCGTTCAAGCGATCCCCACGGTGCCAGGTAGGATTTTAACCTTGATTCTCACTATTGAGCTATCTTTTGGGGGAAAACAATGGGTTTTAGTGGGGTTTTGACGGGCAAAACACCCGTCAAAGGCTATGTTTTGCCCGTCAGATTCAGTTGAATGGAGTTTTTCGTCATTTACAAAATCGTCGTAGACATTCGTTAAAACTTTAAACTTTTGTTTCGAGCAGTGATGGGTGTGGGCGGTTAATCTTGTCCCATTTTTAAAACCCCCGGGCCGCGCCCCTCGTTTTGAAAAAAATTTGTCGAAGCCCTTTAGGCGTGTTATGCCCCGGCCAAAACTCAGGACGTAAAATCCCGGGCCCTTCCATAAGTCCCTAGTCCCAGCGCGCCCTCTACCCGGGGCAAAGCCTTGTCTCCGATGCCATGGCCCTGTCCAAAACCCATGAGTACTCAAGCTGCGCCAGCCAGGACCCAAAACCATGACCGCTCAAACCATTGCGTCAGTATTCCTCGGCACCGGCGCCCTCGCTCGAACTACTCCCCATGGAGCACCTCGGCATGTCCCGCAAATAACATTAGCATCCGAATGCCCTCGCCTAATCTTAGATATGAAAGGGGTTCACCTTTTGGAAAAAGGTCTGTCCATCCGAGCTCACCCGCCACGGGCCTCCCAAACCACAGCAGTGACGAAAGCTATCTTATCCCTTCCCCAAGGCTAACCCGAAAGCCCATTGCTTCCGCAAACCGCCTATCGGTCCGAAAACCAATGACTTCCGCAACACAGTCTATCCCCGCAAAAGCAACCCAATCCCATCCTTTTAAGAGATTCAAATGTTTCAATTTATGTTTCAAATTATGTTTTTTCTTCCTAAATATACAGCTTCATTGTACTCATCTTATTGATATATTCAAAAAAATGGTGCTTTCTGTTAAAAGGCCTCACAGCATGTTGCTCAAGATCATGATGAATTGTATATGGATGTTATCAGGGATAATTCAAAATGCCGAAAACCGGTAAGAAGAAGGCGAAGACGACAGAAAAGAAACCTGCCCCTCTCAAGATTGAAACCTCGCTACAGGACACTAGGTGCACCACTGGTGTCCCCCCAGAAATCAGATGGGATGACATCTATAGAATGATCAGGGACCAGGAAATCCCAGATATGTTGCTGGAAGAAGCACCAATCTATCAAAATATCAGAACCTCGGGCATAACCAGAGCCGCTACCCGCCCTGAGCTATTCCCCTGTGCTGAAGTGATCGAGTGGATACTCCAACATGCAGATGCTGAAGGGAGAGTGATAAATGATAGCGGGAAAGTGGCCATTGCCTCGTTTCAACCCGCGTATATTGCGGCGGCCTACAGATTTCCCCGTGTCCAACAAGCTCTGACTGACGAATGGTTGGGCCAAATGGATAACATCGAGATGGCCAAGAAGCTATTGAGGGGAGGGAAGCATTTGAGAAAGAAGGGAAATGATGAATATGATGTACAGAACTTGAGGGCCCCTTTCAGATTGATCGCTTTAATGCTGTGCAGAATCTTCGGCATGCCCAATGGCACAGTATACAAGATTCAGTGGGTCCCTATCATTCACTATGTGGCATTTCAGGGGACAGTGTTTGACTGGGCCACTATCCTGTCGGACAGTCTGGCCTCGATGATAGCTGCTGCTAAACCAGGACTGGCCTTGAAGAAGGCTGAATTCTTCATGTCTTCATACCTGATAGATTGTATCTTGGCCAAGATAGAGTTCCCCAAATTGGGGTGTACATGGGATAGGGCCACCGCCCCGGTCTACATCACATTCAAGATGTTGTGGGCTCAGAATTACAAGCCCAGCTACAAACTTATCTGTGACGGGTTCATCATGCCCCTATACGAGAAAATCTTCAAGGAAGAACCAAATTGTCTGTCAGGAAATGCTCTGGAAGTCCTTGAGGAGTATGGAGACTTTTACTTTTCAGAACAGGGTACCTACCTGAGAATGTTTGGAGGGACTAAGCCCCCATACATATTGCCGCAGTATGCCACAGACTATGTGGTGCTCAAGGAAGCAGTAAGACAACTCTTCTTGGATGGGGTTGGAGCATTCCTCCACAAGCAACACAAGGCTTCCTTTCCCCCTCTACCTTTCTGCATCGGCGCTTACAAGTTTTCAGGGGTTGCCTCGGCCAATGAGTTTATTCAAGAGTTGAAGGCCTTCCACTTCGGTGAGGTCATCTTCCACCGGAACGACAGAAAGGGTAAAGTGGCCGAGCATTGCAAGGGGAACTATGCTTACTTCGAGTACTCCCACTACCCTGATGCCGAGGAGGAAGCATTCAGAGGTATCTGCAACATGGCTGAGCTGCGGATCTGTCGCCAAGGTACTGGAGCAAGCTCTAGCTCAACCAAGGCCCAGAAAACCATCCAGCAAAAGGAGAAAGAAGCTGAGGATGCCCGAGCTCAGGAAGAGCTCAGATTAAGAGAAGAGGCGAAGTTACAGCAGGAAGCCGAGGAAGCAAGAAAGCAGCAAGAAGCTGAAAATGAAAGACTGCGGAAAGAGGCTGAAGAAGCCCAAAAGCGGAAAGAAGCAGAGACTGAGCAAGCTGAAGCAAGGAAGAAGGCGGAGGAAGAATTGAAGACGAGGGAAGATACCGAGGCAGGTGGGTCCGGTGTCCAAGACATGGAGATAGACACCTCTCAAGCAGGTGTCTCTGGTACCCAAAAGGAAGGAGTAGACCCTGCTCAGGAAGTCCGGACCCCACCTATGGAAGAAGACATAGACATCATAAACCGACCAATTGTCCCGTACACTCCATCTGGGAAGCGTACGGTGTCCAAATGGAATGAGTTTGTCTATGATAAGAAAAGAAAAGAAATGGTCCTCCAATCAGAAGAGAGGATTAAAAGCCCCTTCCATGATGACATCGTTACCCACCGAGAGGTCGCTGTCATGCAGAGCACAGATGCAGATCCCATCGCCATGGCATCCGCTGTTATAGCAACAGCACAGGCATCATTTGCCAATGTAGGGGTTATAGTTAAAGAAAATATATTGACAAAGAAAAGAGCACGCACGCTGCAACAAAATGTAGCTAATGAGCAAGCCCAAAGAGATCTGGTATTAAACCAGTATAACTGCTTGTACGCTGAACATAAGGAGCTGTCAAGCAAGTACAGCCAGCTGGAGGAGGAAAAGGACCAGCTAACACTTCAAATGATGATTGTGGAAGCAGAGAAGAATGGTGCAGAAGAAAAGGCATCTCTGCTAAAAGCAGACAAGCAAACGTTAGCTGAGCGTTTAGAGCAAGCGGAGAGCAGAACCATAGACCTATCTCCCTTTTACGAACTGTCTTGCAATATCCTGCAGCAAGTGTGTGGCTCCCAAGAGCTAATCACTGATGAGGTATGCAAACTGAAGGCCATGTTGGTTAGGTTAAAAGAGGTTAATACGGAAGCCCACAGGCTCAAAGCTAAGAACACCCGTGTCAAGGCAAATGTCATAAGTCAGATGGCATGGAGAGAAGGGAAAGGAGGTTTCCCCCCGCATCTTCCTTTTAAGGCCGTGGAAGATTTTAATGAAGATATAGCCTTGTTGGAATTTGGCAGGAACTGTGCCAATAAGCTGATGGCCAGTGTGCAGAGGACAACAGATAGAATCAACAACCTATACCAAAAGCTCAAAGGAGTCCATGACAGCTGCACATTGAGTTTCCCTCAGACCCTAGAAGACTTCCCGGAAAAGGAACAGCGGCTGTCTCAACTGAAAGAAGAGCTAGGCGTCCAGATGGAGTATGTGAAAAGGATTGATGTCCTGGCCATGGATGATCTCCAACATTACATCGGTTCATCAACGCTTCACAACCACTTGCTGAAGGAAGCATATCAAGTTGCTGAAGCAGAAGTACAAAGCATTAAAACGGAGCTCGGGAAGAATGTGACTTCTCAGAAAATCCTGTTTCCTGCTGCAGCAAACGTAATCATAAGGGACACAGGTGTGTGGCACAGCTACATAGAAGAGGAGAACAGGAAAGCTGCAGCAGCAGCAGGAGCATCAGCAGATCCGGCAGCCTCTCTCCCAGCAGCCTCTTCCCCAGCAATGGCAGAAAGTCTGGCCAGTTCAATTCCCCCTTCCCGATTAGGAGCAGCATCAGCAGGGGATTCGAGGGCCTCTTCCCAGGCGGCACCAGTGACAATCAACTTGGGCGACCCTTTACCAGCAGAAGCTCACGCACAGGAATGAAGAAGCTGAATTCAGTGAGCCACTCTCTTCAGCTAGACACGTGCCCAGCAGGGAACGTTTTGATATTAGCAAATTTTCTGTTATGTATATTTTGAATATGTAAGGCGTAAGCCATGTGACAGCTGTCCCTATTTTTGTCAAAATATTTTTTGTAAAGGAAGTGGCCATTTTTGGTGATCGATTATAGTAGAAATCCCTGTAAATGACAGGTGGAACATGCTAGGTGTCAGCCCAAAGGGCAAAGTTGTAGCTATAAATAGCATCTAGGAAAGATTAGAAAAAGGGACTTTTGGCAGGGAAGGAAAATTTTGGCAAACGATATGAGCTATCTTGTATCGGGTCTGTAAATTGAATTTTCTAATAGAAGCCACGGGAGATGGACGTTTTGCCTGGAATGTTGTATTGCTCTATATTGGACTATTCTAATGACTGCAATTCTGCAATGTGAGATCATTCTTGACATCTGGATTATTTCTTTGCATTAATGATCCTGCTCTCCTCTGTGCATGCGTTCTCTCTATTTTGTGAACAATGAAATGTATTGCTGTAGATTTCTTTGTCTAGATCGAATGGCTAACTATTCTTTCTTTAGGGTAATTCATGTGGCTCATTGTTCATAATTTTAAATTGCTCCTTGCAGGGATCTTTGAGTTTATTTTTCAGTTTTTGTTACATCTAGATCTGTCTCTTTATTCTTGTTACATAGATTAAATAGTTTTTTGCTTTCTTTCGTTATGAACAATAGATGCGTTCTTTAAATTTCGTTTCAGATCTGTTTCTTTATTCTTCCGCTTTCTTCTGTTTTATGAGCAACGAATACATTCCATGATAAACTAGAAGCTATCTTTTAGAAATTTGTATCTTGCTGTAGCTTTGCTTCTGAAATTAACAGCTATCTGTTCTTTCCTTACGCTTCATGTTACAGCTGATTGCTCCTCCCTTTAGCGTGGTCCCTGCAGGGATAGATAGATTTATTCCAGTTTTAGGCTTAGATCTGTTTTTTATTGCATTTAGATTAAGTATAATTTAGGCACTTGCATCTCATATAAAAGTCATAAAAAACCCAAAAGAAAGGTGGATCGGGCCATAACCGGTAGAATCGGATTTAAAGTCCAAAACCACGGTTGCCGGAACCGCTAACCGGACGGATTCCCTACATCAAACGGGAGATAGTCTAATTGGGACCGTCTTTCGGGGAGAATCCCTTTCTGATTGATGCTACGATATCTGAGGCATCAACAGGTCAACATCGAAATACTTGGAGTGGGTGGCTACATTGAATGTAGCTCTACTATGGAACATGGCCAGCGCTGCCAGCTGTGCTGAGGGTTTCCTCTAGGGTTCTACACCAACGAGGAAGGATTATCGTGGTTCATTTCTCCTGCCTGCTATGGGTGCGTTGAGGGTTTTGTTACTGACCTGAGCTGTGGCTCATGGTCAGCGCACCATATGGAGTAGAGATGGCGACTGAAGCATTCAAAGGTAATCCCCCCTAGGTTCATACTACATTTTTTTGTTATTGCATTTATATATATATATATATATATATCATGATATAGAGTTCTGACTTTGTATGGCATGTTTGGTTAACAGGTGTTGGCTGGCATTTCTCTTCTCCGTGGCCAGGACTCGATAGTGGTGATGTTTGAAAAATGGTAAGTCCAGAATATGCCATTTCTTATCTCCTCCTTTCGCCTCTGTGGAGTGTACCATTGGTGTTTGCTTTTGAGGAACTCTGTTAGCCCAGTTGGGTTTTCTGCAACAAGTTGTTGGGTTCCTTGAGGTCACCGTTGGCTTGACCTGGTGTACGAAGACTTGTTGTAATTAATATTTTGATCGTGAGAAATTCCTAGGATCGCTCTGCTTGGAGCGGGGTTTCATGGATTGGCCTCGCTTGTTATCTCTATATTTGTACCTGTGTGAATATGGGATTCTGAAAGGGTACTTTGTTTCTTTCCTGTATGTAATCATGTGTATTGTATTTTGAAGTTTGAAATGTAATAATAAGGGATCTGCGTATTATTTCTATGAGACTTATGTGGCCGTATGAATAAACCCTAGCTACTGTATATTTATTTGAATGGTGCCTTTGTCAGTATAAAAACTTTTAATGGAAGGATTGCTTGTCTAAATAAATGGATTTCATGTTGAATGTGATACCTACCCTGGCTCTGTCTTGTGTATTTCCTTCCTATGGCATAATTTATAAAAATGTTTGCGCTGTTATAGTCTCATCCTGCAGCTAGACGATTGGGTTATTAAATGGTAGCTTTGTATTTTGTTCATACCAGTGATACTCTTATCCTGAGTCTAAATTATTGTGAATGATCCTGGGCAAGATGAACTACTCCAGGGGTTTGATACCCAGACCTGTGGTTTACTAGTTTGAAAAGTATGGGCGCCTATCCTTAGGTTATGAGGTTCGAACCGTGAACTGGGGAGGTGCCCATTAGGGTTTTCAAGTTTTAAGATGTAATGTTAAGCCTGCGTTTGGTAGTCGTGACCTTCGTAAGTCTTCTATGTTTGAGGTTAAGACTTTAAATTGGAAACAAATCGTGGTTGTTGGAGTCTGCATGTGGTATCGATTTGCGTTTTGACTTCAGTAGTTTTAAATAATGGAATTCCCGATTCCTTCTATGAATTTCTATTTTACTGTTTACAAGGGTGAATGGTTTAGCTAACGTAGAATAGATTTAAGGTTTCTGTGTATTTAATACTATTGGTTTGATATGAAGCGCACTTTGATTTGGGGATGGGATTCGATCCACGAATTAAGAGATAAGCCCATAAGGGTTTTGGGATTGGCACCTATCTTTGAAATGCAGATGACGATTGTATTATATGTAAACCTATGTTTGGATATGTGAACCTATGTTTTGGAATGCGACTCTTTGTGTAATACTTGATGTGTTTAAAGCTGGACTAAAGATTTCTATCATAGAGATGTTTGTTATTTTAAATGTGTAGGGCAGCTGAAAGTTTCGATGTCTGGTTTTTATTTCTATTTGGTAATGTTTCCAGCATGTACAGAGTGAGAATGTAAAAGATCTAACATGTACAGGTGAACCTGCACTACGAATAATGCGATATGATTTAAACAGAACAAAAATAACATATACTAAGAGAATACAATTCAACAGAAAAATATATATATCTATAAGCAAGAAATTATAAAATCCTAACCTAAAAGGCAATATAAGTTGTCTAGCAAAGGCTAGCTTGGCTAGAGATGCTAGACTCTCCAGTGGGTTTTGGGCAGAACCTTGAATTTGATATTATGGGTGATGATAACAATGCTACAGTATCTAATTTTAATTCTTAAAGACTGACTGTATTATAACTGGAATTTGAAACATTAAATACTCCATACCTGGCTGCTTGAATACTTGGTCCCTTCCTGTAGCAACCTAGCTGCTTGGCACTTGATTCCTTCCTGTAGTGACCTGCACACTCAACAAGGGTTAATGTAGAATCTGTTGTATCTAGCTAACCTGTTAGGGTGTTTTCCTTTAGCTGGATAACTTTGGGGCTACCATGTTCCTCCCAACCATGATCCTACAACCATTTCTGGTTTTGTATGGATCCCCCTGAGCTAGATTCCAACATGCAAAAGAGAGAGAACCTAGATCCACTGTTGGTTTAGATCTGAGAATTATTAGGTGGGCTTCTTCAGTTTCTTGGAGCAAAATACTTTTCTTGGATTACCATAAGAGGATGATAATGACCAAGAATGATGGATGATCCCCAAAACTTGGGATTTGCCCTCTTTAAGTAGGGAAGTCTTGAATTAGGACTGTTGAAGTAATTAGTTTCTTTAAATTCAATAATTAATAATTAAAATATATTATTTAATTAAATATCTAGTCCTCTTGAACTAGGACTTTTCCCACTGTTAACTATACGTGATTTTGATTTATGCTCTTAATAATAATTATAATAATTTAATAACAATAATTATAATAACAACAATTATACTAACAATAATTATACAAACAATAATTATATTTCACTTAACGATTAATACACCACTTTATAATATAAAGTAATGCGTAAATCATATATACTAATTATATTCCATAATTAAATAATGGCACTATTATTATTAAAGCCCTTAATAATAATATTAGCCTTGAGGCCTTTATACATGTTAGTCGTAAAAGACTACTGGTAATTATCTTTTATTTAGTTCGGTGTCATCATATGACACTTCTTTTAACTTTTAAGGATAAGGTCCAATTCTTTGGATGGTCTCGGTCAGCTTGGTTAGATACCTCTAGTCTCTCTTGCATGTTGGATTCCCTCGTTTAACATGATAGTTCCCGCAGTAGGTGATGATAGATAAAAAGATGAATCATTTAATCAAATTAAATAAATGTGATAAACGTAAAGTGCTATTCAGAGTCCTTCCGACTCAACACTTTGAGATCCAGTAACCTTGAGTGCTCTTCAGATCCTTTTAACTCAACACTCTCACATGGGCATTACGCTAGTGCAATTCCAGAGCCTCTGCTCAACACTAGTGCTAGAATGTGGTTGTGAGGCACATCTAGAATATTTAAGTTGCCTCGGATCCGGTATTCATTTATCAAGCTTGGAGTGCTCCAGGGCTTATGCCCAACACTCAATGTACATCGGGGCTTACTCCCAGTACATAATATTTCCTCTAGGTACATTGGGGCTTTTTCCCAGTACATAGGTAATCCGTGTGTTCCTGAGTCCACGCTCAACACACCATATAAGGCAATCATGTCATTCACATCGCTGCACAACATGTAATAAAAAGATCATCTCAATATATTAGGGTTTTGTACCCAGATCATATGGTAAAAACATGAATCAAAACATTGGGGCTTCCCTTCCCTGTATATAATGAAATAATGAAATTTAGTTAGGGTCCATGCCCAATATGTCAGTTTACAAAAGAATAAATAATATGCACTAGGGCTTATGCCCAATAATTAGAATAAATCATATTTGCTAGGGCAGTGGCCCAATATAACATCATAAAATAGTCAGTCCAAAATTTGAGATATTATATCCCTTACCGCTTAGAACAAGACCATCTCGGTGTTTCTAGGGACTAGGAATGAAGTCATGAAACAAGGCGGGGTATGCCTCTTTCATGGTGGCCTCATTCTCCCAAGTAGCCTCATCTGGTCCAAAGTGCCTCCATTGCACTTTCATTTGAGTAATGTTCCTCCTCCTAAGTTGGACCTCTCTCTTGGCCAGAATGTGGAGTGGTTCTAGCGTGAACTCCCCTTCGGGCTCCACCTATAATAAGGACCAATCAATAACATGTTTATTATCGTATACATATTTCTTTAATAGTAAAGCATGAAAAACAATATGAACTTTTATATGAGCTGGTAGGGCTAACTCATAAGCTATTGGGCCCTTCTTGGCCAGTATTTCAAAAGGTACACAAAATCTTGGGGCTAGTTTCCCGCAACTTCCCAATCTCAACGAGCTTCATTTCACCTTTATTTTTAGAAACACATGTTCACTGACTTGGTATTCCTTGTCTTTTCTTTTCTTGTCCGCATAAATCTTTTGGTGGTCTTGTGCTTCTTTTAAGTTTAGTTGTACCTTGGAGACCAGCTGTTACAAGTCCTTTAATAGGCCGGGTCCTAACATAAGTCTGTCTATTGGACTGTCCCAAGTCACGGGGGTCCGACATTTCCTGCCATAGAGTACTCTTCGAAGGGACTCATTTTGGACAAGGTTTGATAACCGTTGTTGTATGCAAACTCTGCGAGGTGCAAATAAATCTTCCCACTTGGTGGGGTTGTTCATGACATACATCCTCAACATGTCCTCGAGGATCTAGTTTACTCGTTCTGTTTGTCTATCAGTCTGGGGATGGTAGGCGGTACTGAATTGTAACTAGGTATCCAAACCGGACAATAATGCTCTCTAGAAATTACTAGTGAAATTTGTGTCTTGATCAGAAATGATTGCTTTGGGTACTCCGTGCAATCAAAAGATCCTTTTTAAGAATATTTCTGCGATGTGAACAGCTTTGTAGGTAGATTTCACAGGTATAAAGTGGGTTGCTTTAGACAGCTTGTCTACCACTACAAAGATGGAGTCGTTCAGTTTCTTACTCTTAGGTAAGCTTGTAATGAAGTTCATACTTATTTTCTCCCATTTCCATTCCAGAATGGGTAAAGGTTGAAGTAATCCGAAGGAGTGTTGGTGTTCTGCTTTGACCAATTGGCACTCCTGACATTTTGCGATGAACTTTGCGATGTCAGCTTTTAGCTTAGTCCAAAAGTAATGTTTCTTTACGGCCGATATCATCTTTTGATACCTGGGGTGCCTTGAATAGGGTTTCTGGTGAAATTCGGTGAGAATGTTTGATCTAATGTCTCCACTCTCTGGGACGTAAAGTCAGTCTTTAGACCACAGTAGTCCCAATTCATCTATCCTATATTCTTTCTGCTGTTGGAAAAGTCTGTCTTCCTGAATCTTTGCGAGGATTTTCGTATAATAATGGTCACTCTTACATGTCGTTCGAATTCTATGGTGTAAGTCAGAGTCGGTTTGGCTTACCGTGACCTCGTAAAGCATATGTGCTCGATGGCTTAAGGCATCTGCAATCTTGTTTTCCTTGCCTTTTATATGCTTTAGTTCGAAATGGTATTCACTAAGGAAGGCTAACCATCTGGCCTGCCTGGAATTTAGGTTGGGTTGGTCAAAAAGATATTTCAAGCTCATGTTATCAGTCATCAATAGAAATTTCTTTCCCATGAGATAATGTCGCCACATCTTCAGAGCATGGATGATGGTGGCTAGTTCAAGGTCATCAGTAGTTTAGTTTTGCTTATGTTCTTTTAGTTTCCTCGATTCGTAGCATATGGCAAAATTGTCTTGCATAAGGACTCCCCCAAGTCCTTCCTTGCTTGCATCTTTGCAAATGACAAAGTCCCCATTGGGATCCGCAATACACAGAATTGGTGCACTAATCAGTAGTTGCTTCAGTTTTTGAAAGCTTTCTTTGCACTTATCCGTCCAGATAAACTTGTTGGCCTTTTTATGCAAGGCGATGATGGGACATGCAATCCATGAGAAGTTCTCAATGAACTTCCGGTAGTAGCCGGCTAGTCCTAAGAACAATCTTATATTGAATACGCAAGTAGGTGTGGGCCATTCCTCGATCGCTTTGACCTTTTCGCGGTCGATGACTATTCCCTTCTCGGAAATGATATGTCCTAAGTATTGAATCTGGGGTTTGTAGAAATCGCACTTACTAAACTTGGTGTAAAGCTAGTGTTCCCTTAGTATCCATAAACAAATTCGGAGGTGCTCCTCGTGTTCTACTTCGTTCTTGGAGTAGATCAGAATGTCGTCAATAAAGACTAGAACGAATTTATCGAGGTATTTACTAAAGACACTGTTCATCATGCACATAAAGTTGGCCGGTGCGTTCGTCAACCCAAAGGGCATCACTACGAACTTGTAGTGGCTGTAACGGGTTTGAAATGCGGTCTTGTTGATATCCTCATCACGGATCCTCACCTAATGGTATCCGGATCGTAAGTCGATCTTCGAGAAGATCTTTGCCCCTTCGACCTGGTTGAACAAGTTGTCGTTCCTAGGGAGTGGGTAGCGGTTCTTAATGGTCATCTTATTGAGTTGGCGCTAATCGATGCAAATTCACATCGTTCTGTCTTTCTTCTTGATTAAGAGTATCGGTGCGCCCCAAGGGGACAGGCTTGGTCGAATGTATCCTTTATCTATTAACTCTTGTAACTAAATCTTGACCTCCACCAATTCTAGTGTGCTCATGCAGTACAGGGATTTAGAAGGTGGTACTAACCCAGGTGTTAGCTCAATGGAAAATTCTAAGTCTCGTTTGGGAGGTAATCTCAGTATTTCTTCAGGGAATACATCCTTGAATTCCATGAGGACTAGGAAGCCTTCGATCTTTTGTTCCCTATCCATTTCTATGTTTTGGATATTGACGGCAAAGAGTTTGCAACCTTTCCTGATACATTTCTTTGCTTGTAAGGCAGATATCTGTCGTACCGACACCTTTTTAGGGATACCCTGAATCGTTTTGTGATTCCCTTGGTCATCCTTGCAGAGTAGGGATTTGTTTAAGCAGTCTAGGAGGACATGGTGTTCTTCTAACCAATCCATGCCGATGAGTACATGGTACGACCCTAGGGGTAGAATGTTTAAATTTAGCCTAGTTTGGAATCCGTTTAAGTCTATCTCACAAGTTTTAACTAACTCGGAGACCTTTCGTTTGGTACTGGTGGCTAGTTCTACCAGCCACAGTTTCTCGAGAGGTTCTCGGTTCAACTTACAAGTTCCCACTAACTTAGGGGAGATATAACTTCGGCAAGCGGCAGGATCTATTAAAACTGAAATAGTAGTGTTAGAGATCTTACCCTCTATTTCCACCATGGTGGCTTGGTGATCTGCCTGTTGACCATCGAGAGCTGCATAAATCGTTGGTGTCTTTGCCATGTCTCCTACGGTAGGTTCTGCTTGGATGTTGTGTAAAACTTCGTCTGTTTTGTTGGTGCAGTCTCGGTAGTAGTGTGGCCCTTGTCATTTCGAACAAGAAATAGTTGGTGGGACAGCTTTTGTCCCTTTGTTGAAAATTGGTTTGTTGGTAGGTGGTGGGGGTGCACTTGGTCGTGCTTGAGGTCGGTTGAAGCCTCTATTGGGTAGAATATTGTTGTTATGTTTCCGATAAGGTGGAGGCCTAAAACCTAGTCTGCGATTGTCCGAGAAGGTTCTGAACCTATCTCTATTTCTGTTGATGTTGTTATTCCTTGGTTGTCCGTGTTCATAACACAGCCTTACTTTATGTAAGGTTACATCAAGGGTTTTGGGCATGTCAAACTCTATCTTTTCTCTAAAGTTTGGTGGCAGACCTCCCAAGAACTGTTGTATTTTTACCTTCTCATCCTTAATGTATGGCACATAGTGCAGCAAGTCTAAGAATTGGTTTATGAATGCTTCCATAGTCAGGGAGCCCATTTTTAACTCATGAAATTCTTTTATTTTCTTGTCAAAGAATCTTTCAGACATATACTTGTCTTGGAATATTCTGCTGAAAGTATCCCAGGTTATGTCTCTCAGTTCTTGTCCTTTGGTGTGTTTCAAGTCTCGCTACCATCTAGCAGCTTTACCATTCAGGTTGTATATGGCTAGTCGGGCTTGCATTTCACTGGAGTAATTGCGAACTTTGAAGTATTTATTCATCCCTAGTAGCCACTCCTCATCCTTTTCCCCAGAGGTAATTTCTTTGTCATATGTTGGGGATTTTATCTTTCGGAATTCCCCTTGTAGACTGTCGTCATTTTTTCTCCTTTTCTTGCAAGGGGGTGGTGAACCTTTATTGTTGGAAGAGCTCTTACAGTCTTCTTCCATTGATTCAGGTATGTGTTCTCGCTGCTCTTCTCCTTTAGGGATGGCAGTCCTTTTTGTGTGACTGTTTCCCTTTCTAAAAGTGTTGACTGAGAGTGTGGGCTGTCCATGAGGTTTTGCCTTCGTTAGAGTCTGGAGCAGTGCCTCATTTATGGCCTGCTGTTCTCTTTTTTCTTGCATGTTTTCATCTTGGAAACTGTGGAATTCGGCCTGTAGATTCTGCATGGATTTCATTAGATCCGAGTTGAGTTACACCATAATTTATTGCTCTCGTGGTGGTGAGTTTAGATTTCCATGTATGCTGCTGCCCCCTTCTGCATTCATTTTCAGATAGTGACTATAGCTGGAATGTTATATAAGTATAAAGAGCAGAAAATCATGTTAGTTTATTTTCACATAAAACAAGATAAAATTTAAATGTATGTTTCTGTTTACTGTGTATCTGTAGAGAATGTTTGTAATGAGCCCAATAGGCCACTTAGTTTTGTAACTGAGCTTTGATACCACTTGTAATGTCCCTAAAAATACTAAAAATTTAAAAATTTTCTGATACTAGATTAAATTGGTAAAGATATGAAGAATAGTAACTTAACTTCAGTACTGATAAGTACCTAATTCACTGGTATTTGTTTTCTACTCTTTGAAGTGTCTTAGTCTCATAAGTATCTTGCTTTGTTGATTATAAATTCTACAGTTTTGCGGAACTAATATAATGAATATAAATGAAACTCTGTCGTAAGTGAGAAAGTGTTTAAAGTGCAATAATACAAATAATTTTCTTACTGTTTCAAGAGTTTGTGTGCATAATTATAAAAGTCTAATTGACCATTCAGGTGGGATGGATCCCTAATGATAGCGGCTGATGACCCATGATGAGTTGCATGGTATTTCAATGCCTACGTACCCCAGCAGAGTTGCCGAGAGGTAGGGTGTAAGAAATGGAAATTTCTGACTTACTTAGAGATTTTCGCTAATGCATTCAGTTTGTACTTGGTTTACAGGTATTCCTATGAGGAATCTACTAAGAAAGCCTACTCCACCTTTCTAGCAGTCATTTAAGTCTCAACTATGAGGGATTTGAAAATTGACACCTTTTAAAAGCCTTGTTGGGGTTTGTAATACTTGTGAAATTGCTCCACTTGTTAACCTTGTAATTATTTAAAGGTACTATGTAATGTTTGGGGTCATTGTAATATCGATGGAATTTGTAATACTTGTTGATTTCGAATGGTTCTATTACTATAGAGTTTGGGTAAACATCGAAATACTTGGAGTGGGTGGCTGCATTGAATGTAGCTCTACTATGGAACATGGCTAGCGCTGCTAGTTGTGCTGAGGGTTTCCTCTAGGGTTCTACACCAACGAGGAATCATTATCGTGGTTCATTTCTCCTGCCTGTTGTGGGTGCGTTGAGAGTTTTGTTACTGACCTAAGCTGTGGCTTATGGTCAGCACACCATATGGAGTAGATATGGTGACTGAAACATTCGAAGGTAATACCCCTAGGTTCATACTACATTTTTTTGCTATTACATTTATATATATATATCGTGATATAGAGTTCTGACTTCGTATGGCATGTTTGGTTAATAGGTGTTGGCTGTCGTTTCTCTTTTGCATGGCCAGGACGCGACAGTGGTGATGTTTGAAAAATGGTAAGTCCAGAATATGCCATTTCTTATCTCCTCCTTTCGCCTCTATGGAGTGTACCGTTGGTGTTTGCTTTTGAGGAACTCCGTGAGCCTAGTTGGGTTTTCTACAACAAGTTGTTGGGTTCCTTGAGGACGTCGTTGGCTTGACCCGGTGTATGAAGACTCGTTGTAATTAATATTTTGATGGTGAGAACTTCCTAGGGTCTCTTTGCCTATAGTAGGGTTTCATGGATTGGCCTTGGTTGTTATCTCTATATTTGTACCTATGTGAATATGGGATTCTGAAAGGGTACTTTGTTTCTTTCCTGTATGTAATCATGGGTATTGTCTTTTGAAGTTTGAAATGTAATAATAAGGGATTTGCATCTTATTTCTATGAGACTTATGTGGTTGTATGAATAAACCCTCGCTACTGTATATTTATTTGAATGGTTCCTTCGTCGGTACAAAAACTTTTAATGGAAGGATCGCTTGTCTAAATAAATGGATTTCATGTTGAATGTGATACCTACCCTGGCTCTGTCTTGCGTATTTCCTTCCTATGGTGCAATTCATAAAAAAATTGCGTTGTTATAGCCTCATCCTATAGCTAGACGATTTGGTTATTAAATGGTAGCTTTGTATTTTGTTCATACCAGTGATACTCTTATCCTGAGTCTAAATTATTGTGAATGATCCCAGGCAAGATGAACTACTACAGGGGTTTGATACCCAGACTTGTGGTTTACTAGTTTGAAAAGTATGGGCACCTATCCTTAGGTTATGAGGTTCGAACTATGAACTAGGGAGGTGCGCATTAAGGTTTTCAAGTTTTAAGATATAATGTTAAGCCTGCGTTTGGTAGTCATGACCTTCGTAATTCTGATATGTTTGAGGTTAATACTTTAAAGTGGAAACAAATCGTGGTTGTTGGAGTCTTCCTGTGGTATCGATTTTCATTTTGACTTTAGTAGTTTTAAATAATGGAATTCTCGATTCCTTCTATGAATTTCTATTTTACTGTTTACAAGGGTGAATGGTTAGCTAACATAGAATAGCTTTAAGGTTTCTGTGTGTTTAATACTATTGGTTTGATATGAAGCACACTTTGATTTGGGGATGGGATTCAATCCATGAATTAAGAGATAATCCCGTAAGGGTTTTGGGATTGGCACCCATCTTTGAAATGCAGATGACGATTGTAGTATATGTAAACCTATGTTTGGATATGTGAACCTATGTTTTGGAATGCGACTTTCTATGTAATACTTGATGTGTTTAAAGCTGGACTAAAGATTGCTAGCGTAGAGATGTTTGATATTTTAAATGTGTAGGGCAGCTGAAAGTTTTGATGTCTGGTTTTTATTTCTATTTGGTAATGTTTCCAGCATGTACATAGTAAGAATGTAAAAGATCTAACAGGTATAGGTGAACCTGCACTATGAATAATGGGATATGATTTAAACAGAGCAAAAATAACATATACTGAGAGAATACGATTCAATAGAAAAATATATATATCTACAAGCAAGAAATTATAAAATCCTAACCTAGAAGGCAATATAAGTTGTCTAGCAAAGCCTTGCTTGGCTAGACCTGCTAGAGTCTCCACTGGGTTCTGGGAAGAACCTTGAATTTGATATTATGGGTGATGATAACAATGCTACAGTATATAATTTTAATTCTTAAAGACTGACTGTATTATAACTGGAATTTGAAACATTAAATACTCCATACCTAGCTACTTGAATACTTGGTCCCTTCTTGTAGCAACCTAGCTGCTTGGCACTTGATTCCTTCTTGTAGTGACCTACAGACTCAACAAGGGTTAATGTAGAACCTGTTGTATCTAGCTAACCTGTCAAGGTGTTTTCCTTTAGCTGGATAACTTTGGGGCTACCGTGTTTCTCCCAACCATGATCCTACAACCGTTCCTGGTTCTGTATGGATCCCTCTGATCTAGATTCCAACATGCAAAAGAGAGAGAACCTACATCCACTGCTGGTTCAGATCTGAGAATTATTAGGTGAGGCTACTTCAGTTTCTTGGAGCAAAATAATTTTCTTGGATTACCTTAAGAGAATGATAATGACCAAGATTGATGGATGATCCCCAAAACTTGGGATCTTCCCTCTTTAAGTAGGGAAGTCTTGAATTAGGACTGTTGAAGTAATTAGTTTCTTTAATTCAATAATTAATAATTAAAATATATTATTTAATTAAATATCTAGTCCTCTTGAACTAGGACTTTTCCAACTATTTAACTATAAGTGATTTTGATTTATGCTCTTAATAATAATTATAATAATTTAATAACAATAATTATAATAACAACAATTATACTAACAATAATTATATTTCACTTAACTATTAATACACCACTTTATAATATAAATTAATGCATAAATCATATATACTAATTATATTCCATAATTAAATAATGGCACCATTATTAGTAAATCCCTTAATAATAATATTTACCTTGAGGCCTTTATACATGTTAGTCATAAAAGAATACTGGTAATTATCTTTTATTTAGTTCTGTGTCATCATATGACACTTCTTTTAACTTTTAAGGACAAGGTCCAATTCTTTGGATGGTCTCGTCAACTTGGTTAGATACCTCTAGTCTCTCTTGCATGGATTCCCTCATTTAACATGGTAGTTCCCGTAGTAGGTGATGGTAGATAAAAAAAATGAATCATTTAATCAAATTAAATAAATGTGATAAAAGTAAAAGTGCTATTCAGAGTCCTTCTGACTCAACACATTGAGATCCAGTAACCCCGAGTGCTCTTCAAATCCTTTTAACTCAACACTCTCACATGAGTGTTACGCTAGTGCAATTCTAGAGCCTCTACTCAACACTAGTACTAGAATGTGGTTGTGAGGCACATCTAGAATATTTAAGTTGCCTCGGATCTGGTATTCGTTTATCAAGCTTGTAGTGCTCCAGGGCTTATGCCCAACACTCAATGTACATCGGGGATTACTCCCAGTACATAATATTTCCTCTAGGTACATCGGGGCTTTTTCCCAGTACGTAGGTAATCCATGTGTTCCTGAGTCCACGCTCAACACACCATATAAGTCAATCATGTCATTCACATCACTGCACAGCATGTAATAAAAAGATCATCTCAATATATTAGGGTTTTGTAGCCACATCATATGGTAAAAACATGAATCAAAACATTAGGGCTTCCTTGCCCAGTATATAATCAAATAATGAAATTCAGTCAGGGTCCATGCCCAATATGTCATCCTACAAAAGAATAAATCATATGCACTATGGCTTATGCCCAATAATCAGAATAAATCATATGTGTTGGGGCCGTGGCCCAATATAGAATCATGAAATAGTCAGTCCAAAATTTGGGATATTACATTTCTTATTTGGGTTCCCTATAATTTTGACTGAGTGGGTATTAAGGCTAGTGGAACAGAACCCAACATTTTGCATTGTGAGAACAAGGAGATGGACCTATAAACTAATCCACTGGGTCAAAAATGTAAGTAAATCAATCTCGTTCACAATAGACTTCTGGTTGGATAGTGTATTGAAGGGTTATGTTAGAGAGTTTTCTATAGACTGTACCCGATCATACAACATCGCTGAGAGGGACTTCTTTAAGGGCCCATGTGGAATATACCTAAAGTCATTGCATACGTGGATCAAGATGCTATTGTGCGACAAAAGAACTATGGATTGATATTGGAATCGGATCTCCCTGGCAGCTAAGCATTTACATGCACATAGGGGAACTAGGGGTTGACCATAGAATAGTCTGAGTAAAAGAAGGAAAGAATGAATGAAGAGAAGATGAGATAATAATGTTGAGAAAATAAGGATATGCAATGGTAGAAGAGACTGGATTACTTTGCGGTGGAAAATATTTCAAAAATATAGTAGGAAGAAGATTGTGACTGAGATAGAGGAGAAACGAAGTGAGTTTAAAGAAAGAGACATCTACGCAGGATTCCAAATTGTAGGACTATCACACACAAAGAAAGAAAATGAAATTCAAATCAATCCCACTGAAGAAGATATCCCTATTTAGTCCAGGATATATGTAGAACCCATGACCCCATGAGCATCCTTCAATTTTCAGGTAAGAACTCAAAGTTTGTCTCTTGCGGTTAGTCATAGTAGTAAAGGTAGCGAGAGCAGTGGAAGTAGTGTGACAAATCTTAGTCAGCCATCATTAAAAACTCAGAATATTGCATAGAACACAATGGCAGGGGTAGACTCCATCTTGCGGATGCCTGTCTTCCATGGACCAGGGACATATGATATAGATCAACATTTATTTGTTTGTGAGGCAATATGGAAAGTAAAGAAAGTCAAGGATGACGCTACAAATATTGCGCAGCTGGTGAACACCTTCTGGGATCCCACTTTGACGTGGTACATGAAGTATAAAAATAATACACAAGGAAAAACATTGGATGGCATCAAACATGCTTTGATAATAGGATTTAAGAAACCAAAATCTGAGTTGCAGTGCATTACAGAATTGAAAGATATTAGATAGTTGCTAAATGAATTAGTCTAGGACTTTGATCATAGGGTCAAATTATTGATGGATGGGATGACATTCTAGATCCATGATGAGAAACATAAGGAGTGGTTCCTTGTAAGATTGTTGCCACATATACCTAGCCTATTGAAGTAGAAGAAAATTACGTCGCAGCTAGACGCACTAGAGATTTCCATGACGTTGGAATTATCCCCTATAAGAGAGAATGTTGTGGGGATGGCTCAAGTTAGTTGCATCTAGATGCACTAACGATTTAGTTACAAGAGATTGTGAAAGGGAGGGAAAAGAGCGAAGAAATATGGTGCAAAACATGCAGAATGGAAGGCCATCATAAGAACGAGTGTCCATCCTATAGAGAGTATTTGGATATGAGAGTCCCAAATTGTTTTCCTATGAGATGAGGGGTATGGTGTAAGATATGAAGAGGGAATCATCTCCCTTCTACTTTTCCATTGCTACAAAAGTATGTGAGCACTCTGAGAAGTTTGTTTTTCAATTTTTTTAAATCTATGGAAAATGATGAGAAGGACTGTTACGCACTAGATCTCATGAAGGAGTGCAATTTAGATGCATAAGGCATCCAAGGGGAAGCTAGACTAAATGGTCCAACATAAAAAAGAAACACTCCTCAAGGAGGATGGGGAGGATTCGGAGTTCGAGGAAGGCAAAGGACCAATCATTTCCTAAAATTTTTGCCAACAGGGACATTTTTGCACAGGACTGCGAAACTCCTGTACAACAACACATACTACAAAAATTTGGACCATGCAATAGAGGATTGTCCACTGTTGGTTGCGAAATGGAAGCATAGGAGAAACCAAAATCGGGATCATAATCATAATCAAAATCAAAATGAGAACCAAAACTAGAACCATAACTAGAACTAGAATCTGAATCAAAACCAAAATCAAAATGTGTAGATGATTGTAGGAGAATAATGCAATGATCAACCCAAGATAGAAATAGTTACGCACATAGGAGTTAGAATAGGAGTTGATGTAACCGATCCAAGGATTCACACTGAACAATGGGTTAGAAAAGTTGTGAAGCCTAACCCAAAGTTTGTTCCCCAAAGAGAGAAGGACACCTATCATCAAGCAAGGAAGGAGTTAATAACAATAGGTTGTGGAGTGTCAATGTCACAACATACTCCATATGATAGGCCACATGTATATGACATGCCTCCAGTATATGATTATTCAATTCTAGAAAGGCCATTTGAGAAGATGGGTACGTTGAAAATATTTTGAAACAGTTGTTTGGGATTTATAAAGGACAATAGTGTATTGAATATGCTGCATGGGCTAATAAATTAGTGCATGCAAGATAAAGACATCCTTGTCATATAATGAGCAGTCAATCAGGTGCAACACAAGAGGAGGACGAATAGAGAATTCATGCTTAATGTGCACGTCAGGGACTATGACATGGATTTCATCATATTAGATCTGGTATCTGATGTGAATGTTCTCCTGAAACAAAGATAGGAATTGATGGGTAATCCGAAGTTAAGTTGGTCGCTTATTCTGTTGAGATTGGCCAATCAACACAAAATTATTCCAATCAGGAGGTTGACAGGAGTACCAGTCAATATTTATGGAGTGCCCAAAACAATGGAGTTCAAAGTTATTGAGATAGGTGATGATAGTAAGTTGTACTTAGCATTGCTTGGAATTGATTGGGTATTCTCAAACCAATTTATCATTGATTTGAAGAGAAGGAAGATGATCTTTGAAAGATAAAACTGAAGAGTTATTACACTACTGGATCCTACATAATGAATAGGATATGTGGAACCAATAAGGAAGGGAGAACTAAAAAACCTATACAACATGACTAGAATAATGGAGGACTATGTGAATCCTACTGTTGAAAGTATGCCCAGTTGGTGTAGTATTAGCTCTTGTGCATCATATTCTAAAGAACCTTTTAAATGATGGCAACAAAGGATGCATGAAATACATACGAGGTGTGTGCGCATCACATGTTCATTATGATGGATTGGAACAGAGTTATGTGATCCATCAAAGTATGATGGTCTAATAGATATAGATTCTTTTGCAAAAATATTTGAAGTGAAAATACCAGAACAACAAAGACTGTTAGCATTAGATGTCATGTTGAAAGTGACACATGCAAGATGGTGGGCTATGAATAAAAGAGAAATAGAGGAGTGGGAGAAATGCAAAAGACTATTTCTGGTTAGGTTTGGAGCTGAGTATATTATGCAAAAGTATATAGGGATGAGCAGTCCATCAGAACATGTTGAACAATGCATTGGGACATGGAGTACAGTTACAAAGAAGGAATGGACACATCTATTTGTGCACATGTTGGACACCATTTCGAGGAATTGGTACATAGAGTTGAAATTGCGTAGAGTCCCATCAGACTGGGAGGAGATGACACGAAATTTTAAAGTAACATTTAGTTTTGAATATGAGGCAACTTCAATGGATGCAATGTTGCAAACTATCAAGGACAATATTTTTTCACCTGAAGTATCATTAGGATCTATACCCATATGAAATGCATATAAATTATCTACAACTGTTGAGAATATTTTGAAATGCTATAAAGTGGCCGAAGAAGACCATGAGGAGGATAACCCAAGAAATGCACAAATGTCATAATTTGAGGGAGAGCATTGTTTGCTTGGTTTTGCAACCAAGCTTGTGCAATGGGCACCTATCAACAATGTGATAGCAGTTTCAATATAGAAAGCAAAAATGATTATGAATTAAATCTAAATCTAAACTAACATGTGCATATAACAAATAAATCTAAAAACAGTTCATAGAAAGAACAAGAAATAAAAGAATGTTTTGTATTATCATACCTCAAATGGTGAGGATTTGTGTTGAGAAACTCCAAGGGTGAGTAGCTCCAGGCTCCAATGGTCTCTTCTCCAAAATGCTAAAAATGGCCAAAAGTCTCAGGAGGGATTTTGACAGCGTGAGGATAGGATGATGGATGGATGGAAAAAGGGGAGCCCCTACAACATTTTTATAGTTTTTGGTGGTGGGGAATACCATTATGGTTTTGAGGAAACCAATGGTATTGACCAACATGGTTTAGGTACCTTTTTCCCTCTTTTTTCCTTTTTTGAATATTTTGAATATTTTTATTCCCTTTTAATATTTTTGGGAATTATGGACCCTTTTGGAGGGTTTTTTGAGGAAAAATATACATTTTGAGGGGAAAAAGGGGTGTATTATGGTCTTTTGGTGACCTTTTGATGGCTTTAGAGGCTCAAATGGTGGAAAAGTGGACAAATGGGTCATGTGAATAAAGAAATGAGCTAGTGAACACTTTTTGGGTGTTAACAGATTGTCCCCTGATATGTGAGGGTAGGAGCTCATCATATGGCCAATAGACATCATAGTTCTTTTGTATTTTTCCTGGGGTTTGGGGAAGAGAAGAGACCGGTTGGAGACTAGATCAATGGCCCTTGGAAGCTGCAAAAAAAAAATATTACATGGCCTCAATATGAATGAGGAATGATCTCTGATAATGGATGAGGCGGGCATACCCATGCTCGTATCAAGACATATACATAACAATTAGTCCCAAGAAGGGAGGCATAAAAAATCTGTTGGTACATCATAATGGTCCAAAGGGGACACTATTTTGGGATGTACTCATGATCATAACATGACTGATCTCAAAAACTGATACACTGGAATAAAGCGACAACCATTCTGAACAAGGTCTCAGAAGGGTTGATGAACTGTTGAAACTGAAGGTGTCCAACATCTGTAGGGACTCAATGACTGTGAGTCATCTCTGAGAAGTAAATGTAACTGTATACTTGAGGGAGTATATAAAACTGGGGTACATCTGAATATTGTCACCATGCGCAACTCGGATATCTATAGGAAAATGTAACTGGTTGTTTCCATAAGTAGACTCTCAATTGTGGAAGAGTCAAGTGGTATCTGGGGTCTTCAACAAAAAACTGAAAGGACCAATACCCTATGCGAGTCTCAACGATGCGATCAAGGTGTTGAATTCGAGCATGTGAGAAACAACCATTTGGAGAGGCACTGAGGACTCTTCTCGAAATGATTCGTAGGCACTCATCATAAATGGTGATGAGTCCAAGACACAGGGACATCTAGGTCTATCCTCTAGAATAAATTTGATTGGCATCGACAGAGGGAGACCAACAACTAAGAAGGCAATGATGTTTTCTTGATAGGAGCGCGAGGTGTAGAACTGAAGTGTGGTAATACTGATGGTAGGACTGACATATTGTGGGGATGGGAAATAACTAGGGTCATAGAGTGGGTGGACTCAAACTTCCTTTGTTTAGAGCATGATGACATCGTTGACCTGGAAGCGTAGGAAACTGACTTGTAGGTGCGGGGATCATAGCTTTAAGGATTGAAGGGTATGTATTGACTCTGGGGGAACATGCTAATGGATGCTGTAGAGGAACTCTCAGGGTGACATACTGCAGAATGCTCTAAACAAAGGCGACCAAAATGGGGATGCTGCCATATGAGTAGACATGATCTGTTGTGGCGCTGAGAAGCACCATTGGGTCCTTCTTCGTAGTTTTAATGAGCTCCAAGAAGGGATAAAAGTGTGATCTGAAATGGTACTATCCTGTGGATTTTGTGAGCCCAGGACTGTTCGTGCTCATGGGTGCTTTCATTTTTAAGGAGTATGAAAATGATAAGAAGACTCTGTAGTGGTGGTGGAGTACCGTCCTGTGGATTTATACAAACCCAGGATGGTGTTTGCTCGTGGTTTCTTTCATGTTTAGAGAGTCAAAAAGTAGTAAGTGGACTCAATTGGTTGTCTTTTTCGTAAGTTAGTCTCCAAGGCCCGAAAAAGCATAAAATAATGCAAATGAAGAACTCTTCTAGCCGATGTGCCTAGAGTATTCCTTTTTTGTAATTAGTGTACAAGGTCTGGAAAAGGGGTAAACTTATACCAGGTAGATGCCCTTTCAGATATGTTTAGCGAGCATGAAAGGAAGCAAGGTTGCTCGGCGATCTTTTCATTGTTTTGGAGTCAGAAAAGAGCTTAACAGAAACTCCCTAAGTGCCTTTTTAGTAAAAGGAATTGCTTGGCCCGAAAAAGGGGTAAAACTATACAAAACAAAAAGGTATTGATGAGAGCGAGAAATGGTCTCGAGCATCGTCATGAGTGTAGAATACTGAATCTGGTGACATAAAGATTGTCAAAAAAGGGCAATGGCCAATGTGGCACGCAAACGGAGGTGATGAGTGTCATTTTGAAAAAATGCCCGAAAATAGGGGGTGAGAGCAAGAAGTGATCTCAAGCATCATCACGAGCGCGGAAGACTGATTCCGGCGGTATAAGATTCGTCAGAAATGGATGACAGCCCATGTGGCACACAAACCGAGGCAACAAGAGGGCATGGAAAAAATGCCCGAAAGATTTGGAGGTGAGAGCAAGAAATGATCTCAAGCATCATCACGAGCGCGGAAAACAGAATCTGGCAGTATAAGATTCGGTAAAAATGGACGACGGCCGATGTGGCATGCAAACCAAGGCGACAAGGGGGGCATGGGGAAAATGCCCCAAAAATATGGAGGTGAGAGCGAAAAATGATCTCAAGCGTCATCACGAGCGAGGAAAACTGAATCCGACGATATAAGACTCGTCAAAAATCGAGGATGGCCGATGTGGCATGCAAACCGAGGCAACGAGGGCATGAGAAAATGCTCAAAAACTGGACCTGGTGAAAACAGGAAAAGGAAAGGACTATCATGAAGTTCTCGCTGTGCTGATTCCAACGGTTTGAGGAACGGACATCGTTTGACACCGCAATGGTTGTTTGAAAAATGGTCAAATCTCTATAAATAAAGTGTGGGGCCAATATGACGTGTCATTGTTACATGCGAGTTTGGCAGAGCAATCAGAGCTCTTTCTTGATTTCTGGGAGATTCGACCGTTGGTTTTTGATTCCGCGAGTTTCAGGTAACCCTATTCGCCTTAGCCTCTTTAATTATGCCTTTTTGGGTTAGCGGTGGGCCCTCAAAGGCCGCAAAATTCCATGTTGTCCTTCCAGCGTGGAATATCGTGGGTTTCGCGTCCTTTTCCACGATGAACATCGCAGGTTTTGGGCTGACAGTTGCGATGTTCATCGCAACTATCGGGCTGACAGTCGCGATGTTCATCGCGACTATAGGGCTGACAGTCACGATGCTCATCGCGACTGTGGGGCTGACAGTCGTGATGCTCATCACAACTATGGGGTCAATACCCACGATGTTCATCGTGGGTTCACGGATGAAAGCTACGATGATCATCGTGGATTTTGATGGAAAAGCCGTGATGAAATTTTTTGAAAAAAAAAATTCTGTTTCTAAAAAATTTTCTTTGTTTTTTGGTAGGATGTTGAGGAGACCGCTGGTATCATGGTGGGAGCAGGAGATGGAGGAGGACCTGACGATTCGGATTCGGACCGATCAAGGTGTCCGAAAGACTTTGGCTGTGAGCGGGCTCCTGAAGTTCACTCAGATTCCATCAATGCGTTCAGTAGGACCGTTGCTGAACAAATTGGTGGGTCTCTAGGTCCCTGCAGAGGATGCTTTCATGGTTGGGGGTGAGAGGTTAGAGATCACCCTCACTGATGTTTACTTTCTTATCGGGTTGTCTCGCTTAGGGGAGGTAGGGGATCTTCTGCCGAGGATCCCAGCAGGTGTTCTGCGGGTGTTGGGTGCCACGGTGCCACATCATTTGTATGGGGGAAAAACGATGATGGTGGATTCTTTGTTGAGAGGGACCTAATATGCGTGGGGTCAGATGTTTTTGGCCGGTGTCTGAAGAGATATGGACAAGGTCAGTCAGGAGGGAGGAGAGTTCTACTATGCCTCCTTCCTGTGTTGTTTCTTCTTTAAGCGGTTACCGACCTTGCGGCCACGAGTGCCGGTTCGAGACGGGTTGGTGAGTGAGCCGCGCATGGTGTGGTGGGGGCAGATGATGCCCCGCGGTGGTGGTGGTATCTGCGGGTTATTTTCACAGGATATGTATGAGCAGTGTGAGCAGATCCCCCTACTGATTGATGACTATCCATATGCTGGTATGGATTATCGAGGAGATCCGGAGATGCCTCGAGCCCAGCGGTAGGCCTGGGGTTTAGATAGTATGTTTTTGTGTTTGGTTCTCTACTATATCATGTGTTTTTTAGATGTTTTTGTTATGAGTATAGTTAGAGATATTTATGTGATGGTTCACTTGCATGGTTGCGTAGATGTTGGTCCTATACCACCGGTCGATCATGTGGGCTGTAGGGGACGGGAGATGGTGGTCATTCCTCCTCCTGTAGCGGTACCGCCTCCTCATGCTCGAGGAGTTGGGCCTCGCGGACAAGGATTTGGGCCTCTAGATGATGCCATTGAGGTCATACGAGAGACACTAGACATGATCCTGGAAGGAGTGCAAAAGGATGGGTGGAGGGACTTGGATCGGGACATCATCGAGCATTGTTTCGATGTGCCTCGTGAGTGGCACTCTATCCTACTCAGAGCAGCATTAGTGATGGCAGAGAGGATAGATGGGGCTCGGCATGATCCGACAGGGCCGATGGAGGGGAAGATTCGGGTGCAGGATGATCCAGCGAGGCCGACAGAGAGGAGGGTTCGGGCTCGACATGATCCGGCAGGACCAATGGAGGTGGCACCAGAGGAGCCCGGAGAGTATGATGATTAGATGATCTTGTCTCTGGCCCCGAATGCTAATGAGCATATGGGGAAGTACCTTTTTGTACGGCTTATGTATTTTTGTATATTGGGTGCTGAGGGCACCTATGAAATGTTGACTATATGATTATATATATATGTTTTGGTATATAGTCGTGTATGCACATGGATGCATTTATTGTCTATTTGTTTTCCCGTGGAGGCATGTCTGATTTTCTGTATGCCTATGGAGGCACATGTTATGCATGTGGATGCAACATTTTAATTTTTGTATATGCCCGTGGAGGCACATATTATGCATGTGGATACACTTTTTTAATTTTGTATATGCCCGTGGAGGCACATGTTATGCACGTGGATGCACCTTTTGTATTTACTACATGGTTGGATTGGTGTGCCAATCAAGAATTTTGTTGGTGATATGGTCTACTACACTATTGAGATTCCTTGAGAAATGTGCGAATGAAATGGATTCAAACTATCGAACCATTTGTTTAGTGCACAGGAATTTTCTGAAAAGACAGGGATCGCATACCTGGTAATCATTGTTGAGTTGGGAAACAAGGAGCTGTGAGTCCAAGAAAACGTTAAGGTGACTTATGCTCATTTGGAGAGCAGTGGCCAGGAGACTGGTCACGGCATCGCATTCAGCTTGGTTGTTGGTGGCGTCACCTATGCACACTCCGTCGATGTGGATCAACTCATGTGAAGGGGAATATATTACCCAAGCCACGAAGGTGAGATTGGGGGACCAACGGCTTGCACCATCAGCGAAATCAATGTAGCAAAGTGGAATAGAATCCATCTGTGGTCATGCAGGAAAAACAAATTTTTAGGTTTTTGTATTTTTTGTAAAAAACAAAATAAGACTGTACAATTATGGATGGTGGTGTCCATCAGATTTTCTATGGGTAAAATCGCTTGAGGTACAACCCGTTGCGTGGGTTGCATAGGGGGTTGCCTTTTGAATCGGTCAGAATGTATGCCCCCTATCCGAGGAAGGTATGTATAATGTATGGGCCTTGCCACATGGACACAAACTTTCCTTTTCCGGTTTGGTCATGAGCTTGATCATAGGCGAGGAAAAGGTCCCCTTCAGTAAAGGTTCTTGGGTGGACATGTTTGTCATAACTCAATTTGGATCAGTTCTTGGCTACTTCCATGGTTTGGAGGGCTGTGCTCCGATCTTCATCAGCTTGCTCCAAAAGTAGTAAGTGTTGCTCAATTGGGGAAGTGTCTGGTAGGAGTTCAATGACCATATGTAGGGCTGGAATTTGGCACTCAATGGGGAGGATGGATTCAACACCATGAACTAGATGGAGAGGGGTAAAACTGGTGGCGGTTTTGGTTGACGTGTAGTATGCCCATAGTGCCGGAAAGAGCATGTGATGCCAATTTGATTTGTGTTTTTCAGCAGTGCGTTGGAGGATGTCTTTAAAATTTTGTTAATCACTTTGACTTGGCCATTCCCTTGGGGGTAGTAGGCGGAGGAGAAATGGTGTTCAAATTTTAGTAGGGTTGATAATTTTCTCCAAACGGCATCTTCAAAGTGAGAGCCTTGGTTTGAGACGAGTTTCTTTGGCACTCCAAAACGAGCGATAACATGGTTGAGGAAAAAACGTGCTGCAGTGTCGACTTTGCAATTGTAAGTTGGCATGGCTTCCGCCCATTTGGTGAAATAATCTATGGCCACAATGATGTGTTTATGACCGTCGGATTACGTGGGATTGCAATCTAGGAATTCGATGGCCCATTTGCAGAATGGTCCGACAGTGACGACTGGATGAAGGGGGATAGGTGGGGTTCTTACCTTGGGGGCAAAAAGTTGGCAGTTTTGACAATGTTTGACTGCGGTGATGCAATCGGTAAATAATGAGGGCCAAAAGTAACCTACATGGATGATCTTTTGTGCGGTGGCCATGCCGGAGAAATGGCCTCCGCAGGCACCGCTATGGCAATCATTAAGGACTTGTTCTGCTTCGTCATGAGAAAGGCAGTGTCGTAAGATGGTATCGACACCACGTTAATAAAGTACATTGCCTAATAGGAGATATCAGGGGGCGTGGTGTCGTGTATGATGGCGTCCGTCACGATCGATGTTGGGTCAAAATTTTTGTGTGCGGAGGTAGATTAAGATGTCGCCGTACCATGGGTCGTTAGAGGAAATGATGAAAATGTGGTCGTCAATGAGGTCCATTTGGATAGCGGGTGATGACGAAGAGGATGGGAGATCTGTGATGAGTTGAGCGAGTGTTAGGGCCTTGGTGCTCTTTGGGGTTTTGAAAGTTAGGTCGTATTCTTGCAGGATAACCACCCATTTAGCTACGTGGCCTTGAAGGAGGTGACGTGTCAAGAGGTAAACCATTGGATTGGAATTCGCTAAAACCGTGGTGTGGCTGAGGAGAATGTAATGTCACAGCTTTTTTACTGAAAAGATGACGGCGAGGTCCATCTTCTCTTCATGTGGGTAGCGGAGGGGTGGGCCTGACAAGGTCTGGCTCACATAGTAGATGACATGCTCTTGGCGAGTAGTATCTTCTTGGACAAGTACTCCAAATACGACATATTCGGATGCTGAAACATAGAGGGTGAAATATTTTGTGAAATCTAGAGGAGAGATCAACGAGGCATTCATGAGTGCTCTCTTTAAGTCGGTGAAAGTTGATTCTGCTTGTTGGTTCCATATGAAACGGGTATACAGATGTAGTAGTTGAAGGAAACTGTGGACCGTCGTGGCATAGTCAGGGACAAAGTGGCGGAGGAAGTTGGACCTTCCTTGAAGGCTTTGAAGTTGTCTTAATGTACGGGGTGACGGTAAGTCTATAATGGCTTGGACTTTCAAGGGGTCTACAGTGATGCCTTTTTTCTGAAATGACAAACCCCAGCAGGAGACCTGTTGTAACACAAAAGACACACTTGAGTGGGTTCAAGCATATGTTGTATTTTCAACAACGCAAGAAAACTTGTCGAAGGTCGTCTAAATGGTCAGATCGTTTCTTAGATCGAGCGGTGAGGTCGTCTAGATAAACTTTTATGATTCTATGTAGATCGTGGAAGAAATAAGTCATGGCGTGTTGGAAAGTGGCTCCAGCATTCTTGAGACCGAAAGGAATGACGTGATAGGCGAAGGTGCCCCATGGGGTAGTGAAAGTGATCTTGTATTGATCTTCTTTACGGATTTTGATTTGGTTATATCCAGAGAAACCGTCCATAAAAGAAAGAACCTCATGCCCTGCACATTCATCGATTAGTTAGTCAATGAATGGTGTGGGGATGTTTTCTTTGGGACAAGCGAGGTTGAGGTCTCGAAAATCAGTACAAACACGTATGGTGCCCACTTTCTTGTTTGTTGGCACTGGGTTTGAAACCCAGGTGGTGTAGGCAATAGGATATATGAATCCTACTTTTTGGAGTTTCTCAATCTTAGCCTTAACAGCTGGGAGCTTAGACAGGTGAATTGGGCATTGTTTCTGTCGAACAGGAGGCACATTGGGCCAGGATCGAGGCCAGGCATTTCGGTGTGATGTTCCACAATGTTAGGATTGAGGCCAGGCATCTCGGTGTAAGACCAGGTTAAGACATCATGAAACTCTTGGAAGAGTTTCTTATATGCCTGAGTCTTCGCTTGAGTGCATGATGCGCCTAGCGAGATGAGCTCAAGTTTTCCAGGTGTGGTGGAAATGTCGATTTGTATAATAGGGGAAATGTTGGACATACTACCCTCTTCGAAGGCATCTGGTGCTGGGATGGGGTCTTTGAACCAATCAACCTTAGTTGGTAGAAAATCTTTGGATTCAACTGATAGTTGGTTTTCCGTGGTGGATGTAAATGCCTCAGGGAGGAAGTATGATCGATGGTGCATATCGTCCCAAGGGTAGTCCGGTGTAGTGAGTGTTTCTAGAATTTGCTCATCAATACGAAAGTAATAAGACCATAAATCAACTGGTTCAGGTTTGTATGTGGTTGAAATCATATAGATGGTATTGATTTCTTCCGAAGAAGATGATTTCGGAGGATATATCTCCTCGATGAGGGGAGGAGATATCTCTAAGTTGACATTGTTCATCTCGTATAAAGCTGCTCTATAATCTGGGAGATCAGGGCAGTGGTGTGAATAATGGCCATAAATGCTGCATATCGCACAAGGGTGGTTAGTGCGTGGCGTTTTGTCGCGAGGTTGAGGAGGTGGCTCAAGTCTTATCAATGGAATTTCGGTGTCATCATCCAACATATTCATGTGTTCTTGGAGTGCAGGTAATTGTGGACATTGATGAGTGGCATCGCCTACGTCATCACACAATGAGCACTTCGGGGGAATGTGAATAGTTGGGGGGTTCTTGGCTACCTTGGGGGTTGCTGGGGGGCTGTGAGTTATGGGTCCAGTGTTATAAGTTTGTGGGCCTCTTCCCCCTGTGTTTCATAACGGAGGTGGGGCGTTTCTAGACATTGATGCCGTAGTCACTATTGGGGGTGGTCTATTTTGCAGACGAGTGACAGGAGGGGGTGGGTGGTTGGTAGTAGGGATAGGTTGTACTGGTTGTAAAATAACAGTTAGAGTCAGCCGGGGGCTCGGTGCAGGTAAGTACCATACAGGTAACCCTAATGTTAAACCAGGAAGGTTGAGTGTAGCCATTACTGGCGAACTGACAACTCCGAAAAACGGGAACACAAATGGGATAGTATGAATTGGCTTTGTTCCGATATGAGTAGGCACTGTGGGTTTTTGTGGTAGTGACGAGGGCTACTATGTGGTGTGCGACAGGGTGCACAAATCAGATGTTTTTGTTATCGGTAAAGGTGGTGGGATCGATAGAAATGTGGAAGTCATAGGTGAATCGGTGTAGATTCCAGGACCAATTGACGAGACAAATGATGTCGGTGCAGTTTGAATGGTTTGTTCAATCATTGGTAGCACATTTTGAGGGGCTGCGGGGGCGTTAGGATCATAATATGTGAGTTGATCAATCTTGATAACGTGTCCTTCATGTGGGAACATCATGAGGCCGGACACAGATGAAGCGACGGCTTTCATTTTGTACATATAGCTACGTCTAAGAAGGAGGTTGTAGTCGAGCTAGGCATTGATCACTTAGATGTCGATGAGAACTAATTTGCCGCCTAGTTCTACGGGTACGTTCGCTAAGAGGCCTTGTGGTTGAGCTGAGTGCCCATCGTAAGCTCATAATGCCATGGTGGATGGTTGTAAAGTGGGGGAGCCAAGTTTCTGCAACATAAGAGTGGACATAACGCAGGTTGATGCTCCTTCATCGATGATGCATCGATGCACAACAAGGTTTCGAATGTTTACAAATACTTGGAAGGCCAAATTTGATGGCAATCAAGGTTCGGCTTGGTCTAAGTCGAAAGCCATCATATGTGTATCGTTAGGGTCTACTCCTCCGATGGCAGATAGTAGTAGTTTTCGTTGTGTAGGGCATGTTTTCAATACCTCTAAAGCAGACATAGCAGCGGGGGATTGTGCTAAATCTTCCACGACGTTATAATTGGATGTTGTGCGAGCATTAGGATTGTTGTTAATCCTTCGCAAAGGGATGTGGGGGATTTTAGGTCCTCCATCCAACAGCATATTTGGTATGTGTAGTGGTTGATCTGATGGAAGGGATGTGGATGCGTCAGTGGCAGGAGTTTCTGCGGGTGGGCCGTGCTGATTCCTGCGAGTCTGGAGGTTGATGTCATTGGATGACATCATTAATAAATGGTGTGTTCCTGAATCCGTATACTGATAATCAGTTGCGGCATAGGTGATTTGCTGCTGAGGTGCAACACATCCTTGTGGGGTATCCATTGGGCTAGCATTTACTACTCCCTGGTTTGGCAATGGGTTTTGCAATATCATGGGTTGCGGTTGATTAAGTGGAGCTGGCTGTCCAGTGTGGCCCTGGCATTGGGCATCGTCAGCCCAAAGCTTACGTGCTTTCTCTAAATGGGGGCAGTTGTGAGTGTAGTGGCCATAGACTCCACATATAGAACATGGATGGTTTGTTCTCAGGTTATTTTTTTTCGCTTGCTTGGGATGACGATCAGGATTCTGGTTGGGGGGAGCAACGTTGTTATTATTTGGAGGATTGGGTGGTGGTGGACCTTGATTATGTTGTTGGTTGTTACCGTGGTTACGTCCTCTTCCATGGTTTTGTTGTCTTCCCTGGTTGCGTTGGTTGTTTTGGTGTTTGGGATGATTTTGTTGTGTGTACACTTTCCCTTGAGTAGTGGGAGGATTTTTGGGTGTCGCAGGTGCGGGAGCAGGTTGCGGTGGATAATAAGTTGGTGGGGCTAGAGAAGGTCCAGTTTCCTGCTGGGGTTGTTGGTAACCCTGAGCTATTAGAAGTGTTGGGTTAGCTGGTGTAGCTTGTTGGGGGTAATACATTGGTTGGGCCGGTAAGTGAATTGGGTTATGGGTGGCCGGTTGGTTATAGTATGTGGGTGGTACATATGTCGATGGCACTTTCCCATAGCAATGTGGTGGACAAGAGGGTCCATGAATGTGATGAGTCGGATTCGTTGGAGTGTACGAAGTCGTCGCTCCAGAATTAGATGTAGCCCTAGAGAGGTTTGGGGCATTTATGGTGCTCACCATGCTAAAAGGTTTATTTTGTGCTGTGACTTGGCTGATAATACCATCAGCGGCATGTGATGCCCCCGGAGCGTCACCGCGTGAAGAATCACCTTATGGGGCGTCTGGTATGATGGTGTAGAGATAGCCTGACTGGGCATAAATCAGGTCGAACTGTTGAGCTTTTAAGATAGCTTCTTCTTCTGATTGGGGTCGTTCAGAAGATACATCTTTGGCTATGAGGGGTAGGAGTGATTTGAGAAACCAATCCAAAAATATACGGTCGTCCAGTTTTATCTTGCATAGGCTACGACACTCGCGCCACTCATGGATATGGTCGGTGATGTGGGTAGCTGTGTTTTGTCTGCAAGATAACAGTATTTCAACTCCTGCATCATAACGTATAGGTAGCTGAAAAAACTGAAGGAAAGTGGAGGTGAGGGACGTAAATGTATGGTGGGTCCCATGTGGTTGTTCAATGTACCACTTGGTTGCAGAGCTAGTGAACATTCATTGCAACAGTCTTAGTCTAATGAAGTCATCCACTATGGAGTTAGATGAACACCATAGGTGAAATGACATTATGTGGTTTTGGGGATCTTCCCCAAGTTTTCCTTCAAACTTGGGGATGTCCGAGGGGAGCTTTGTAGGCATGGGTGGCCATGTAGGGTTGTGCCTGATAGGATCGTTGGTTAACCTGGCTAGGTCTGGTAAGTTTAGACTAGCCATGTATGGTAAACTAGTAGATGGGTGTGGCATAGTGACTGGGAGGTAACTGTTAATGGTGGCATTATGTAGTGGTCCAGTGGCCCCTAAGGGTATGCTAGGTATTGAAGGTATGTGTCCTCCAACCGTTGTGGTGTGGGATGGGCCAGCCCTCCCAAGTGCAACATGGGTTGTAGAGGGGTTAGGAATAGTGCCAGGGATTTCTGGGATCTGGGTTGTGGTAATGAGAGGGGGTGTGATTCCTATGTTGGGCATACCCATAATAGGTGGTGGTCCTGCGTTGGGCATACCCATAATAGGTGGTGGTCCTGCGTTGGGCATACCTAAAGGTGGAGTGGCCCCTATATTAGGCATGCCTAAAGGGGTTGTTGTTACCATGGGTGGCACAGTAGTAATAGGGTTTGTCGATGTATCTCCAATAACACTGGTGAAAAGGGGGTCGTATTGTGATCCAGCCATGGGGTTGTTTGGTGATATTTCAGGAGGGTGTTCAGATTCAGCCTCGGAATCATATGTGAAGTGAGGCACGTCAGAATTAGATGACTATGTTCTATGTCGATGACGTGTCGATTCAAGGGATAAGGCTCTACATCTATGACATGTAGAGTCAAGTGTTTTGAACTGAGGGGGTTCACCTTGAAGATGGCGGGATCATCTTAAATTCTTAATGGTGAGAAATATATAAAAATTTCAGTGGAAGGTGGTGATGTAAAAAAAAAAAAAAACTCGAAACCCTAGTGCAACAATGAGTACAAGAGGGGAGTGAAAAAATAATGGCTCTTAGGCCAACAACCAACCTCAAAAGCACTTATTATAACAGTTGTGCTATAATAAGTTGAGGGATCCAACAAAGTGGTCAGAATACCAAAAGTCAATCAGTTCCTAGAAAAAAGTGGTGCTCACTAGACCAAAGGTGGGTATTGTACCATGCAAACACCTAACTAGAAGTATTGTGAGTCAACAAACGATATCCTCTACAAGGTGATGAAATCCAAGTCAGATGATATAGAGTGTTGAATCAGTGGCTAGATATCCCCCTACTGGGAGGGACACCGGGTAGACAATCCTAAAGAGTGGCAACTAGGATACCCCGTTCATGACACGTTCGGTTGGGTGAATCTGTAGTTTGGTTCTATTGCCGCTGTACCCCCATACGGGTGTACACCAAGAACTTTGAAAGGTATCCTTCGGTTACGGAATGGATTGCGGTATTCCACTCAGGCTTCCGGAACCAGTCTAGCTACTTCAACCCTCCTAAGGGAGAGGCCTTCCCGATAAATTGGTTGATAACCATGTTAAAATTATAAGGGATTTTGGTACCGTAAAGGAAAACCACTATGTCTCAAATGTAAATAATTGAGGGGTGTTATTGGAACACCTGTCCCCTCAATCCTACCTAGCTACAAGATTCTTTTAAGTGCTCCCCAAGTGGGGTTAAAAGGTTGGTTGAGTTAAGGTAGATTTTAAGGCTCAGTTTAAATAATGTGTCAGAGTGGGTGAAAGTGTGATTATTAAACCGAAATTGATTTGACTCGCTTGGGTGATTGATTACAAATGAAAAAATAAGACTTTTCCAGTTTGCAAAAAATAAAGGCACTTTTGAAATGTAAATGCTTGAAAAAACTATTCAAAAATAATGGATCTTTGAAATAATTTAAAGGGAAGCAAATAACATAAATATTTCAAGAAATAAATGGATCTCTTAGAAAATTGCTTGGGAAAACTATTGAGCAAATAAACAGTGAAACCTATGATCTAAATCGAATGCAGAAAATCTTTCTTTCAATTACTGAAAATTTTTAAAAAGACTTTTTAATGGAGCATATATAAATAGAAAAAGATTTAGTATGGCTGTAAAATGTAGAAAAAATAATGCTGTAAAATAGGCTAAATGGGCAAAAAATACAGCAAAAGATTTTCTAAAAAATTGGCCGAATTCAAAATAACAACATCGTGGGTTTTGGGGAAACAGCCGCGATGTGCAACGCGGGTTTCGGCCGCGTAGTTGCGATGTGCAGCGCAGGTTTCGGCCGCGTAGTTGTGATGTGCAGCGCGAGTTTCGATCGCGCAGTCGTGATGTGCAGCACAGAAAGTGGCCACGAAGCCGTGGCGTGCCGCGCGGAAAAAGGCCGCGAGCTCACGATGAGCCACACTACTGTCGGGCGAAAAACCGCGAGGAGAAAGCCCAAAAACGGACGCCGAAAAACGAACCCAAAAATAGAAATTTCAGGCTATTAGTGGCAACAGAAAGGGCCAAGATCTAGAACAGCAATGGATCTGCTATCTAGGATGGCAGATCTGTGAATTAAAATGATTAAAACTAACAAAAACTAAGATCTAAAGCAAAAAACAAAAATCTAAGAATTCGAAGCCAGCGGAGTCGCCAAAAACTGTTTGCTTGGTTTTGCAACCAAGCTTGTGCAATGGGCACCTATCAACAATGTGATAGCAATTTCAATATAGAAAGCAAAAATGATTATGAATTAAATCTAAATCTAAACTAACATGTGCATATAACAAATAAATCTAAAAATGATTCATAGAAATAACAAGAAATAAAAGAATGTTTTGTATTATCATACCTCAAATGGTGAGGATTTGTGTTGAGCAACTCCAAGGGTGAGTAGCTCCAGGCTCCAATGGTCTCTTCTCCAAAATGCTAAAAATGGCCAAAAGTCTCGGGAGGGATTTTGACAGCGTGAGGATAGGATAATGGATGGATGAAAAATGAGGAGCCCCTACCACCTTTCTATAGTTTTTGGTGGTGGAGAATACCATTATGGTTTTGAGGAAACCAATGGTATTGACCAACATTGTTTAGGTACCTTTTTCCCTCTTTTTTCATTTTTGGAATATTTTTATTCCCTTTTAATATTTTTGGGAATTCTTAACCCTTTTTTAGGGTTTTTTGTGTTTTTTGAGGAAAAATATACATTTTGAGGGGAAAAAGGGGTGTATTATGGTCTTTTGGTGACCTTTTGATGGCTTTAGAGGCTCAAATGGTGGAAAAGTGGACAAATGGGTCATGTGAATAAGGAAATGAGCTAGTGAGCACTTTTTGGGTGTTAACAAGCGCACAGTAGAAGGACCTGAGCTGGGATATGCAAATTATAGATAAACATTGAAGACCCACAAAGTGATTATTAGAGTAGAAGATAATACCAAGTTTGAAAATATTGGGGACTACTAGAATGATGAAACAGTTCAAAATATTGTTGAATTACTGCGCAAGTATCAAGATATGTTTCCCACTAAATTTTCATAGATGAAGGGGATTTCTAGTGAGTTAGGAGAGTTGAAGATACCCATGAAACTAGATGCAAAACTAGTGAACAGAGACCTTACTGGATAAATTCAGTATACAAAGAGAATGTGAAGGTTGATATAGATAGAATGTTGGAAGCAAGAATTATAGAACATGTTGAGTAATTATAATGGATCAGTTTGATGGTGTTCCAATACAAGAAGATAGCATGAATCATAATTTGTGTGGATCTACGCAAGTGTAATGATGCTTGTATACATGACCTATTTCCCATGTCGTTCACATATGAAGTGTTGGAGAATGTAGGAGGCAAAGAATCCTACTCATTCATTGATGGATTCCCAGGATACTGTCACATCGAGATCATGCAAGAGGATAGACATAAGATGACCTTTGCAAATGAATAGGGATGTTATCAATATATAGTGATTCCATTTGGACTGAAGAATGCACCATCAATATTCTTGAGAGTGGTTGTCGCAGCTTTCAAGGAGTTCATTCATAATTTCCTAGAAGTATATTTGGATGATTGGACTTTATTCAATCTATTGAAAAATCATATTGAAGTTCTTTGTTTGATGTTGGACAGATGCAAACATTTCTGTATTTATTTAAATTTGAAGAAGTGCATTTTCTGTGCGCCATTTGGTATTTTACTGGGACATATAGTTTGTAGGAAAGGATTGTTGGTGTATCTTGCGAAGATTTACATGATTATAGATTTACCGTCACATAGCTTAGTGCAATAGTTACATGATCTGTTAGGGAACACATGATACTACAAGAATTTTATCAAGGGTTATGTGTAGATCATAGCCCCACTAGAAATCTGTTGAAGAAGGAGGTCAAGTTTCAATGGAGCAAAGAGTGTTAGAAAAGCATGGATGTCTTGAAGCAAAAGTTGGTAACTGCACCAATCCTGGTATTTCCATATTAGGAGAAGGAATTTCATGTTCACGTAGATACATAGTCTATAGCATTGAATGCATTTATAGCTCATCTAGGGGAAGGATACTTAGATCACCCCATTGCATTTTCTAGTAGATAGTTGTCAAGCACAAAAAAGAATTACACCAATACAAAGTGTGAAGCATTGGAAATTGTGTATGCGCTATAGAATTTCAGATACTACTTGTTGGGATTGTGATTTAAGATGTACACTGACTATTCTACACTATGATACCTAATCAATAAGCCAATGTTGTGGGGTAAGATATGCAAATTATTGTTCTTATTTCAAGAGTATGATTTTGAAGTTGTAGTGAAACTAGGGAAGTTAAACTTAGTACTTGACCACCTATTGCACATAGAAACATGAGAAGATGTAGGAAATTTGGATGATATTCTACCAGATGCACACCTATTTGCAGTCTATATGGTTGATGATAACTTCTTTGATATCATGGAATTATTGAGTACTAGAGTAGCTACAACCAAGTACATGATTCCGTAGAAGAAGCAGCTAGTGGTAAAGGAAGCAAATTACCAATTGATAGTAGGGAACTTGTACAAGATGGTCGTAGACAGGATTTTACAACAATGTGTCTTAGAACATGAAAGGTCTATGATAATGAAAGAGGCCCATGAAGGAGTTGCGAGAGGCCACTATACCAAAAACATTACTGCTCAAAAAATTCTACGTACATGATTGTGGTGGCCTACTTTGCACAAGGATGCTAAATAATTATGTTAGACATGCGACATCTGCCAACAAGTTGGAAATCCCTCAAGGAGGGATGAAATTCCCTTGATTCCCTAAGTAACATTGTAGGCATTTTATAAATGGGTAGTGGATTTTGTTGGGCCAATTAATCCACTCCGAAGAGATTGAGAGCAAGATACATCATTACTACAAAAGATTACTTAACCAAATGGGTGCAAGAAGAACTTGTCAGGGATTGTAGTGTTGGTTGTGGAGCCTGATCTCTAGATTCAGAGATATTATTATTTAGTCGTGTCCGTACCCTAGGTTTGGTTATGATCTCAGCACGATCCCCAGGAGGTCCGGGGAGTGCTCTACACCTTCCCCGGCTGGGGGGCGCGGGGGCCAGCGGGTCCCCATAGAGGGTTCCGGTGCATCGCCCCCGAGAAAGGGGGTTTGGGGGCAATGCCCCCAAGTTACAGGGGTTCAGGGGTAGAGCCCTCGAGAAGGGGGTTTCGGGGCAATGGCCCCGATAAAAAATTTTGGGGCTGTTTTCGCCAACTGTTTTCGGGCCCATGGTTTTGGGTAACCCGTGGTATTTTCCCATTGTATTTCCCTTATAAAAGAAAGACATTGTAATATGGATAGGGTTGATGTATTAGGTTTTATTCATTGTAAAGATATCTGATATCAGAAGAGAGACTGTGAGATAGTGAAAGAGGAAGTGCAGCAGTTGTGTTGCAGGTTGTATCCCTTTACTTTGCTGGACGGAATAATAATAAGGACTGGAAACTTCAATGTGGACATAGCCCAAGTTGGGTGAACCACAATATATCTGTGTCTCTCTTGAAATGTGTGTGTGATTATATTTTCATTTCTGTTTATTTTTATTGCTCTGCGATCCTATTTTTATAACAATTGGTATCAGAGCCGAAGGTCTATTTGGCAGATAAACCCGTAGGAAGCTAGGGTTTTCTGGTTCAAGTGGGAGAAATGGCGGAAGAAGGAAAGTTTAAGGTCGAGAAGTTTAACGGCCAAAACTTCCAGTTATGGAAGATGCAAATGGAGGACTATCTGTACCAGAAGTATCTATTCCTACCATTGGGAGGGAAAGCAAAGCAGTTGGTGGCCATGAAGGATGAAGAATGGGAGGTTCTTGACAGAAAGGCTCTGGGAATAATATGGATGAGCCTGGATTCATCGGTGGCTTTCAATATCTCAAAAGAAACGACAACAGAGGGGTTGATGAGTGCATTGGATAAGCTGTATGAAAAACCCTCATCCTCCAACAAGGTATTTCTAATGAAGCGTTTATTTAATATGAAGATGTCTGAAGGTGGATCTGTTACTGATCATTTAAATGAGTTTAATACGGTTACAAATCAACTAAGTTCTGTAAGTGAGAACTTTGATGAGGAGGTTAGGGCTTTTCTAATCTTGTGTTCATTGCCAGAAAGCTAGAATAGCTTGGTCATAGCTGTAAGTAACTCTGTCTCTGGTTCAAACACCTTGAAATTTGATGATGTTATTGGTGTTATTCTTAGCGAGGAAATGCGAAGAAAAAGCACAGGTGAGACATTAGGTAATGCATTGACCATGGAGAGCAGGGGAAGACAAAAGGAGAGAGGAAAGAGACAACGTAATCACAACAACTCTAAAAAGGGTAGATCCAAGTCCAGACTGGAAAAAATAGAGTGCTGGATCTGTGGAAAGAAAGGATATCTGAAGAAAGACTGCAGATCTCTAAAGAAGAAAGGAGATGCATAGAAGGAAACTACCCAGGAAGCAAATGTAGCAGGTGATGTGTTACAAGATGCTTTGATTCTTGCATTAGATAATACAAGTGATTATTGGGTAGTAGATTCAGAGGCTTCATGTCATGCTACACCCCATAGGATATATTTTCATGATTATGTTCTAGGCGATTTTGGACATGTTTTATTGGGTGATGATGAGCCATGTAAAATTGTTGGAATGGGTAAGGTATGGATAAAAGTTAAGAATGGAACTGATTGGCTGTTGAAAGATGCTAGGCATATTCCTGCTATGAAATAAATATGATCTCAATAGGGCAGTTTGGAGATGGCGACTGTCTATCTACGTTCGGAGAAAAGTAGTTGAAGATCACTAAAGGATCAATGGTGATAGCAAAAGGAGACAGAGTAGGTACGTTGTATTTATGTCCTCATAATACTGACCATTCTATCTCTTTAGCTTCCACAGGAACATATACAACATTGTGGTATCATAGGCTTGGCCACATGAGTGAGAAGGGGATGCAGATTCCCCACTTAAGGAAGTTGCTGCCAGATTTGAAGCAGGTAAGTTTGGAATTCTGTGAAAACTGTGTTTATGGAAAATAGAAGAGAGTCATATTTATCAGGGTTGGGAAATAGAAGAAGAATGAAAAGTTAGAGCTTGTGCATATTGATGTATGGGGACCGGCTCAGGTAAAATCTATTGGTGGCTCTCATTATTATGCTACATTTATTGATGATGCAACTAGGAAAACTTGGTTTTATTGCATTAGACAGAAATATAATGTGTTTGCTACTTTTAAGAAGTGGAAAGCTTTGGTTGAGAATGAGACAGGTAAAAGGTTGAAGTGTCTCAGATCTGATAATGGAGGTGAGTACTGCGGCAAGGAGTTTGATAGTTACTGTTCATACCATGGGATTCATAGAGAGAAGATAGTCCCAGGAACACCACAAGAAAATGGTGTGTCAAAAAGGATGAACAAAACCATCATGGAGTGTGCAAGGTGTATGAGATTGCATGCAGGGTTTCCCTTACAGTTTTGGGAGGATGTTGTAAATACTACTGTTTATTTAATAAAAAGAGGACCTTCAAGTGCTTTGGATGGTGGTATTCTAGAGGAGGCATGGACAGATAAAAAGGTAAACTAATCATTTCTGAGAACGTTTGGTTGTGAAGCATTTGTCCATATTGATAAAGAAAATAGAACAAAGCTTGAAGCTAAATCTAAGAAATGTACCTTTATTGGATATGGGGTTGATGATTTTGGTTATCGTTTATGGGATTATGAAAATCACAAAATCATTAGAAGTAGAGATGTCATATTCAATGAAAAGGTCATGTATAAAGATCAGTTGCAGGGAAATAAATAGGAAAAGGAAAACACAGAGTACACAGTACTTGATGAAATTCTAGAAAATGATGTTCCAAAGGTGCCAGAAAATCAAGAACGGCAACAAGTACCTGAAACTCCTACAACTGCAAGAAGATCTACCATGTTAAGTAGACTCCTTGAACAGTACTCTCCTTTAATGTATTATTTGTTGATGACTGATGCTGGTGAACCAGAATGTTATGAAGAAGCAATGTAGGTGGAAACTAGAAAGAAGTGGGAGCAAGGCATGAATGAGGAGATGGACTAATTTGTAGGAAACCCGACTTGGGATCTGGTTTAGTTTCCTACTAGTAAAAGAGCATTGCAGAACAAATGGATTTACAGGTTGAAGGAAGAATAAGGAGGTAGGAAGCGGTACAAGGCCAGACTTGTTGTAAAGGGGTTTGCACAGAAGAAAAGTAATGATTTTGATGAAATATTTTCTCCTGTTGTTAAGATGACTTCAATTAGGACTATCTTAAGTCTAGTGGTGGTAGAATATTTGCATCTTGAACAGTTAGATGTAAAAATAGCTTTTCTCCATGGGGATTTGGAGGAAGAGATATATATGCAACAGCCACAAGGGTATGAGGTCAAAGGTAAAGAAAATTTGGTGTGCAGGTTGAAAAAGAGCTTGTATGCATTGAAGCAAGCTCCAAGGTAGTGGTATTTAAAATTTGACAGGTTTATGATAGAACAAGGTTATCGTAGATATCATTTTAACCACTGTGTTTATTTCAAGAAGCTAGGCAATGAAAGATATATTATCTTGTTATTGTATGTGGATGACATGCTTGTTGCAGGGTCTAACATGCAGGATATAAATGTACTCAAAAGGAAGTTAGCTAATTCATTTGCGATGAAGGATTTGGGTGCTGCAAAGCAAATCCTTGGTATGAGAATAACGAGAGACAGAAAAAATCGCAAATTGACATTGTCTCAGAGTGAGTACATACAAAAGGTGTTGGAGAGGTTCAGAATGTAGAATGCAAAACTAGTAAGTACACCTTTGGCCAGCCATTTCAGTCTAAGTAAGGAAATGTGTCCCAAGACACATGAAGAGACAGATTACATGTCCAAGATTCCCTATCAATCAGCAGTTCACAGCTTGATGTATGCCATGGTGTGCACAAGACCAGATATTGCACAAGCAGTGGGAGTTGTGAGCAGATATATGAACAATCCAGGTAAAGAACATTGGAAGGAAGTACAGTGGATTCTCAAGTATTTGATAGGTACCACCACTCAGGCATTATGTTTTGGAGGTTCATACACTATTCTATAGGGATATGTTGATGCAGATATGGCATGTGATAAGGATAGCAGGAGGAGCACCACAGGGCATGTGTTTATGGTAGGTGGAATAGCAGTAAGTTGGATTTCGAGACTGCAGAAGGTTGTTGCACTTTCAACAATGGAAGCAGAGTATGCTGTTGTTATAGAGGCTAGTAAAGAGATGATTTGGTTGCAGAGGTTTATGGAGGAAGTGGGTAAGAAGAAGAAGGATAGCAGGTTGTACAGTGACAGCCAGAGTGCCATTCATCTTTCAAAGAACTCAGCATTCCATTCCAGGATTAAACATATACAACTCAAGTACCATTTCGTACGCTCTTTTTTGGAAGATGAACTGTTGAAGCTGGAAAAGATACTCACTAGCCAGAATCCTGGAGACATGTTCACAAAGGTAGTGACCAGAGAGAAACTGAGTTCCTACTCGATTTCAGTTGGCCTTCTAGCATGAAGGTGAAGAGGAGAAAGTTTTCGATTCCAAGTCCAGTAAGTGCAGCAGCGATGGAGTTGTTGTGATCAGTATCCAAGTGGGAGATTGTTGGTTGTGGATCCTGATCTCCAGATTCAGAGATATTATTATTCAGCCGTGTCCGTACCCCACGTTTGGTTATGATCCTGGAACGATCCCTAGGGGGTCTGGGGGAGTGCTCTACACCTTCCCAGGCTAGGGAACGCGTTTGGGGGAAACGCCCCCAAGTAACGGGGGTTCAGGGGCAACGCCCCCGAGAAAAATTTTTGGGGCTATTTTCACCAGCTATTTTCGGGCCCATGGTTTTGGGTAACCCATGGTATTTTCCCATTGTATTTCCCTTATAAAAGAAAGACATTGTAATATGGCTAGGGTTGATGTATTAGGTTTTATGCTAAAGATCTATGAGATCAGAAGAGAGACTGTGAGATAGTGAAGAGGAAGTGCAGCGATTGTGCTGCAGGTTGTATCCCTTTACTTTGCTGGACAGAATAATAATATGGACTTGCAACTTCAGTGTGGACGTAGCCCAAGTTGGGTGAACCACGATATATTTGTGTCTCTCTTGAAATGTGTGTGTGATTATATTTGCATTTATGTTTATTGTTATTGCTCTGCGATCCTGTTTTTCCAACATGTAGTGCATAGATAGCTGCACAATTTTTGTTTGAAAATGTTGTGACAAGGTTTGGATGTCCAAGAATTCTAATGAGTGATTAGGGGACCCATTTCTTGAATTTAACCATTGCTTCTTTGACATAGTAGTTACATATCTACCATCAGAAGAGTACACCCTACCATCATCAAGCAAATGGAACAATTGAAGCCTTTAGCAATATTCTAGAGAACGCACTGACAAATATTTGCAACGTAAACCGATATGATTGGGATTTAAGGATCCCCGCAGTATTTTGGGAATATAGGACAAACACCATTCAAGATAGTGTATGGGTGGAAAACATGCCTATGGAGTTCATTGTACCAATTTTGTGCGTTGTTGTGCCGACAGAGCTAACAAATAGTGGCAAAGTAGAAAGAAGATTTCTAGAACTAATGGAATTAGAGGAAGATGGGTTTTTTGCAGGCTTTCACCGATAGGTTCAGAAAGCATGTGAGAAGGCTTGTCATGATAGACATATCAAGCAGAAGCATTTCAAGACTGGAGATCTAGTTTTGTTGTACGAAAGCAAGTTTCTGAAGCACCCAGTAAGTTTAGAATTCATTGTTTGGGTCCTTATGAAATAAAATATGTCATAGAATCTATGGTCGTTCAGTTGCAAAAATAAACGGGGAACCCTTACAAGGATTGGTTAATGCAAGTCAGCTGAAACTATTTAGGGACAGTTGGCATTTCATGGATTATAATCATAATAATAATAAGATGTCACAGAGAGAGGGAGAATAATTATACAGAGAAAGAAGTAACCATGTTGCATAAAGAAATAAGAAGAGGTAGTGCAAGTAGGAAGTGCATGGAAAGGAAAATAGAATGGAGTAGAAGGGAAGCTAGGTTGGGAGAATTAAAAATAGATGTGATGGAAAAAGGAGGGGACGCAGTATAATAAATGCAGCCAATTGTTGGCAGGATTCAAATAGATTAGAAAATACTAAGTAAATCTAGACTATATACAAGTTAAGGTACATCGATCTAGGACAACATTGAATGCATAAATGGGTGTGAAGATAAACAAGATATCCAAAAGAGGGCATTAAAACCAATGGTGAAAAAACGGGTGCAGGGAATAAGTATTGAACCACTAAAGGTAGATATGAGTAGAGAAGAGTCGAGTGAAGAGTGAAGTTGCAAACATTGAGGTACAGGGAATATGCACCAGAAGGTGACGCATCAAGATCGAGAATATAAGTAGGAGTAGGAGCATCAGGCTCCACACAACTAAACTTTCCAAGTCCATACACAACTGCAACAAATATGACTGTAAAACCTATAAATCTACTGAAGGCACCGAAGTATCCATTGGAAACATATGTGCTTCTGAAGGAGGTCATCGCAGGGGGGAATTTGTTGGGCACAGTGAAAAGTATGAAGTATGCAGACCATCAAATTATGAATACAAACTACTTCCCATATCTTTATCCAACAAACTATTTGATCACAAAGACCACTCGAGATTTCACCACTTATTATAGTAGAGCCGCAATAATGGGAAATTGTGTTGCAACGAACGAGAATATTGAATTTGCTCGAGATCCCACACTTTGGTAGAATTCTAGAGATTAATAGTTGTGCACAATTGTTGCTGACATACATACATGGAGGATTTTTGTGGTTTGACAAGCCAATGTCCATGCACAAAAAACTTATTGCGCAGATAAAAGGACTACTGACAGTAGGGGAGGAATCGACACTGTTGTTCAAGAATAAGAATTAGGACAAAGCAGTAGTTGAGAAAATGAAGGAACATATAGCACACATAGAGAGAAACATGGACTGGATGTGGAAAGCATCAGTGATGACACAGTGAAGTTTGCAATGCATGTATTGGCTTGCAAGTTGTTTATAAAAGGTTGCAAGGATTAGGTCACAACAGGGATTATAGAAGCACTAGAGAATTTCATAGCAGGTGTGCAACTAAAATCAGCAACATCCTTAGTGAACGAGTTCTTGGAGGATTATAGAGAGGTGCAAGAAAAATATCAACCATTCCATTATGCTTAGATGTTGATATTAATTGCATTAGTTGTATGGAAGGACCTAGAATATTTTCATTTCTTAGATGCTTCAAAGAATCCATGTCAAGCATCTAGATATGTTAATTTGTGGCATACCACCAATAAAAGGATGCATATTGATAACAATGTGACATTCTTTTCTATAATGATGCTATCTGGCATATCATTAAGAAAACACCATGCATTCAGCCACAGGTGGTAGAAATGGATAAGGGAGTTGCATGCTTTAAGGACGGGATCTATTGGTCACCCTATAAGCTAATCAATTACAACTAACACACAAGATGCTCAATATAAATTTTCAACCCAAGTAGGTCTTTTTATTTCAAAGGCAATTAGCACAATCTATGCATAAACACTCAAGTAGTTGATTGAATGAATGGAGATAAATTATCCTACATATCTACTCAGTCAAACTCTTCTCATGGCTAAAACTAATCTAATTTATCCATGTAAGAATTCAAAATACAATTACCTTCCTACAAATATCAATCCAATAGTTATTGATCTAGGAATAAATAAACTAGACTTACTTTTGCAAGAAGTTAAATCCTAAAAATATCAAAATACAGTATTCAATCACAACCTGTCTAATTCAACTAGCAAATACTGTAACTCAATCATAACATGTCTAATCAAGTCAATTCTAAGAAAGATAAATAGTAGTAAAGAACTAGAATTTAAACTTGAACCATAATTTGACTAAATTGGAAATCCTAAGAAAGATAAATGAATGAAAGGAATTGGAGCTGAGCTTGACTATAATAGGTAACTAACACACTTTGCATCAAAGGAAAACTAACCTACATAGTCAACTGTCACACCACACTATTGCAACACACCAAAGGAAATGCAATTAATAAATAATCTACTGATGTAGCTAACTGAAAATATACCGACTGTAATTCCACACTGAAAATAACTTAAATGAACTAAAACATCTACCTAACTCGGAAATCTCTGTGAGAAGGCGGGCCCTGGCCTTCTAACAGAGATGCTGTGAACTAACACAAATTAAAACACAAAGATATAAAGAACTTTGCTCCTTGTATTAAAATAGTGAATCACAGTCATAATACTCTGTTACAGCTCTCACGATCAAATGTTAATTAGCCAACCCAAGGCTCAGAATGCCTCTTTACATTTATAAAAAAATGACATAAATTCATTCCACAAATATCAGGCAGCCATGAATATCTATGATCTTCAGGCTGCCAAACTACAATACAACAATTGCAGCCATAAATGAACTTGAATGAGATCGTTGCGTTCAGGCATGAGTTGTTACATGTTATTAGCATACTGAAATAGATTCTAACTGATTGGACTGGATGATTAATTGGATGCTCTATTGTGGCCCAGTCACAGCTGGCCTCATGGAGGAACACTTGAACTATCACAACAATTTTTGGAACCGTACTCATAAAGGAACAACTAGCACCATGTATGCCTCTTCTCCAAAGGTTCAGCGAGCTGCTGTACCTGTGGTCTTTCCAAGGATTTTGAACCATCTTTGTCAAGTCAATTCATATTAGCATAAATCAAAAGAAAGAGTTCATAACCATAAACAATTTAGGCATTAATGAAATGAAGCAATAATAAATTATACCTGTTGAAATCCATGCTCTTCTTAGGAAGATATTTGCTTAGGTTATGGAATAGTAAGGCAAAATAGGGAAAAGGGGGGCTATTTTGGGGCCCAACATATCCCCCCAGCTATCCATTTGCATGTCCTCATGAAACAACCAACTAATTTGAATCTAATTTTGGTCCTTGTTCATGTTGAGCAGAGAAATTGAAGGAAATTTCAGGTTCCTTACCTACATCCAGAAATCCATTACAGGTAGCCCAATGTTCCCAGCACTGTTTCTCTTCTGCTTTGGTTAGTGTGTAATTATCCCTGTATTTCCCTGCTGGCCACCATATGAGTGGAAATTTGCACTTCAGTCCCAGCCAGTGAAGTCCACACATCTTCATGCAATTGACATATCCAGCTACCCCAGGAAGAGCCTGTTTAAAATTCTTGAGGCAGTAAGGGTCCCTTTTCTTCAATGCTAGAGAAGAAGTTTGCCACCTATGCTTGATTCCTTCTACGGAAAGATGTTGTTGCTTGAATATCAGGTCAACACAGGTAGAGATAACCTTCTCTTGCAACTTATTAGATGTTGAGTCTTCATAAGAGATAAGAGACTCCTTCCATGTTTTACAATGAGAACCCAAGGAGATTGAGGTTCACTCCAAATCCATAGATTGGAGCTAGCCTCATTCCTATAAATTGTCTCAAAGGAATCTTCCCACTGCACATGATTATTAAGAAAAGAGGCAAAGGCCCTCAACTAAACATCTCCCAAGTAGGGAACATGGTTAGAGTGAGAATCCATGAAACAAACTATATTATACAAATATAATTCACACAACAGATTCTTCTCAAGGAAACTGCATGCCATAAAGGTCTGTATGGATTGAAGAGAGGTCATCAATTGATAAGGTCTATCCTCCTTTAAATATTTCAATTTAAACAGGGTCATTTGTTCATACAGAAACACCAGATAGGAAGGGGTTGGGGCTCTAGAACTCAGCAATTCCTGAGAGAGGGCGTACATTTGGTCTTTCTCTTTCTGCATGGATTTGAATTCCTTCAACTCCTCCACTTATTTTTGCACCTCTTCCCACCAAGATATCTGAAAAGTTAATTCCTATGCCCATTTCTCCCTTAATTCTTTGATAGTCCTTCTATATTCAAAAAGGGGAACCATCCATTCCTTACACCGATTAGCATGATATTTCCACTTCTTCACTTCAAATTTCAATAGTGAAAGCTCCTTTACCAGGACTTGAATCCTTCTATCATCTGCATCCTGCTTCTCATGTGCATCTTTCTCATCATCAGAATCTAAATTAATAATTTCTTGAGATAATTGCATTCCTACCTTGTCACCAGATGTCTCATCCTTCTCATTTTGTATTGGCAGTGTAACAGCTTCCTCTTCCATCAATGTTGCGGCGGCCTCTATCTGTGTGGTTGCCTCAGCAAATAATTGTGGGAATGCTGGTTCTTGTGTGGAAGCATCCCTCTTTTGAATCCCATCTTGAGCAGCTTCAGTCTGTGTTGTAGTCTCAACAAATACTTTTGCGGATGCTCGTTCTTGTGTGGCAGCATCCCGTTTCTATAATTCAACCTTGGCAACTTCAACACCATTTTTTAGGATGTTGGTTCTTGTGTAACAACATCCTTCTCTTGTATCTCAATCTCAGCATCTTCTTTCTGAGTTGCAGCTTCAACAAACATTTTAAGGATGCTGGTTCTTATGTAACAGCCTCCTATTTTTCAATTTCTTTATACTACCGAGGTTTCTCTTGAGTTACTTCAATGTCTTCTGAAAAATGAGACTAGCCCTGGAATAATTCAGTATCCCCCTATGGCTGGAATTTCATTTCTTCATCTTCTCCTAACTCCATATTAGGGATTATGTCTATTTCAAGCTCATTTCCTTCCATTGGCTCTACTGTAGGTACTTCTTCCCTTTCTTGCTTTGCTTGTGTCAATTTCCAAGTCGATACTCCCATCATTGTGATTTTACCCACTGCAATTTTAAGTACATTCCCACATGCTAAACATATCGGTTCCAAATGTTTTACAGCTTCCAAAACAGAGGGTGAATTCTCTAACTAATCTGCAGCCTCAACCAGAGTATCCAAATTCTTTTCTGCCTGCTTTTTACATGCTTCTTTCCACTTTTGTAATTCATCCCGAAGTATTTGTACTTCCTTTTTTAACAACTCATTCTCATACAATAGATTTTCAATTTGGGGCTCACCTACAACAGGTTCTTTTGGAACGATAAGTGATCGGGGTGTAAGAATGGGAATTTCAATACTTGCCCTCTTTACACATGCCGCTTCTGCTGTGGGAATTTCAATACTTTCCCTTGTTGCACCTTCCGCTTCTGCTGCTATAACAGACCTAGTTCTCCTTTTCTTTGTAACCCCAGATGACTGCCCTTCATTGCGTACTGCTTCTGTTGTAGTAACTACTCTAGTTTTCCTTTTCTTCTCATGCCCAGATGGCTGACCATCCCCTGTCAATCTTCTCTTCTTTTGGTGTGACACATGGGTCTCCAAATTTTATGAAACAGGGATGAATTCCTCCTCTTGAATTATGGTTCCCCTTATTTCGGTAGAGGATTCAACATCTAGAACCTTCATGTCTCCTCCTTCCACTGCCTCTATTTGATGTTCTTCCTCTTCCAATGCAACTTCCGCAGCTATAGCTTCCACTGTCGCAGCTTCTACAGCTGTTCCAGTTTCAGATTCCTCTACTATAGCTACTGATGATGCCATCTCTACTACTTCACCTGCCACCCTAACTGCTATTTCTATCAGGTTTGTTGCTTCTTCTATAGGGTCTCCTGCTAGTACAACTTCTAATACCACAGCCTCATTTTCCATAGCTTCCATCGTATCTTCTTCTACAACAAGGTTTTCTTCTATCATAGCTTCCCCCATATCTACCTCCTCTTCATCCTCCAATTGGTCTTCTAATACTCCATCCCTCCCCCCAGTTGAATCTAAGGAGCTCCGGTCCTCATCCACTATTTCAATACCCCCTACTTCCAATGCAAGTTCTCAGGGTACCCTTGGACGAGCAATAAATTGTTCCCATGTCAAATTCTGGTGTGCAAGGGCCCTTAAGACTAGCAGTTTAATTAACCCATGGTTTGTGAGGGAAGATAAGGGATGTCGAGCACCTCTGACATAATGACCCGTGCTTTGGATGGATTTTAGAAGTGTTGTAGCTGCGGAAAAAGGGAAATAGGCCGGATTTAGCAGTGTTGCACCTGCAAAAATAGAGAAATGGGTGGGATTTAGCAGTGTTGCAGCTGCAAAGATAAGGAAATGGGCGGGATTTATCAGAGTTGCAGCTGCGGAAAAGGTTGGCAAAAATTTTAACTGAGTAATTGGGTCTGCAACATTGTTCACTTTTCTTTCAAGGAGTCGTCCAACGGGTGGAAGATCAACTAGAATCTCATAATCACTCAGCCTGAACTGCGACTACCTCCATTCGAGTAAATATTTCCTCTTATAACTGTACATAATTCTAAAAAAACAAACCCTTCAAAGCTAAAAAATAAAATAAAGGAAAACAATGATTTATTTATGTACAGAAAAATTTGTGCAGAGTTGCAACAGTTTTTTTATTTTTATTTTTAAGAATTATCGGGGACAGGGAAAAATTCTTGCTCTTGAATCAATTAATAATCTGAATCAGTTGCAACATGCGAAATGAATGCATTCTTTGAAATTGGTTTATGATACAGTCGCAACCGATGACCATTGGAAAATAATGGTGTTTTGTTTTCATCGATGGTGATCAACTGAACTATTCCATTGCCAAACAGTCTGTCTCTCTGGTAGGGTCCTAACCATCTTGTACGTAGTTTTACCTTGAAATCCATTTTAAACCATGAATCATACAACAAATACCAGTCTCCTTCACATAATACTTTCTTCTTTATAAATTTATCGTGCCATTTGGAGCGCTGTTGTTGGATTAAGGCTGTATGATATACTGCAGCTGTGCACTTCTCATCCAATTCATTTAGCTGATTCAGTCGGTTCCTTTGAGCTTCTATTAAATCAAGGTTTTCTTCTATGGTTGTCTTCAAAGTTCTGATTTCAAATTCAATCGGGAAGACAACATTTTTTTCGTACACCAATTCATATGGGGAAAAACCAGTAATGTTGTGCCATGCGGTACGATAAGCCCATAATGCCTCTGGGAGTCTTTCAGCCCAATCTCTGTGGTGGCTCTTCATCGTTTTTGTCAAAGTAGCCTTAATTACCTTATTTGTGCTTTCCACTTGGCCATTGGCCTGTGGATGATATGGTGAGGTTATCTTATGCTGAATGTGATATTTCTGCAATAGAGCTTCTAATTTATGACACAAACTGTGGTCCTCCATCTGTAACGATGTCTTTGGGTACTCCAAAACGGGTGAATATCTCTTCATATAAGAAATCCATTACAACTTGATCATTAGCTTTGACCAAAGCTATAGTCTCCATCCTTTTGGTCATGTAATCTTTTCAAAACAAGATATAAACTTTCTGCTTTGAGGGAGAGTTGATAGGCCCTACAAAATCCATACCCCATCTATCAAAAGGTTCAAACACCAGCTATGGCTGAAGAGGCATTTCATCTAGTCTATTTTGCTGGCCTATTCTCTGATAGCTGTCACAAGCCTAGACATATTTTTTTACATCTCTAAGTATTGTTGGCCAAAAATACCCCATCCTTAATACTTTATGACCAGTTCTTTTGTTAGCAAAATGTCCCCCACAGGGCTCATCATGGAAAGCCTTCAAGATATTATAAATTTTATCCTCTCTTACACATCTTCTGATTTCCAAATCTAGACCTGTGTAGAAGAGCTTCTCATCTATCCAGCAGTATATAGCACTTTGCTATATGATCTTTCTTTTTTCTCTCTTTGATAGGTGTGCTGGAAACTTGCCTGCAGCCAATAGTTAGCAACATCTGCGTACCATGGGGAATAAGCTGAAACTAAAAAAAAAATGTTCATCAGGGAAGGAATCTTTGACTGGTAAACTGTCATCATTGTTAGTAAGTCGAGATAAAAAGTCAGGAACAACGTTTTCCTTCACTGGTCTATCAATAATCGTAATGTCAAATTCTTGTAATAGTAACAACCATCTAGTTACTCTAGCATTAGTGATAGGTTTATTCATTAAGTACTTAATGGATGAATGATCAGTGCTCACAAAAGTAGAATATCCAGTAATGTAGTGTCTAAGTTTATTGATGGCATAAACAATGGCAAGGAAATCTTTCTCGGTAATAGCGTAGTTTAGTTCATTAGGGGCCAGGTTCTTATTGATGTAAAAAATTGCATATGGAGCATGACCTTCTTGTTGTCTCAATACTGCTCCAATGGTAGTATTTGAAGCATCTGAGGAGATATGAAAAGGCAGAGCCCAATTAGGCCCCCGTAAGATAGGTGTTGTGGACAACCTTTTCTTAAGTTCAGTAAACATTGTTTGGCATGCATCATTCCAATCAAACTGTACATCCTTCATCAACAGAGTGAATAAAGGAGAGGCTAGTTTGGAAAAAAATTCTATAAATATTCTATAGTAACTAGCATGCACCAGGAAGCTACGTACCTCTTTTTTTGTTATAGGAATGGGTATGTTTTCAATTACCCTAATTCTGGATGGATCTACCTAGATACCATCAGCAAAGATAAAGTTCCCTAGAACTACGCCCTTTCTCATCATCATATGGCACTTTTCAAGGCTTAAAGATAGTTGGGTTTGTTCATAGCGTTCTAAAACTCTTTCTAAATTTTTCAATGCTTCATCAAAACTACTACCATATGGAGTGAAGTCATCCATAAAAATTTCCATGCAATCATTTACATCTCAAAAAATATCCCAATCACAATTCTCTGAAATGTGGCTAGTGCATTCCACAACCCAAAAGGAAGTACCATGGATGCAAAGGTTCCCTAGGGACAGGTGAAGGTGGTTTTGTCTTGGTCTTCAGGAGCAATCTCGATCTGATTATAACCACTAAATCCATCTAGAAAGGAAAAATACTTCTTTCCAGACAAGGTGTCAAGAACCTGATCAATAAAAGGTAGGGGAAAGTGGTCTTTCTGTGTTGCTTTATTCAATTCTCTGTAATCTACACAGACTCTCCATTTCCCTTTTTTTTTTGGTACAATCACGAGTGGAGAAACCCACTCACTATCTGAAATTGCGTATATAAATCCTGCTTCCAAATTGTTTTGGATTTCTTCCTTCACAATGTCCCTTAAGTTCAGGTTCATCCTTCATTGTGGTTGGAACACTGGTCTGGATTTGATTTTGATGTAAATGTGTTGGGTACACAGATTAGAGGGGATACCCTTCATATTTGTGTATTCCCATGTGAAAGCTCCCCTGTGTTTCTTCAGCAAAATGATCAGGCGTTCTAGCTCATCGGGCGCAAGATTCAGATTAATATTTAATGTTTTCCCAGCTTGATTTCCACTGGAATGCTTTTCGAATTTTTAAGTACTAGAATTATATTGGCATCCTTGACTAGAGTCTCTTCCGTTATATTTTCTTGTTCTTTTTCATCTAAGGTACTGTTCTGTTAATTTTTTAGCATTAATTCAATAAACTCTAGGATCTTTACTGAGAGAATAACATGTACAACATATCAAGCATATCAATCACAAAAAGCAATCACATGAGACAATAGACACACACAGTTTCACTGGGGAAAACCATAGAGGTGAAAAAACCCACAACTTCCTCAGAGATAGAAAGAGCAATGATACAACCCAAGTACAAGAGATAGTCCTCATCGCAACTACTCCTCCTTCCTCACTTGTGCGCCACTTTCCGATGAGTGTAGAAGTGAATAATGAAGTGATCAAATAGAGTGCCTCCCATGCTCTATTTATACATGAACTAACTTGCCTAATAACCTAGCAGGGCCGAATTGTCTAACTCAGTCTAATAACCCATGGTTATACTAATTAGGGCCGACCCCACACTTGGTGGTCTAATAACCCATCACTTGCAAGTTGCGACACTCGCGACACTTGTCAATACAAATGACGACACTTCCGTATAGAGGAATAATAACATCTCTTTAGGAGTACAATATACATAGGTGAAATACATTCTGAAGTTACAATTACATCAACACTCCCTCTTAACTAGGAAGTTATTTCTTGACACAGATCTGCTAGCACAGGTCTTCTTCTCTAGATCATCGTCCTCGAATCATCATCATTGTCATTGTTGCTGCTATCTCAATCAATCTCCAATCTACTCATCATAGGGAATTCTACAGAGCCAGTCCTTTTTCATACTGTATGTAGGCCCACCACTTGTAGGTATTCATCATCAGTGGCCATACTATGGAACCTAGGACTGATTACGCGTGTCAACAAAACCTAGCATAGACTATAGGTTCTTTTACATGTTGACCTTCACAAAATGTACTCAGAGCATCCTAGGATTTTATGAGCACACTGCTCTACCTGTCTGGATCTCGACAAAGCATCCCAGGCTATTACGAGCACACTGCTCTACCTGTCCGGATTTTAAAGGATATTTTCTATGTGAACTTTTGAAAAACCTTCTCAAAGCATCCCAGGATGTTATGAGCACACCGCTCTACCTATCTGGATCTCGATAGAGCATCCCAGGCTGTTACGAGCACACTGCTCTACCTGTACAGATTTTAAAGGATCTTTTCTATGTGAAACTGTAGCAAAACCTACTCAGAGCATCCTAGGATGTTACGAGCACACCACTCTACTTGTCTGGATCTCGATAGAGCATCCTAGGCTATTACGGGCACACCGCTCTACCTATCCGAATTTTAAAGGGTCTTTTCTATGCTACCTGCACAACCTGTCCACGGCCACAGAGTATCAACCTAATACTCACCATACATAATCCTGATTTACATCATCACATGATCAACCTAATCATCATCATAGCATAAATCTGATGCATATCATCTGGAGCAACATCCTGAAGCTCGTCAACTATGATCATCTTGATCATCATCATAGCATCAACCTGATGCATATCATCAGGATTAACATCTTGAAGCTCGCCATCTATGATCATCCTGATCACCATCATAGCATCAACCTGATGCATATCATCTGGAGCAACATCCTGAAGCTCGTCATCTGTGATCATCCTAATCAAACAATATATCCATCTGATGCATATAAAGTATCTACCTGATACATATCATCATACATGATCTACCTGATCATACAATGGATCCACCTGATACATACATCAGTACATGATCTACCTGATCATACAATGCATCCACCTAATACATACCTAAGTACATGATCTACTTGATCATACAGTGCATCCACCTGATACATACATTTAAGTACATGATCTACCTTATCATACAATGCATCCACCTGATACATACATAAGTACATGATCTACCTGATCATACAATGCATCCACCTGATCATATCAAGCATCCAAAATGATGCATATAAAAATACATGATCCAACTGATCATTTCAAGCATCCAACATGATGCATATACAAATATATCAAGCATCCAACATGATGCATTTACAAATATATAAAGCATCCAACATGATGCATATACAAATACATGATCCAACTGATCAAAGCATCCAATTGATGCATATACAAAGCAGTAACTAGAGCATTGTCCTGATGCTCATCATCTAGCACTTACATCCATAGCCATGGGAAGGATCCTCCTCTCACCATGCTTGGAATGGCTCCTGCAAATGTGTCCATCACTTCTTCCTCGAAGTGTCGTCAATCTGAAGAACACCAAGCCTCTCTCTGAAGTACTCAAACTTCACTCTCGCTAGTGGTTTCGTCAACACATATGCAACCTGCTCATCCGTCGCAACATACAGGAGCTTCACTGCTCCTCTCTGCACCATATCCCTGATATAGTGATATTTGATCTCAATGTGCTTCAACCTATTGTGGAAAATCAGATTCTCAGACAGCTTCACACAACTCTGGTTGTCACAAAAGATACTAGCAGCATCCAATGGGAGATCAAATAACTCAGACAGCAGCTTCCGGAGCCATACTACCTCACAACTAGCCGAACAAGCTGCAACATACTCTGCCTCGGCTGTACTCAGTGCTACATAGGACTGCTTCCTGCTAAACCACGAGATCACACCCGATTCCATAATGAAGCAGCACCCAAATGTGCTCTTCCTATCTACAACACTACCTGCCCAGTCTGAATCAACATAACCCTGCAGGTTAAACTTTTGATTCGCATCATACTTGAGCCCATAATCAATTGCACCCTTCAGGTACCTCAGAATATGCTTTACAACAAGCAGGTGAACACCTCTGGGATCCGTCAGGAACTGGCTCAATGTGTTCACTACAAAGAAAATGTCTGGTCTAGTGTTCATCGGGTACATGAAGGACCCAATCATCTGACGATACATCGTGACATCAACCAGATCATATGAAGCATCCCACAGAAGTTTCAAGTTCGATGCCATAGGTGTGGCCATGGCCTTGCAGTCCATCATCCCGAACCTTTTCAGGATCTCTACTGCATACTTCCCTTGTCTAAGGAAGATCCCATCTGCACTCTGCCACACCTCCATGCCTAGAAAATAGTGCATATTCCCCAAGTCCTTCATCTCGAACTCGACAGCAAGCTTCCTCTTTGTATCGAAAATCAATCCATCCTCACCTGTTACAAACAGGTCATCCACATACAAAAGTAGTATCACTGGTGTTAACACCCAAAATGACCCCCTAGGTTGTGGGAGAGGGCAATCTAGGGTAACCAATAACCAATATTTAGCTTGTGCTACTGACCCAGCACAAACAGAGAGGGCTCTCTCATAAACACTCACAAAATATTGGAAATCATCAATATTGTCAATAATGAAGAAACACACCAGCATTCATATTCAAGATAATCATTCAAACACATTTTAGAAGATCAGACTTCTATAGAGCAGAATGTTTTAAGTTCTGGTAAGATAATCATAGGGAAAAACTATTGGGCAATGGAGTCAAAGTATGAAACATAAAACAAATAAACAATGATGTTGCATGAGATGTCTAAACATAGGTAGGGTAGCAACTAGCTAGTAGTCAAAGTGCTTTTAGTTGGTGGGTTAGAAGAAGAATGAACAGTCCATTTATATAAGGCATGTGACCATGAATCCTATACCAACTTTAGCATAAATTGATGGTGAAATGCTTGAAAAGAGAAGAACAGAGGATATTGTTTATAAATTCTGTCCTACTGCTACATTTATCCAAGCATGAAAGAATATTACATACTGAAATAACAAAGAAGGAGACACAAATTCACATAGGAAAAGAAAGACAGACTACCATACCAATTACATAGGAAATCTCTACAAAAATCCAGCTTCAAACACTGCAGTTGTATTAGGGAAAATGCTTTCAAAATAGAGTTGAGCTCTCCTAGGCCTTAGACAATTGATTTTCTCACCCTTAAATCTTCTATTATAAAGAATATATAGCTATCCTGAGCCACATGCTCGACCTACTTTTACCAGAAAATGGTTACAAGTTTTAGTGACACATCATCAATACATATATGTCACCTCTACTTACAAAACAAAAATATGAATGATAGGCCTAACTGCTTTTTTACATTTAGCAGCGTTTTACTAAATCACAATTTATTTCAAAAATAAAAGACAAAATAATTTGGTGATGCTTGTCTAGGTGGCTGCTCCTACTAACTGCTTGCCCCTATTAGCTTTCAAACCCTTCATTTCTGTCTAACCTCCCAATGCTAGATGCCATGACAGCTCCTTTTCAACCTATTGAGTTATTTCCCAAACTTTCGGCGAATTTCATCTCAACTTCATTTTTAAACTGAAATATTATAGCCAAACCCTACGACAAATTTTGCGTTTAATGAAATTCAAGCCTGTACTATACGCATGTTGCCTTCCCGGATCCTTTGCAGTCAGCTCCATAACTGCGAATCTTGATGCAACTTCAAATTCCTGCTGATTCAAGCACAAGCTATCATTTCCATATATATGGAGAAGATAGATGCAACCTCTTTGAAGCAAAAACTGTCACTACATTCTAACTTCAAGTCGCATCAAATTGAGACTCTTCGCAGGTCGCCTCTTTCCAAGTTAATACCGACTGCCCAAACTAACAAACCATTGGTCATGAGAACAGCATCTAAGTTGCCGTGCCTTCTCCAAACATTCTATCAATTTGTTTAACAAAACAATTCAAACTACCTCACTAGAATCGAAACCGCGTGACCTGATTGTATGCAAACTCAATCCTTCAAGATGCCAAGAATGCCATCGTCCTTAAACAAGTTGTATTCTTTTCCTGCAAGTTTTATTTCTGTCCCACCATATTCATGAAGAAGAACATGGTCACCCTCCTTAACACCAACAGGGATGGAGTTTCCATTCTTGCCACGAGAACCAGCTCCCACGGCTACAACCTTTCCTGTGCCATACATCTAGGGCCTATTGCTTCAATCCCAATCGCATCTTCAACTTCCCTTGCATTGTCAAAAGTCTCAAATCTGCTTTGTTGTTTGGTCAATGTTAACTCTTGCATGTCCAGTTCACCTGCATGAGATAATAAACTAGATCCCTGAGCCACAGACTTCCCATTTACAGTCATGCCTGCAAGCTTCTTCACTTTCTTTTTGCCTTGGCTTCTGCAACAAGAACTGGATCTAGAAACTCCCCTGCATGGTATGTTGAAACCCATAGCGACCGATTTTCCTTCTCGTCAACAAAACTCCTCATCATGTGCCGTATTGAATTAGTAGATACAGCGGTTGTAATGCCCGGTCTACTATCCAGTAAAGCAGACAAAGTTGACTCGCCACAACCACCGGCGAGTATATCTTCATCTTCTGGTTTATCCACTAATTGTTGTCAGGAAACTTGAGCTGTAATGTCGTGTTGATTAGGAGCAAATATTGTCGCCACCTCATCCCTAGAAGATAAAGCCCCTTCATCTGCTACAAAAAAAGGCAGTCCTATCCAGACTTCTCGATGCTGCAGCAAAACTCCCCGACTTGGAAAATTTTCATTTTCTTCCTCATCGAACTTGGTGTTAGGGTTTGGGAATTTTGACACCTTGGTCAAAAGAAACAACAAGTCACCGAAAGAATGACCTTCCTTTTACACTTTCCGCCAACAGTTTTTATTGCCCAAAGGGTGGTATTGCATGGGCCACTAGGTTGTTTATAATACCACCCAAATGAATGCGACATGCCCATAAGGTGACACGTATGAAGGTGGTTTTTCTCATCGCAACTGGCCTTATCTCCTGTCCACTGAGCATTTTGATAATGCGATATTGACGTGGACCATCACTTATGTCTGCATACATCCCATCTTTGTTTTTTTCACGTAATAGCCTCCGAAGAACCTTGCCAGATGGTGCTCAGCATGCTAACCCTTTGGTGCAAACAATGGACTGTGGAGCTGCTTTCCTCTCGTAGCAACAACAAAAAACAAAACCAATTTTGCATATCTAAACGATCCACTGACCCGAGTCCTCCATTCACAGGCTTTGACGATGGGCCGAATTTTCGTTTGGAATGGTAGTGTGCAGGCTTGAATTTTCATTCAGCGCTCACATTTGGACAACCTGCACAGTCCTCTCTAACTGCGAAATGGCAAAAATCCAGTGTTCTCCCACCCTAAATTCGATCTTAGCGTAGATTCATGCAACCACTAGGCCAATCGAGCAGCTCTAGACATCATGATTACAACTCCTTTTATTGGCCAATGAAAACTCATGCACAACACTTGGTACCTCTGCTCCAGTGGTCTGCGATGTTTGTTTGTGTAGGCTAGTAATCATAGGTTGAAACATTCGATCCATAACAGAACCAAGTGCTCTCTGATTGATAAAAAAACACTTCACAGCCGTTTCCCTCCATTACCAAGACGACGCATGGCTTGACATTTTTCTTTAAACTTGACACCGATGCTTTGTCAACCAAAATGAAGGGTTTCACTTCTTATCTCAGGGATCTCATCCCATATTGGCAGGACTGAAAATGCCCCTACATAACACTTAATACTTTGAAAAAGGAACCTGGGCATATAATAGCTTCAATGCGTTTTAGCATATATTCTTCTTATTCTGGCCTTTATCCCACATGCAAAACGAAAGGCTTGTTTTTACTCTCTAAATATCTCATAGATTTTAATGCATACCAAGTAACAAAGAAGGAGTTGCTCTTGCACTTAGCGCTTGGACGATTGAGAATATGTGGGGTCCCTTCGGCTTGGCCCTTGGTCCCTTGATAAAGCCCTCAGTGTTGGGCACATTACCTTTCGCTCCACTTTTTAAGGCTCGGGCCATATTATGAAAAATCAAAGGCTCCTTCATAAAATCCCAACTTTGGCTTTATAAAACCTTCATAAAGTTTGGTTTTGGTCAAAAAGTTATAAAAAACCAAAGCTTTTATAATAAAAAAAATAAAAAAGCCTTAGTGCCCCTTCTTTCAATTTTGGCTTTATTATAAAAATCAAAACCCTTCTCCATGAAATTTTTGACCTTTAATAGCCTTTAAAATCTCTAAAAATTAAAAATCCTTTGCTTTAGTTTTCACAAGGTTAAAAAGAAAAGGGTTGTAAGACCAACACTTGCCAATCCTTGAAGATTTCTTTCCCCTCTTTTTCTCAAAAATATCCCTTTTGCAACCATGGTGCCTACACCCAAAGATAATTGTTTCTTCTCGGCCAAGTTTGAAAACCCCTGCCATGAAATTGCTCCATTTTGCACCGCCAAATGCTATCTAAAGAAGATTAATCATAAAAATTTATGGGGTGCTAACAACTGGCTCCAGCCGGGGATGCTATCCCCCCTGCAAGGTAGCAAAGAAATCCATAGACCAAGTGCCTGATCCATTGGGCAACTCCCAACCCTGACATCTGCAACCTGCAACATGTACCATGTAACCGGCCTTCTATCTAAAAACTAAAACTGAAAACTGCTAACTGTTGAAAACATACATGTTAAAACTAAAAAAATAACACTATATACTGAAAAATACTTGCTCAACAAACTTATTCCTCCTACCTATCTCACTCTACTGAAATTCAACAGCTGAATCAAATGACACAAAAATGCCAATGAAGCCACTCTAGTAACTAGTCATTTTCCCGAACCTTGCTTACATTTCCTCTTTTAATTTGACCTGCAAGAATACTTGGCTTCCAATCCATAAGAATATATAGGCAAGTGTGACCTTTTGCTTCCTGAGCGTTGATTGTACTTTCCTCCAATATGAGCAACTATGGTTCTCTCCTTGGCATGCTCTCTATCTCAGATTCATGTTCATCCACATCATAAATTAAAGCATCCTCAAACAACAAACATCCTGCAAGATCATTAAACACGATAGCTCTATCTTCTTGATGAAAGAACAGGGTGTCTAATAGTTGATTTCCTTGTGGAGGATCGTCATCACAAATGGGTTCCCTCAGAGGAACTTCCTGCATAGAACCATTAATCTCATTACTGTCATCATTTAAACATAGATATTTATTTTCAATATTGGAAGAAAACTCATTCACATAATCAAGACTGTGTGAATACTCCAAATCTGTATAAGCAGGGGTTGTAACATGACTCTGTTGGAGCTGATCTATTTCTTCTTCCGTTAAAAGAGGAGGTGGTCTGTGCATTTTCTGAATCAAACAACTATTGATTTCTTTCTCTTCTATAGATTGATCATGATGTTGAATGTATTCTTCATTTGTATACAAAGGAGAAGATGAATCATCATTTGTTTTCAAAGAGAGATCATGGGAATCCATTATCATTTCTTCATCGATCTCATCTACAACTAGCTTCTCTTGATCATCATGGCCATGGACTTGTGAAGAAAAATGATAAAATGCTTCATACAGGTCTTCATCATTCATGCTTTCCAAATCTTCATCAATACTTTCAAGGTACCGTATGAAACCCTCAAACTGATCATAGCAATTTTCCACTAAAGACAAAGATGGAAAATCTACTTTATAATACTCATAAAAAGCTATCTAAAAATCTTTTAAAGAAAACAAGCTGCCATGTTTCAAACCTTCAAACCATTCCCTCGCTTTGCCTTCTAAAGAGGCCATGAACATCTTCATAAGGTAATATTCATGAAACCTAATCTTTAGCTTGTGCACATGTATGTGAAATCTCATCAAATGAAGTGTAGCATCATCATTTTCCTCATCTCTGAAATTAGGCAAGTAAGATTGCCAATCTACTTTAGGAATTTGATTCGGAAAACTAGGAATATGAGACATGCTTAAAGGAGCATACATTCTTGATAATGAAGCCATCTTGAAAAACTGGAGCTGCAAATTCTGAGTTGAAGATTGAGGAGACCAGCTTATGAAACAATGCAACACTGGATTTGTTTAATGTGGAGTCGACATGGGACTTTTCGACATCTCAATTCTGATATAAGGTCACTGATCTTCCCAACGGAGTCACCTTCGCACTGGAAATTTGATGAGTGGAGTCACCAGGTGAATGATACAACCTTCTCATTGTCTGACTGTTGTTCACCATCAACATTCAGATCTGAAACTTATCGTTCTCCCAGGGATAGTAAAACAATAATGTCCCCGGCAATGGAGCCAATTTTTTAACACCCAAAATGACCCCCTAGGTTGTGGGAGAGGGCAATCTGGGGTAACCACTAACCAATATTTAGCTTGTGCTACTAACCCAGCACAAACAGAGAGAGCTCTCTCGTAAACACTCACATAATACTGGAAATCATCAAGATTGTCAATAATGAAGAAACACACTAGCATTCATATTCAAGATAATCATTCAAACACATTTCAGAAGGTCAGACTTCTGTAGAGCAGATTGTTTTAAGTTCTGGTAAGATAATCATAGGGAAAAACTATTGGGCAATGGAGTCAAAGTATGAAACATAAAACAAATAAACAATGTTGTTGCATGAGATGTCTAAACAGAGGCAGGGTAGAAACCAGCTAGTAGTCAAAGTGCTTTTAGTTGGTGGGTTAGAAGAAGAATGAACAATCCATTTATATAAGGCATGTGACCATGAATCCTATACCAACTTTAGCAGAAATTGATGGTGAAACGCTTGAAAAGACAAGAACAGAGCATATTGTTTATGAATTCTATCCTACCGCTACATTTATCCAAGCATGAAGGAGTATTACATACTTAAATAACAAAGAAGGAGACACAAATTCACATAGGAAAAGAAAGACAGACTACCAGACCAATTACACAGGAAATCTCTGCAAAAATACAGCTTCAAACACTGCAATTGTATTAGGGAAAATGCTTACCAGAAAATGGTTACAAGTTTTAGTGACACATCATCAATACATATATGCCACCTCTACTTACAAAACAGAAATATGAATGATAGGCCTAACTGCTTTTTTACATCTAGTAGCGTTTTACTAAATGACAATTTATTTCAAAAATAAAAGACAAAAGAATTTGGTGGCGCTTGTCCAGGTGGCTGCTCCTACTAATTGCCTGCCCCTATTAGCTTTTGAACCCTTCATTTCTGTCTAACCTCCCAATGCCAGGTGCCATGACAGCTCCTCTTTAACCTGTTGAGTTATTTCCCAAACTTTCGACGAATTTCATCTCAACTTCATTTTTAAACTGAAATATTATAGCCAAACCCTTACAGTATTAGGGACAAGAACACCCAGCAATAATCAAATACTTTTTTGCTTTATGGAATGGGAAGAAGGGAATATGAAGAAACGCAGCCATAAGACAAATTTTACGTTTAATGAAATTCAAGCCTGTACTATACCCATGTCGCCTTCCTGGATCCTTTGCAGTCAGCTCCATAACTGCCAATCTTGCTACAACTTCAAATGCGTGCCGATTCAACCACAAGCTATCATTTCCATATATATGGAGAAGATAGACGCAACTTCTTTGAAGCAAAAACTGTCACTACATTCTAACTTCAAGTCACATCAAATTGAGACTCTTCGCAGGTCACCTCTTTCCAAGTTAATACCGGCTACCCAAACTAACAAACCATTGGTCATGAGAACAACATCTAAGTTTCCCTGCCTTCTCCAAACATTCTGTCAATTTGTTTAACAAAACAATTCAAACTACCTCACTAGAATCGAAACCGCGTACCCTGATTGTATGCAAACTCAATCCTTCAAGATGCCAAGAATGCCATCGTCCCGAAACAAGTTGTATTCTTTTCCTGCAAGTTTTATTTATGTCCCGCCATATTCATGAAGAAGAACATGGTTACCCTCCTTAACACCAATAGGGATGGAGTTTCCATTCTTTCCACGAGAACCAGCTCCCACGGCTACAACCTTTCCCGTGCCATACATCTAGGGCCTATTGCTTCAATCCCAATCGTAGCTTCAGCTTCCCTTGCATTGTCAAAAGTCTCAAATCTACTTTGCTATTTGGTCAATGTTAAATCTTGCATGTCCAGTTCACCTTCATGAGATAATAAACTAGATCCCTAAGCCACAGACTTCCCATTTACAGTCACGCCTGCAAGCTTCTTCGCTTTCTTTTTGCCTTGGCTTCTGCAACAAGAACTGGATCTAGAAACTCCCCTGCATGGTATGTTGAAACCCACAGTGACGGATTTTCCTTCTCGTCAGCAAAACTCCTCATCATGTGCTGTATTGAATCAGTAGATACAACAATTGTAATGCCTAGTCTAATAGCCAGTAAAGCAGACAAAGTTAACTCGCCACAACCACCGCGAGTATATCTTCATCTTCTGGTTTATCCAGCAATTGTTGTGAGGAAACCTGAGTTGCAATGTCGTGTTGATCAGGAGAAAATATTGCCACCACCTCATCCGTAGAAGATAAATCCCCTTCATCTGCTACAGAAAATGGCGGGCCTATCCAAACTTCCCGATGCTGTAGCAAAACTCCCCGACTTGGAAAAATTTTGTTTTCTTCCTCATCGAACTTGGTGTTAGGGTTTGGAAATTTTGACACGTCGGTCAAAAGAAACAACAAGTCACCGAAAGAATGACCTTCCTTTTATACTTTCCACCAACAGTTTTTATTGCGCAAAGGGTGGTATCGCATGGGCCACTAGGTTGTTTATAATACCACCCAAATGCATGCGACATGCCCATAAGGTGACACGTATGAAGGTGGTTTTTGTCATCGCAACCGTCCTTATCTCCTGTCCACCGAGAATTTTGATAATGCGATATCGACGTGGACCATTGCTTCTGTCTGCATACATCCCATGTTTGTTTTTTTCATGTAATAGCCTCCAAAGAACCCTGCCGGATGGTGCTCAGCATGCTGACCCTTTGGTGCAAACAATGGACTATGGAGCTACTTTCCTATGGTAGCAACAACAAAAAAAAAAACAATTTTGCATATCTAAAACGATCCATAGACCCGAGTCCTCCATTCACAGGCTTTGACGATGGGCCGATTTTTCGTTTGGAATGGTAGTGTGCAGGCTTGAATTTTCATTCAATGCTCACATTTGGACAACCTGCACAGTCCTCTCTAGCTGTGAAATGGCAAAAAGATAGTGTTCTCCCACCCTCAATTCGATCTTGGCGTAGATGCGTGCGACCACTGGGCCAATCGAGCAGCTCCAGACATCATGATTACAACTCCTTTTCTTGGCCAATGAAAACGCAGGCACAACACTTGGTACCTCTACTCCTGTGGTCTGCAAGGTTTTTTTTGTGTAGGCTAGTAATTAGAGGTTGAAACATTCGATCCATAACAGAACCAAGTGCTCTCTGATTGATAAAAAAAACACTTCACAGCCATCGCCCTCCATTGCCAAGACGACACATGGCTTGACATTTTTCTTTAAACTTGACGCCGGTGCTTTGTCAACCAAAACGCAGGGTTTCACTTCTCATCTCAAGGATCTCATCCCATATTGGCAGGACTGAAAATGCCCCTGCATAACACTTAAAACTTTGAAAAAGGAACCTGGTCGTATAATAACTTCAATACGTTTCAGCATATATTCTTCTTATTATGGCCTTTATCCCACATGCAAAACGAAAGGCTTATTTTTACTCTTTAAATATCCCATAGCTTTTAGTCTATATTAAGTGAAAAAGAAGGAGTAGCTCTTGGACTTGGCGCTTGGGCGATTGAGAATACGTGGGGCCTCTTCGGCTTGGCCCTTGGTCCCTTGATAAATCCCTCGGTGTTGGGCGCATTACCTTTTGCTCCACTTTTTAAGGCTCGGGCCATATTATGAAAAATCAAAGGCTCCTTCATAAAATCCCAACTTTGTCTTTATTACTCCGATTTTTAAGGCTCGGGCCATATTATGAAAAATCAAAGGCTACTTCATAAAATCCCAACTTTGGCTTTATAAAACCTTCATAAAGTTTGGTTTTGGTCAAAAAGTTATAAAAAATCAAAGCTTTTATAATGAAAAGAATAAAAAATCCCTAGTGACCCTTCTTCCAATTTTGGCTTTATTATAAAAATCAAAACCCTTCTCCATGAAATTTTTGACCTTTAAAAGCCTTTAAAAGCTCTAAAAAATAAAAATCCTTTGCTCTAGTTTTCAAAAGGTTAAAAAGAAAAGGGTTGTAAGACCAACACTTGCCAATCCTTGAAGATTTCTTTCCCCTCTTTTTCTCAAAAATATCCCTTTTGCAACCATGGTGCCTACACCCAAGGAAAATTGTTTCTTCTCGACCAAGTTTGAAAACCCCTACCATGAAATTGCTCCATTTTGCACCGCCAAATGCTATCTAAAGAAGATTGATCATAAAAATTTATGGGGTGCTAACAACTGGATTTCCTTCCTCAACCTTGTAGTAAAGGTTGGAATCTGCTTTACTCTTAGTAAAGCCCACACTAGATAGAAAGCTGTCTATCCTACCATACCAAGTTCTAGGAGCTTGCTTCAAGCCATACAAGGATTTCTTCAACCTACACACATATGACCCCCTGTCATGTGTCTCAAAACCAAGTGGCTGCTCCACATACACTTCCTCCCAGGCTGGATCTCGGTAGAGCATCCCATGCTGTTACGAGCACACTGCTCTACCTGTTTGTATTTTAAAGGGTATTTTCTATGCTACCTACACAACCTGTCCACGACCATAGAGTATCAACCCGATACTCACCATACATCATCCTGATGTACATCATCACATGATCAACCTGATCATCATCATAGCATCAACCTAATGCATATCATCTGGAGCAACATCCTGAAGCTCCTCATCTGTGATCATCCTGATCATCATCATAGCATCAACCTGATGCATATCATCTCGAGCAACATCCTGAAGCTTGTCATTTATGATCATCCTGATCACCATCATAGCATCAACCTGATGCATATCATCTGGAGCAACATCTTGAAGCTCGTCATCTATGATCATCCTGATCACCATCATAGCATCAACCTGATGCATATCATTTGGAGCAACATCCTGAAGCTTGTCATCTGTGATCATCCTGATCAAACAATATATCCATCTGATGCATACAAAGTATCTACCTGATACATATCATCATACATGATCTACATGATCATACAATGCATCCACCTGATACATACATCAGTGCATGATCTACCTGATCATATAATGAATCCACCTGATGCATACATAAGTACATGATCTACCTGATCATACAATGCATCCACCTGAGACATACATAAGTACATGATCTACCTGATCATACAATGCATCCACCTGATACATACATAAGTACATGATCTACCTAATCATACAATGCATCCACTTGATACATATACAAAATACATCATCCACCTGATCATATAATGTATCCTCCTGATACATACATAAATACATGATCCACTTGATCATATCAAGCATCCAACATGATGCATATACAAATACATGATACAACTGATCATATCAAGCATCCAACATGATGTATATACAAATATATCAAGCATCCAACATGATGCATATACAAATACATGATCCATTTGATGAAAGCATAGAACTGATGCATATACAGAGCAATAACTGGAGCATCGTCCTGATGCTCATCATCTAGCGCTTACATCCATAGCCATGGGAAGGATCCTCCTCTCACCATGATTGGAATGGTTCCTGCAAATGTGTCCATCACTTCTTCCTCGAAGTGTCGTCAATCTGAAGAACACCAAGCCTCTCTATGAAATACTCAAACTTCACTCTGGCTAGTGGTTTCGTCAACACATCTGCAACCTGCTCATCCATCGCAACATACAGAACCTTCATTGCTCCTCTCTGCATCATATCCATGATATAGTGATATTTGATCTCAATGTGCTTTGACCTGTCGTGGAACACTGGATTCTTAGACAGCTTCACACAACTCTTGTTGTCACAAAAGATACCAGTAACATCCAATGGGAGATCAAATAACTCAGACAGTAGCTTTCGGAGCCATATTGCCTCACAACTAGCCGAACAAGCTGCAACATACTCTGCCTCGGCTGTACTCAGTTCTATGTAGGACTGCTTCCTGCTAAAACATTAGATCACACACGATCCCATACTGAAGTAGTACCCAGATGTGCTCTTCCTATCTGCAGCACTGCCTACCCATTCCGAATCAACATAACCCTGCAAGTTGAACTTTTGATTCGCATCATACTTGAGCCCATAATCAATTGTACCCTTCAGGTACCTCAGAATATGCTTTACAGCAACCAGGTGAACACCTCTGGGATCCATTAGGAACTGGCTCAATGTGTTCACCGCAAAGCAAATGTATCGTCTAGTGTTCGTCAAGTACATCAAGGACCCAATCATCTGACAATACATCATGACATCAACTGGATCAGATGAAACATTACATAGAAGCTTCAGGTTCGATTCCATAGGTGTGGCCATGGCCTTGCAGCCCATCATCCTGAACCCATGGTATTTTCCCATTGTATTTCCCTTATAAAAGAAAGACATTGTAATACGGCTAGGGTTGATGTATTAGGTTTTATGCATTGTAAAGATCTCTGAGATCAAGAAGAGAGATTGTGAGATAGTGAAGAGGAAGTGTAGCAATTGTGTTGTAGCTTGTATCCCTTCACTTTGTTGGACGGAACAATAATAAGGACTGGCAACTTCAGTGTGGAACTAGCCCATCTTGGGGTGAACCACGATATATATGTGTCTCTCTTGTAATGTGTGTGTGATTATATTTGCATTTCTGTTTATTGTTGTTGCTCTGCGATCCTATTTTTTCTAACAAGGGGTTGGCCGAAGATTAGTGAGTCCAAGTTTCTTCATAGTTTCGATGGTCATAACATTGGTAGCTGCGCCTAAATCTACCAAACGTTAGGTATCTGAGTGTGTCCTATGTGTACTGTAAAAGTAGGGTTTCCAGAGTCATCATACTTAGCCGAAGGAGTCTTTCCCATTATTAATTCAGAGAGTTTCCACATTACATGGATTGTGGGAGGATCCCTAGGATTTCTACCTAGTTTTTTTACACATAGATCTCTAACAGTCTTGGCATAGATGGGAACGTCATGGAGGGCTTGTAACAGTGGAAATTTGACATATAAATTCTTCAATTCCCCTAAGAGATTGAACCGAGGTTGTTCCACTATATTTTGTAAGGCCAATCGTTCAGGATATGGTGGTTCTCTTATCAGTTATGTAGTCTGTGTTTCAATGTATATTTCTTCCTGTGTTTCAGCTAGTGTTTCAATAGGAGTTTCAACATCCTCAATGATGGGGATTGTTGGTTTCAGCTAGTGTTTCATTATTTCTTCAGTCACAGAGGATGGAACATCCTTAATGACAATGGGTTCCACTACCCTCCCTGATCGTAGGTGTATGTCATTGTAGGGAATTAGGGAAATGGAATAAGCAAGCATGTTGGTATTCTCAAATTGATGAACTGCTTTATTATTTGGGTTGGGGTTAGGCTGAGCAGGAAGTTGTGGTCGTAGTGGTGCATTCATAGGTGCGGCATTGTTTTGGAGTTGCAGTTGTGGATGTTGATACTGTTGGTGAGGAAACTGTCGAGGAGGGTACTGTTGATAAGGAGTTTTGTGATGAGGAAATTTATTTCCTGGGTAGGAATTTCTCTAGCTGGGAGACCAGGGAGCTTGTTGGTTTGATTGTTGTGCCCATGGAGTCCAGGGGTTAGGATTTTGCATTGAAGTTTGAGATGGATGCCATTGGTTATTAGAATAATGTGAAGGGAATTGTGTATTCATTTTATTCATATTATTCCAAAAAGGTGATGGATCTAGATTCATACCTTGATTCTGAGGCTACCAAGGCTTCTTCTGGGCGATGAAATAATATTGTTCCACATCTGAAGTAGATGCCTACAGGACTGCTTTGACTTTGGGTAATGAAGTCTATTCCTTGGTATCATGATCCAATTCACATATCCGACATACCTCCACCTTTTCAAGCGGACATTCTTTCAGTGGGTGCTTCTTTCTGCATTTGGCATAGAATACGCCAAGTGCCAGGTCTTCTACTGCTTGCCTCTATTTTTCTCTCAAAACATCCAACTCTAAGGAAATGGAGCTCATCATATCTGTTTTAAAATTCTCCAGAAGGTTTCCAATTTCTGCCCGAGTGGATCCTCCACTAGCTGACTTCTGTGTCCTAGTGAAGACATCTTGATCTCGTTCTTTGTCCTAATTGTTTGTTCTAGAGGATCCTTTTGAATATCTTCGACATAAGTCGACAATCTTATCAAAGGGTTCTTTTGAGATATCTCCCTTTCCCAACAAATTCAGCATGTCTAGGAAATCTTCTCTTATCCCACGCAGTAAGATAATCTTGAGTACATCTTTCCCAATATCAGCATGACCAGACCTCTGTAAATTATATAACAATATCTCAACAAAATCTTCCAAGCTCTCCACTTCCTTCTGAACCATTTTAAACAACTCTTCCTTCCTATATATAGTTCTACAATACTCTTGATATTTGGAAAGTAAGGTTTGTTTCATTTTATCCCAAGTAGTGATGGTCTAATGACCCAAACTTATGAGCCAACGCAGAGTGTTACCATTCACGGTGGTTGGGAATAATTTTAGTTTCTGTGCATTAGAGGTATGGTTGTAACTGCGACAGAGGATGTCGAATTCAAAAATAAATTCATCTGGATCTTCAGAGGACTTACCATAGAAGTTTGGGCAAACCAAGGGTGAAATATTCTTCATGGGGGCCGCCCCTAGTGTTTGGAGGATAGGAAATTCGAGTGTGACAACAGTGTCACCATGCTGATTATCTTCCACCTCCTCCTCATGGTTATTGTGGTGTTCATTATTTCCTTCATGTTCTTCGTTATCCATGTTGGTCCAAAATTTTAATGCTTCTTTCGTTCTTTCTTCCTCTGCCCTTGCTTCTTCTTCTCGCCTTCTTTCTTCCTCTAGCATTCTTTTTTCTTCTTCTTCTTGGCGATGTTCCAACCACTCCTCTTTAGTGACTTTGTGCCCCTTAATATGATAGATCTCCTATTGTCCCACTTCACCTACAACACTTACTTTGTCTCCAGGAGGTTTCTTCTCTGGAATGGGAGTTAAAGGTCTTGTTGCATTCTCCACGCTTGATGCAGATGTTTCAAAATTAGGGAGAATGAATTTTCCTCTTCGTGAAGATGCTCGCAGTAGTTTGGTAGAAGAATCAGATCTGGCAATTATATCATCAATGTATGTTTGTCTTCCCAAACCTTGGTTACGGCCACAACCTCTTCCACTTGCAATGTTAGTATTTTGAGGGGGTTCCCGAGTTTTCTTCTTGTATTCATGCATGCTTCAAATAATCATAGCTAAAATGAAATCAAATAATTAACTACTATCTATGTCTATCAATTACCATCCCCAGCAATGGCACCAAAATGTTGGTAACCCTATATGCTAATCAATTACAACTAACACATATGATGCTCAATATAAATTGTCAACCCAGGTAGGTCTTTTTATTTCAAAGGAAATTAGCACAATCTATGCATAAACACTCAAGTAGCTGATTGAAGGAATGGAGATAAATTATCCTACATATCTCCTCAGTCAAACTCATCTCATGGCTAAAAATAATCTAATTTATCCATCTAAGAATTGAAAGTACAATTACCTTCCTACAAATATCAATCCAATAGTTACTGATCTAGGAATAAATAAACTAGACTTACTTTTACAAGAAGTTAAATCCTAAAAATATCAAACTACAGTATTCAATCAAAACCTGTCTAATTCAACTAGAAACTACTGTAACTCAATCATAACATGTCTAATCTAATAAGTTCTAAGAAAGATAAACAACAGTAAAGAACTAGAATTTAAAATTGAACCATAATTTGACTAAATTGGAAATCCTAATAAAGATAAATGACTGAAAGGAATCAGAGCTGAGCTTGACTGTAACAACTAACTAACACACGTTGCATCAAAGGGAAAATAACCTACACAGTCGACTGTCACACTACACTGTTGCAGCACACCAAATGAAATGCAATTCATAAACAATCTACTGATGTAGCTAACTGAAAATATACCTACTGTAATTCAATAGTGAAAATAACTGAAATGAACTACAACATCTACCTAACTCGGCAATCTTTGTGAGAAGGCAGGCCCTGGCCTTCTAATAGAGATGCTGTGAACTAACACAAATGAAAACACAAAGATATAAAGAAATATGCTCCTGGTATTAAAATAGTGAATCACAGTCACAATACTCTGTTACAGCTCTCACGATCAAAAGTTAATTAGCCAACCCCAGGCTTAGAACGCCTATTTACATTTATACAAAAATGACATGAATTCGTTCCACAAATATCGGGAACCCATGAATATCTACGATCTTCAGGATGCCGAATTACAATAGAACAATCGCAGCCATAAATGAACTTGAATTAGATCGTTGCGTTCAGGCCTGAGCCGTTACACGCTATTAGCAGATTGAAATAGATTCTAACTAATTGGACTGGATGATTAATTGGATGCTCTGTCGTGGCCCACTCACAACTGGCCTCGTGGAGGAACACTTGAAATGTCACAACAACCTATGGAACTGTACTCAGGAAGGAACAGCTGGAGCCATGTATGCCTCTTCTCCAAAGGTTCAGCGAGTTGCTGCACCTGTGGTCTTTCCAAGGCTTCTGAACTATCTTTGTAAAGTCAATTCATATTATCATAAATCAAAAGATAGAGTTCATAACCATAAACAAATTAGGCATTAATAAAATGAAGCAATAATAAATTATACTTGTTGCAATCCATGCTCTACTCAGGAAGAAATTTGCTTAGGTTATGGAATGGTAAGGCAAAATAGGGAAAAAGGTATAGATAAATGTGGGCAAAAAGGGGCTATTTTGGGGCCCAACATGATCATCACCATATGTATATCCAAACATGAAGGGATCCAAAAGCACGATGGTTACTAGCACCTGTTCAATTGACAGAGTATGATGTCAGCTAGATTGTGAATGATTGGGATACACAATGGAGTGTTCCAGTTCCAGAGGAGGGAAAAAAAAGTAAGATGAAAAACAAGATGAAGAGAAATACGAAGAGATGGAAGACGAGCAGGATGAAGAGAAATACAAGGAACACGGAAAGTAGCAATAAAAAGAATTAGAACAAAGGAATGGTGTAGATGACACACTACACAAGAGATTGCACCAAGGGTAGGTGAAAAGAGGAAGGAGAAGATCGATACAGGTTCCGCAAAGAAAAATAAGAGGAGGAAAGTGAAAAAAGAGAAAGATGTCTAGTCACTGATGAAAAATGACTTGGACAATATTGGTGAATAGTTCATGGAAGTAGTAGAGGAAGCATTAGAGAAAGTGGCACAAAAGTAGGAGGAATTGCAAACAGGCATGCAGGAACAGTTGGTTGCATTGTGTTAAGTTTTGGAAGTAGCCAAAATAACACCAAGTAGTTCAGACAGAGAGCATAGGAAGAGAATGAGGCCAAGGAAGTTAGTTTCTCAACCATTAGCGACATCAACTGCACAAAAAATACTGAAGATAGCACCGAGATATTTGGATTTCCCCATAGTGGAAATGCAAGGGAGCACATTGGCGATAAGTTCAATTGAGTTAGTCTTATCACAGCTTCCAACAAATGTGTTAAACACTTTGTAGACCGGTGTGACATAGGAGATCTAGTTGCATGAATTTTAAACATCAGCAAAGTGGACCAAATTAATTACATCCAAGGAAACACTACAAGAAGAAAATAGTAAGTTGCGTAGAGACAAAGAGGATGCTACCCAGGATAAGGAAAAATTGCAGCAGGCAATGGAGAGAATTTAGAACTCCATACTAGAGGGTCAACTGGAGGTAGATATTATAGTTGAAGAGAAGGTGGCGAAGATAAGTGAACCTATTTAAGGATTTCATGCAAAGATTGTGGACTTGGAAGCAAGAATGACACCAAGTACGCCACAAGAGGAAAGACAACAAAGGGAAAAAATGGCCTGTGAAACAATAACAAACATTAAGACTTTGGAGGAAAAGTGTGTGTAGATGTATGAGGAAAGCACACAACTTTGGACACATCTCTTTGAGGATGATGAATTGAAGGAAATAGAGCAAAAAGTGCAGGATGCGCAGATGAAGGAAAGAAACCTAAAAGACAGAATGAGCACTCTGCTAGTAGCAGAGTGCATGGTTGCACTTGTAGAACATAGAAACCAGTTGATGGTTGTTAACAAGTTAAGAACACAACAACATAACATTGTGCATAAATTAGAACCACTACAAGAGGAAGCATATAGAGTGTTCAAGGAACTTGTTGCTGTTCAACCAATGGTTAAGTAAAACATGCAAGTCACTAACGAAAAACTACAAGCACCTCTGATGACGAAGATAGTAGATGGAATCATAGATCAGGAAGCAAAAGAAAAGGAACCGGTTGTGATAGCAAAGGAAACACTTCAGAAGATGATGGAGATAACAAAGGAAGCACAACAAAAGGACTAAGGTGACGTGGAATAGAAAACATGTGTGTCCATCATTGGAAAAATTGGCAGCCACAATTCCCACATGATAGCAAATTAGCATCAAATCCATGAAGTCAGAATAGGTGCCTAAGACAAATCATGATGAAGAGATTCGAAGTACTTGGTAAGTGGTTATAAAATAAGTAGTGTATTAAATACCAAAGCAATTAAGTTTTTTTTTGTTTTCGTTTCTGGGGTATATGCTACATTTTTGGGTACATACTATAGAGATGCAGAGATGAAGGGAAAACCATAGGTGTAGAGGAATGAATCTCAAGTTCGATGCTATAGGAAGTAGAGTTTCCATAAGCCGAGAGCTGAGGTAGGTACAATAGTGAGAGGCATGGTGCCACCAAAAGGATAAGTAACTGTATAGAGAGAAACCTAATGAGTAGAGTTGAGTGATGGTTGGAGCCCTGCTCATATCAATGATAAAAACGACATGTCTAGAGGGGTCGAACTCTAGTTCGAAAGGTGTTATGCAATAGTAGGAAAAATATAGAGCCGAAAGATCTTGAATAAATGAGTACGCGCATCAGCTGAAGTTTCTCGGGATGAGCAAAGGGTGAGTTTTGGGGGCATGTTAGAGCAGGTATTTGGACCAATCTTGAGTGTCATGCACTAGAAGTGGATTGTGTGATAGTTCATCAGAAGGACCAAAGAACACACAAAGCAGAAGTTATTTGGGCATTTGTGTCCACTTTGTAATGGGATCATCCATGTTGTGATGTATAATGGTTTTTGGGTTAAGGGTTTGTCATTGTTATGGTTGTTGATGAATAACCGTGATTAGGTTATTGTTAAATTACTATTCGTTTATTCTTCAACATCTTTTGTGGTTGTTGTCATAGTTGTTATTATGTTGTGTAATGCTGGGTAGTTTTGGGTCTATAATAGAGATGTGATGCATGCTGCAAAAGTTTTGTAAGATTGTTCCATAAGATAATCTTGAGGTAAACATGTTCAAAAGCATATCGATTATGTGTTTAATGTGATGAATGTTATGTTTTTTGCATGCAAGAATGTTCTATATATGTTATTACTTTAAATGAATTACTTGTTACGATTGATATGTTATCTGGCTCTATGCATTAGATGAATGAATGTTAGAACAATACAATAAATGTTTTTGTGCCTTTAGCACTGCGGAAGTTTGGTTCCTACAGTCCCCATAGATGCCTCGCGTGGGACTTTATCTGATTGGAGGTGATGTCGAAAGGGCTGGTATAAAGGGTTTTGTTGGTGAATTTATATTGTAACCTGGCTCTGCCTACTACACGCCAACAATACCCTAGAATTGTTGTAACCCACTTATGTTGCTCTAGAGAGAGAAACCTTTGTTCAAGGAAATATTTTAAACTATGATGATCAGTATTAATCTTGGAGTGTCTCCCTATTAAATAAGGGGGGCATGCTTCAACTACATGAAGGATCACCATCATCCCTTTTTCATATGTAGATTTTCCCAAATTGCAATCACATAACAACTTACTACTGAAGGCCAAAGGATGTCCTTCTTACATTAATATGATGCCAAGACAGTGGCACAAGAAATCACATTCTAAGATCAAAGTCAAGTAGTAAAGTCAGACATTGCTAAGGATGGAGTAGTGCACATGGAAACTTTTAAATTAGAGAAGACCCTCTAATCTTCCTCACTCTAGACAAAGGAAATATTCTTGAGAAATGATTTTAAGGGAGCTACATTTTTTCCATAATTTTTCACAAATTTCCTATAGTATCCAATCAAATTGTAAAAACCTCATAGGCTCTTGAGAGTTTGGTGGTAAATCTTGCATAGATGGCACTTTATTTGGGTTAACCCTCATAGTCTCATGACTCACAATTTGATCCAAATATTCAACCTTAGTGACACCAAAAGAAAATTTGGAATGCACCACAAATATCTAATGATCCTGAAGTAATTGCAAAGAATGATTAACATTATCCAAGTGGCCTTCCCATGTGATGTTTTAAATCAAGATATTGTCAAATAAAACTACTACAAAATTGTGGAGTAAAGTGAGAAAAATCTTGTTCACGAGGCTTTAAAAGGTGTATAGAGTAGTGGAAAAACCAAAAGGCATGACTAAGAACTCATAATGACCTTCCTAGAAAATAAATATGTCTTAGGATTGTCATTTTATTTCACCATGATTTTGTGTTTTCCATGTCGTAGGTCAATTTTAGTGAAGAAATTTGCAGCATGAAACTCTTCCATGAGATCGTCAATAACCGGAATTGGAAATTTATCCTTGATAGTTAACTTACTAAGAGCCCAAAAACATGGACATATGCACCAAGTGCCTTCTTTTTTTATAACCATAACCACTAGTGAGGGATAATGGATTGTACTTGAATGAATGATACCAACCTTCAACAACTCTTGAATGATGTTTTCAATTGCACTCTTTCGGGGGAAAATGGTGTCAATAAAGGTGTATATTGAGGGGTTGACTACCGATAATCAATGGAATACCATGGTTGTTCTCCTCATAGGGTTATGGATAACCCTTGGGTGTTTCAAAAACCTTTTGATGTTTGGAGAGAACCAATTATAAATCAGGATGAATGTCTTGTGGTGGCAGGTCCACAACTTGTATGGCACTAAATTGTGCAATAATACCCAAGTGGCCTTTCTTCAATGTATTGTTACTTCTCCATATGCTGGGAGGTGATAATTTCTAAAGAACCTAAAGTGATCCCTTTGAGATCATCATTGTACCCTTCCTCATTCTTTAGTAGAGATGATATATAGTTCCTTCAATTCAATGGGAACCGGTCCCAAAGTCCTTAGCCATTATGCCCCCACAATGATATCAAAGCCACCCATTTCAATAGAAAACATGTGTGTTTTCAAATGGTAGCTTCCCAATTGGAGTTTCACATTTTGACAATGACCCCCACATTTCATCGTACAACCATTGGTAATCACATTTCAAATGTTTGAGATATGATGATCATAGCAGTGGATATATTTGACCACATGCTTGTGAATAAAAAAATTGGTTATGCCACTGTCAATTAATAGAATGAATTTATGGTGCTTGATGTAGCTAGGAAACTTTATGTTTGGGGTGTTGAGAGCACCTAACCACTTGGCATTGTCAATATTTAATGAGCACCAACTACATAGTGGGCCTTAATAAATAAAGAGACCTTTTTTACTCTAATAGTCTACTTCTAACTACTCAACCTTATTCAAAGGTTATGGATGCATCCATAACATGACTAACTATTAAATTAAGGCAGTTGGCATGTGACCCTAAAAAAAGATCTTTTTCAATCTGCAATATATGGAACAAGGGTATGTTAATTATATAAAAGATACTTCAGATAAAACTATTGCACATGATCAAATTAGAACATTCTTCGTAAATAATGATAATAAGTGGTAAATCACAATTATCTAATTTGTTAATTTTATTCGAATTGTAATTGATCAACAACTACTTCCTTATAAGCTGTTGATTTCTTGCACAAACCACAACTCAATTTCCATCATGGTCCTCAAATGGGAAATTGGGTAGCTTGTTCATTCTTCTAGGATGTGAACTATTTATAAACCTGACAACATTTCTCAAAGATTTGGCCTTCCGTCAATATATATAAAATGTCCTTTATGTTGATTGTTCTATTTCATTTTGTTATAATTTGCACAAATTCTATATATATGTATACTTAGTAGATATTGGGCTCGATATAACCAATGTTTATTATCATATGTTGGCTCAACATAGTCAATCAGTTGTATGGAAAGTTTACAATGGTATCCATTAAGATGATCCCTAGCCCATGTAAGCTAGATGGGGGAATTCAATATGTTCTTTCATTTAGACAAAAATCAGTGTCCAACCTAGGAATTGGGTTTGGTTCCTAGTTCTTCACAAACTCCCATATCTCAATGGACATATCATTGTCATAAGATCATGTCCCATCTTCAACAAGAATCAAATTCAAATGTTTTTTAAGATTTCTTCTAATATTACCACCTCTAGTGTTTCTTGATGTATTTTTTGGTGTTTCTCCTTCCCTTTTTAATCATAACTACCATTTCTATACGAATCAATATTTGATAGATATAGATTCAATTTTCCTTGCAATTAATGTCAAATAACAACACAAAGTTGTAATCATCTGAATGAGCATGTGTTTGGCTAGTTACTAAGACGATTCATACATGCCATTCCTGAAAAGAGACATAAACTTAGAATTGGTTTCAAGACTTACATTGTACTAAATCACACCCTGTGTGAAAAGTACGGATTTACATTTTATTTCCTTGGTGGACAAACATATATTCAATTACTAAATACTTATACTATAAAAATATGATATTTATGTTCACATCCTAATAAGTGAATTGAGATGTGAGAGGTCAAAATTGCACCTCTTTATGCCCCCGAGATGTTGTTTAATATTCTAGTGTTAAATAACATCATTCTAGAGCCTATTTGAGGCCTTCAATGATCATTGGGGTCAAAATTTGTGATCATAGGTCTCAATATCTCAATACTATATATACATCTTATTCTATAATTCATGAAGGTCGCCATTATACAAACCTTTTATGTAGTCCTATAAACACCTTATAATTTTGAAGACCATTAGCCTTTATTTTTCTAGTTACAATAATGACTTTGTCTGAAGAATTTGGTTTCCTTATAAGTGTAATATTAACTTTTGAACCATAATTTTAATTGTTCATACTAAGAAGGTTTTGATTTAAGTATTGTTTTTGTTAACAAAACTCTATGATTCCAAATATATATTATTCATTTTAATAATAAATATTGATGATGATGATAGTAGTGGTGGTGGTGGTCGATCTAATATAGATTTGCACATGGCACTCTAATAATGCAGGAAAAAAATAAAATTACTGGACTCATTAAATAATCATAAATATTAATCAATTAATAATAATTAAATATCATATATTTTATAAATTGAAATATATCAATTATTTTAAAATTGGTCTAGTTTAATATTATAACTATCGGTAAAATGTTTTAAAAAAACACACATATATATATACTTTTTATTAATGTAAATGATTTTTCTGATATTGTTTTTATCTTAATTTAATTTTAAACTTTAATTTTAATTATTTAATTTTAATTTGATTCGTGCGTTTTCCTAATTCTTATGCTAATTTCTTTATTTTAAAATTTATTTTTAATTTAATTTATTATTATCATTATTATTTAATTTGATTTATTTTTATTTTTTAATTTGATTTTATGATTATTATTATTATTTAATTTGATTCGTTTGTATTAACGCGTTTTCCTAATTCTTATGCTATTTTCTTTATTTTTCTATTTTGTAGTTTGTTTTTTTTGTTTTGAGCTTTGAGTCTGTGTTTGCCATTTTATTAGTGTTTATTTTTCCTTGTTATTTATATATTAAATATTTAATATCTGCAATTATTGTGGCTTCATTTTTATTTATTTTTAGATAAGTGTTTGTTTTCTCTCAATGGCGAGTATATTCTTAATGATGCCACTTTTCTGGTTTATTTATGTATCTTTTTTAGAAGTTGTTTTCTATGTTTTCACTGTTCTTTCTTCTAGACTATGTTATAGGTAGAAAAGGTCGGCAAAATGTATTTGAACGCTAAATCTAAGAAGTAATATAAAGTAATATAGATAAAATAATACATTGTGGAAACTTAAAAATGGAGTTTCAAAGGGACAAACTCATATAATTTATTTTTAAATTGGAATGTAAAAACATCTTTAAGATTACTAATAAGAAACACTATCAACCAACAATAAACTAATATTATATAATAAATTGAATTATCATTATTTTATATAAAGTTTGTTATTTTAAGCATTCTTTTATTAATAATTTTTTTTTTTAATGTTATGAATTGAAATTATTTCGATAATTGATTGCCATTTTTAATTTCTCCTATAAAATTTGATCCTAAAAATTAATGGAATAATCCAATTGAACTAAACCTCATAGATACATTATAATTATATACATATACTTTAACAAATTTAGAATTGTACTTATATAAAATTTGATCGTAAAAATCAATTGGACCAATCCAATTGAACTAAACCCCATAAATACATTGTAATTATATACATATACTTTAACAAAGTCATGATTTTAATTATACAAATTCATGAAATGCAATTATTTATAGAGATGCCACGTATCAAAGAATGGAGTAAGATGACCATTTTCATTATAGAAATTCAACATTAAAAAAAATTTAATAAGCAAAATCTTAAAAAAAATTAAGATAATTTAATTTAAATTTCCATCAAGGTTTTTATTAAACTTGGTTTTTTAATGTTTTATTGATGATGATGATGATAAAGATGATGATTAACATATACTGAGACCAATTTTGGTCTATCCGACCTTAAGAAGGTTATTACTTGGTTTGCTTTAAATTTTTGTTCCTATGCTCAAAAAGCTTGGTAAGAAGCTTTCCAAGCTTACTATAGTTTTGGCAAGAAGCTTTCCAAGCTCAGTATAGTTTTGGCAAATTAGGAGGTTAGCATGGTTTGTATTGTAGCAAATACTATGAAGCTCATATCTAATGTGGGTCTAAGGAGGGCACTCTAAGAGAAAGTGATTTTCATCATCAACCTTGATAGACTCACAAAGATGACAAATCCTTTCCCCCACATAGTTTTGGGAATAGACCTCTTCTAATCTTGACTATATTAATTTTCTTCTTTAAACTAGTTACTATCTAGAGATATTTCTAATCTTCCAAATTAGGATTATAAAAATCTTATAAAATGTCACTATCAACATTATAATCATTGTCACTATCAACATAGAAAATGCACATAATCTCGGCTATTTGTTTATCAAAATTGAATTTGTAATACCACCTTTTCTCAATTAGTTTTATATCTATCAAGATTGAATTCGTAGCTGCACCTCATTTGAATTTCAAGCATCATATGAAAACCCACATGGTTTTATGTTTATTACAGTTCTGATTATTATCGTCACAAACACCTCATGTCAGTCTCAAGTTTCAACGCCACGCGAAGAAAGCCGAATAGAGATGGTTGAAAATAGCATCTCAGTGGCCATAATTTGTTGGCTTGTGGGATCAATTCTAATCTCTTCTTTGGTTTCAAAGGAGAATCATCCAAAATTACAAAAGGAAGAAAACCACAACTTGCTTATATGCCTTTCACTAGCTTCCACCATTTGCTTCTTCAATCTGATGTTGAAGGTAGCATAGAATTCAGTGCAAGTTAGTAAAAAGAAACATCCGTTGTGTGGGAGATATTACTAGTGAGAGTGGGGAAATCTTTTTAAAAGGTACTTTTAATCGGAGTTCGATTTGTTTGGACCATTGAGCCGTTCAAAAAACTGGTAAATGGTAAGTTTCAAACATATAATCAATCAATTCACTTGAATATTATATTATAGACAGATTGTACAAAGATGCAAAAAAATGTTTCTAGATCTGATCTTTTCCACATGTGTTGGTTGGTGGATATAGGACCTCGTCCAGAAAGTACAGTTAAATCATGCATTTTCCTGTCTACATGTTCCATAAACAGCTGGAAATGGGCGCAAAATGACGATATGAAATTTGACGCTACAGATTTCGAGCTCTGGTACTCCTCAAGGCTGAAGCGACACGAGGGGAACGAGTGTCTGAAAATATCTGAATCCATTGTTCCATTTCTTTTTAATGTACATCAAATGTTCTAGCTGGTAGCAACTTATGGGTTGCAAGTTTGTCACGAGATCGTTGATGCGAACAAGATGATTAAGCTATCTATATAACCTAAATATTTGTCGATCACAATTAATCAGCAATGACCTAATTCATTCATTTTTCTCATACTGTAGATTCAGCAGGATTTGGAGCTCATGGAGAAGTGGGGAATGCCATGGAATGGGTTATAATTCGCACAATGGATAGCATTACCATGTAAAATTCAAGCAGAGCAGATCTAGAAAACAAGAACAACAGTTACAATAGGCATGCAGATCTTTACTACAAATTGAGTGTAGAAACACAGGTGCAGAAACATTGGTGAAGAAACGCTTGTGCAGAAGGTTTGCAGCAGTAATTCATTATGAGTGATTTCCTGAACTAGAAACTCATAATTTCCTGAACTAGAAACACTGATTTCTAGAGTGGTGATGATGATTATGATGCCGATGGAGATGTTTTCCATTGTGAGAATTATAATCCATTCGATGGCAATCCCAGTTCTCGATGAGCTCCAAATCCCGCTGAATCTACTTGTTTTAAATTAGGTCAGTGCTGAGCTGTGATGTAGTATTTAGTTCATATAGATATAAATATACGGATCATTTCGCTAGGGTCAAGGATCTCCTAGGTATCTTGCTACCTGTAACACTCAATATACTTGAAAATGTGTGGATTGTCTTCTTACCACCATGATGCGGCCAGAGATTACCGAAAGGAACATTCCCGGACTACTGATATGGGGCCCATAAAGTCATTGCAAAAGGCTTAGTTGTGTGATAATCCAGTCTCTATAATTCCTATACAGCAATCTTGAGTTATTGTAACGCAGTGTCAGGTAACGCTGCAGGTTATATGAAAATTTCAGTTTTTTATACGCATAAATTGTTAGTGCTTGGTGACTAGAGGTTTTTAGTGATAGCCATTGATTTGAGATCGAAATAAACATCTGTTTTTTGTTTCAGCGGTTGCTATTTAGTCATCTTAGCGCATGGAACTTATTTTAGGATGTGCTGTGGAGGTTTAGCCCGAAGCTGCTCTGGTGGTAGGAGACAATTGGGATTTGAACGTGTGTTAAGAATATTGGTATCTGAAATGTCATTTATGATGCCCTAGCGAATCAACCATGTCCACACGTTCATTAACATGGGTAAAATGTTAAATGCAAAGAACATTATTTCAACCTGTATCTGATTTTGATCATCTATTAAAGAAATGATTATAAAGGTATGACATGAAATACAATCATTATAATTGCTAAGAATTGTAATTTCAATGATTATGAGTGCATTAATTAGTTAAGTTATTAGTTGGTTATAGTTTGACTACTATACTTGGTTGTCCCATAGTATTTCTTTTTCCATAGTATTGTATAGTAGTATTGTATTGTTGTGATGTAATCCTATATAAGTTTATGGTAAATAATCAAAGGAAAAATGAATATGCCTACTTGTGTTTAGTTCTTTTATGTCTTCATATTTTAACAATAATTGGGACTCAATCATTCCTTCCAACAACCCAACCTATAACCAATGGATAAAATAAATTTTTATTTATTTTCATTTATACTTAAAGTTTTAACTTTTATATATATATTTTTTATATCATGTATAATTTTTATATATCTCTCTTTAATATATTTAAACAATTTTATTTACATTTGTATTTTAAGCATTCTATAAGTTAGAAGGTTGTTTACAAGAAGCATAGTTGGGCATGCACCATTTATGACTTTTATATGTGACAATAGCAAAATGGAGGAAGTGACTTCTTACAAATATCTCGGAATTGATATTCAACACAAACTCAAATGGAACTATAGTATCGAGAAAAAGATTAATGGAGAGTGGAAAGCTTATTTGGTCTTGAATTATAAATCAACCAACATGGTCATGTGGGATAAAAAGAACTTCCTTTTTGAAACTCTTGTCATTCCTGTTATCTTATACCGTTGCGAAGTATGGGGTTGCATCATTTTCAAAGAATCTTGGAGAAAGATTGAGCAAATCTAGAAGCATTTTATAACTTATAACCTCAAAATTAATAGCAATACGCCTTATCATATTCTCCTGATAGAAGTAGTTCTTCCCCCAATTGGGAGTATGGCTATGACTAGGTATGTACAAGCACAAGATAAATAACATGAGAGACAAGAGGCTTCCTAAAATTGCTTTAATCAAGTCAAAACCACCTACCCCTCAAGTGGGGTTGGTGTAAAGATACCATGGCTTGGTTAAGCCATTGAGACATTGACAAAAATGACACTTTGCAGAATATCAATAATGTCAAAAATATTATTACATCTAATTTTAAAGAGGAAATGTGGTCCCAAAAATATTTAGAGGTTAAAAAAAATTTAAGATACTATAAAAAGGTCATTAACCCTAATGTGGAAGATAGAAGTATCTCTTGTTTTTAACTAACTCAAAGAATAAAATTAATATAGCCAAAATAAGAAAGAAGTGTTATGAGCTCCATAGCCAAACATGGCATTGGTCAAAATTAAATAATTTTTAATATGTTAACTATTTAGTTAACATCCAAAAGTATATATAAAATTAGTGGTAATATATTAAAAAATTATTAAAGTAAGTTTGTTTATTGTTGGTTGTTTATGGGTCCATGGCTTTGGGTGACCCATGGTATTTTTCCATGTTATTGGATGCCTTAAATCCTATTTAAGGACTTGAGAAAATCCATGGTATTTAGAAGATCAATTTTTTTCTTAGCATAATCAAGGTAAATTCTATGGACATGTATTCTTTCCATTTCCATATTAAGAATATTTTTATTATTTTATTGTATTATTAAAAATAGTTAACAAATTTTTTACTTTTTATTTAACAAATTAAATATTTATTTTATTTGATAAATTCATTTCATTTGTTAAATTCTCTTAAAACATCATATGTCATTAGAGGTAAATAAACAAATAATCACTATTTAAAAGATAATGACCAGTTCCATTCAATTCTACTTATTAATATGAGTTGATCATTAAATTGGTTCATATAAATATAATAATAATATGGATTTAAATTGATTCTAGATATTTTGTAATAGAAAATAATTAATATTTTTTTAGTGTATTATTGTATCAATTAAAAAGACTAAGAACACATTCAATTCAATTCTACTTATTAACATTTTTCTCTATATAGTGTGTTTTTGTATTTTTAATTCAATAATATTTTTTGCTCACGAAAAACATATTTAATAGTTTTTAATTATGTAAAAAATTCTTCAATGACTTGATTTGGTAACAATAATTTGTCAATAAGATTTGTTGCATAAGAATATTATAATAAGATGAATTTAAATCTATTTTTTATATATTTTGTAATAAAAATATTTTAATTTTGAATTTTTAAATATTAATATAATGGAAAGATTTATGTTTAATAACAAAATTTAATATATATTTTTCAAATATAATTTATGATTCGATATTATATATGGTTTCTATATATAATAGTTTCAATTTAAAAAATTATCACACTAAAAGATTAATCTTAATTTTACAAATATTTATAACGTAGTGAAAGATTTATTAATATTTTTCAAAGTTTTTATAATTCAATAAAACATTCACCCAAAAATATATATTTACATATTTTATTATTAGTCACTTAACCTTCCAATTTTCTTACTTACCCAATTATTGTACATATAAATTTATGGAGGGTTTTAAAAATTTTCCATAAACTATAGTGAGCTAAGAAAGCTTCTCTTCAAGCTTTTTGAAGATAGTAATACAAATTTAAAGCAAACTAAATAATTCATTTCTTTCTATTAAGGTCCATTAAACCAAATTTAGTCTCATCGAACGTTCATCATAATCATCATCGTCATGAAAGTTGGTCTCACACAAGACAGTCATCATCATTGTTATCACCATCACCTTTACCATCATCAATTTATTAAAATAAGATATTATTATTATTTATTATAATTTTTTTTCTTTTTAAATTTACATATAATATACTTCCTATAATAAATTTAAATATAACACATCTTGAATAACAAAAGAATAACATAAAAAAATATATAGTTTAAATATAATGTATTATATTACCATTGAATAAAAATGATTTTAGAGGAAATATTAACACAATTACAAAAGTTATAAGTGACAATTTATTTAAATTTAAATATAACAAATAACATGAAAAAATATAGTTTAAATATAATGTATTAGATTATCATTGAATAAAAATGTTTTTAAAAGATATATTAACAAAATTACCAATAACAAAATTTAAAAAGTTATAAATCATAGGTTGCAATTTATTTAGAACAATCTTTAAGATCAAAGTGCATTTTTTCATAATCACTTTAATTTTTGTTGCATATTTTCATAATCACTTTAATTTTTGTTGCATATGTAGTAATTAAAATAAAAATAATAATTTAATAATTCACTTTTTTATATTAAAAAAATATATTGTAATATTCTCAAATTATAGTTAATTGTTGTCCATATAATAATAAAAATAAAAATAATAATTTAATAATTCACTTTTTTTTATATTAAAAAAACTTATATTGTAATATTCTCTATTGAATTGAAGAGTGGTCAAAATATATTAAAATTACTAATTATAAGTACAATATTTAAAGTTATGAACTAAGGTATAATGTGTTATATGAATTTGAATAATTAAACTTGCATGAAGGTTTTGGAAGAATTATACAGTAGGAGTATGTTTTGGATTAGAGACTATGAAATTTCATTCTATATATTTTTTTATTCATATATATATATGGAAATATATATAATTATAATAGAATGATGCTAAATAAATATATTATTAATTTGATTGTTAATTATGTATATATATATATTGATATAAATTTAGATATTTAGAAATATTGATGTAAATTTAAATATGTATTGATATACATTTAAATATATATTTATGTTTTAGAAGGATTTTAGATATCTAGAAATATGTTTTAGATTAGAGATTATGAAACTTTATTCATCTATATCTTTCCTATCCATACATATAATTACAATGGAATGATATTAAATAAACATATCATTAACTCAACTGTTGATTATGTACATATGTACTAATATAAATTTAAGTTTTCTAAACAAATATAATTCATTCATTTATATTTTACAAGTTAATATTTTTATCTATGATCTTTTATTATTAACTAACTAATCTATGATTAAGTATGATAAATTTTATCCTTTATCTTATCATTGCCCTTAACTATAAATCATTTTTAACCAACATTATATCAACATATACTTGACAAATTTATATAATAATAAAATAAATAAAAATTAAACCCTACTTCAATTATATATATATATATATAAAGAAGATTCAAAGATATGGAAAAGAACAACCTTATTCCATAAGGCCTAACCCAAGTAGAGCATCATTCCTTTCAATCTCTACGAATACCGATTAAAATGTTAGGAAAAATATTTGTTGGGAAGAAACTTCATTTGAAAAAACTAAAAGGCCTTGGAAAGAGAACTCTTATTCCATAAGACCCACCCAACACAAGTAGAGCACCGTTCCTTTCATTCTATATTAATACCAAGTAACATATCGGGAAAATATTTGTTTTGGAAGAAACTTAACGAAGAAACAATTTTGTGAATGAAAACGTTTGTGTTTGTTAGAGATTACAAGGATGCATGTGTTAATTTCGTTAATTGTAAATGAATGTTTTCCATGAGAACCACAAGAGAAGTAATTTATGATGAATTGAAGAATGAACCCTTTACATTTAATATTTTCCTAGCGAGGTGGAAATGGGATGGTTTCAACATTAAAAACATAATTCGTTATGTGCAAATATGTCAATTTCGATTTAAGTAATTATAACTTACACAAAGATACTTCATTTCCTAGTTTTGCAAAGATATAAAAATCATGTTTTTGGAACACCATCAATGTGGATGTTCCCCATTAGCCTAGTGCCCAATAAGAAACCAACCAACATAACCAACTTAAACAACCCAAGGTTTGAAGGGTGCAAATAAGAAACCAACCAGCATAACCAACTTAAACAACCCAAGGTTTGAAGGGTGCTCTTTCATTGAAGACAAGGACTTCTAATGAACTTAGTGATCTAACCTAGAGTTTGAGAGATGTCACCCACCTGAGGGCGCAACCTTCTAGGGGAACACATGTGTTATTTAATTATATATTGTGTGATTTAGTTAGTATGTCATTTATTTCCAACCAAACATTGGGGCATATACATATCATATTGATTTTATCCTTGAGTGGTGTGCATCCCTAGACTATGGTTTTTGAATTGGAGAATAAGTAAGTCTATAACAATGAAAACTAATCAAGTTGTTATGATTTCTTTCAACTTTTGGGCTTCTAATTTTCTATTCTTCTCTTTGGATCAACTATAGTCTTTATTTTATTTTTTCTCGGCTTTGTTTTGCATGGAGCTCATTTCTTATCATTTGGTATAAATCAATAAGATCTTGGCCTGCTTCACTTCATACACTAAGTTTATTTGGAGGTTGGCCTGCCACACTAATCTTCTCCTTAACATAGACATATCAAGGTTTTGGGTTTATTAAGTCCATCTCCACCCCAACTACCTTCTTTAGTGGGTATTCTTGGCCTTTGGATTTATAGAACAAAGTCTTATGCAACATAACTAATCTTATATATCATTGCCTACCTATATCTATGACTCGTTTAGGTATTTTGGAGGCCATCCTCCCACCCCATGTGTGATTTGATTATGTTTTGTCACCCTTGATCAATCTTTTATAGACCCTCCCTCATCTACAATAAGTATTTTAATAAGGGTGTACATTAGAAGGTTGGATGTCATGAATTAGTGGAATACCATCGTCATGCTCCCCATAAGTCGGTGGTAAATATTTGGGTATTTAAAAAACGTATGGATGTTTGGAGAGAACAACTACAAATTAGGGTGAATGTGCGGTGTGGTTGTTTCCTTGAGTTGGATGACATTGAATTGTGCAATGATATTAGAATGGCCTTTCTTCAATAACTTGTCCATACAGTGGGAGAAGATAATTTCTAGTGAGCCTAACGTAAACCATATGAGATGATGTGTGTGCCCTTCCTTATATAATATGATAAATAGTTCCTCGAAATCCAGGGTGACTAGTCCCAAAGTCCTTAGCGATTCTTCTCTTATAAATACATCACAACCACCCAATTTATTAGAAAACATGTGGGTTTTAAGATGGTAGTTATCCATTTGGAGTTTCACGTTTTCACAACAACCACCACATTTCATAATACCCCCATTTGCTTTAATAATTTGGAAAGTGGATATAGGCCTGACATAGCAATGGCTTTCTTCAACCACTCTCCTATGAATGAAATTGTGGTTATTTCCACTATTATTTGATACAATGAATTTACGGTGCTTGATGTATCCTACCAAATTCAATGTCTTCAGTGCAAAGAACCCTGATAAGGAATGGAGTGAGATTTTGTGTTCTTCCCCAAGAGCTTGCACATTGAGGTCATCTTCCATGGGGAGAGAAATATCCCCCACTTATGGATATTGAGTATCCTCCATGGTTATATCATTGGTTTTCTAGCCTGATTATCTTCTTGGGTCAAAGATCTTGTTGTTTAGTTGTGTTTGTACCCCATTTTTATATGTTGTCCAGGTGGACTGTACACTTGTCCTAGTGGGGGGGGTGTGGGGTGGAATAATTTTTTTTGGGTTTTTTTTTTGCCAATGGTTTACGAGCCCATGGTATTTTCTCATGGTAATCCCTCTTTAAAAGGAAGGCATTGTAATATGGTTGAGTATCGTATTGTAGTATTGTTAAAAAGATCTATGTGATTGTGTGAGAGATATTGTGACAAAGTGAAGAGGAAATTGCAGCAAATGTGCTATTATTTGTATCCCTTCATTTGTTGGACGGTATAATAAAAGTACTGGCAATTTCTCTGTGGATGTATCCCATATTGGGTGAACCACGTATATTGGTCTCTCCCTTGTATTTTGTTTGTTTGTTTTATTTCTGCATCTTATTTTATGTTATTGTTCTGTGATCCTTTTTTTCTAACATATATATTATGGGTGATCATGTGTTGATAAATCTATTTGGAGTAACTTATGTTCTTTTCATTTATGCCATCTGAAATATTTTTCATCACAATTATAGAAAAATACAAGGCGCTCATGTTCGGCCATTACACCCACAGATAAATTTTGGATTTTTAGTGGTTGTGGGTTGGAAATTTTGTAAGTAGAATCCATGGGGGACATAGTGCAAGGCATAAATGAAATTCATTTGGGTTGGTCGTAGATTACTATTTCACCTTCTCAAGCTCTATCAAAGATTTCTAACGATGTTGTAGGGAACTACATAATGACACATGCTCGAATTTCCTCCTTCAGAACAATGATGAATCATTCCCCAAAAAAGGAATTAGATAGGACCTCTATGCAGATTTCCAATTGTTTAAATGTTGTAACATAGACCAAAATTGTGCCACTCTTGGGTAATTTGATCAACCGTCCTAAGTAGTGAGTGTCCCTTTTAGAACGATCATGAAGGATATTCATGAATTATCTCCAAGGGACATAAATACGATAAGGTTTATAGTACCATTTCCACCATTTCCAAAGTTCTAAGTCTAGATATAAGACTCCCTGATGTAGGAGCATTGGGGCATAGGAAAAATAGTCGAAGTTGACCGACAGAAGAAGGTCAACCAGGGGGATTTCCGATGACCACTGGTGCGAAGGAGATTGGCAGTCGAATCCAATTAGTCGAGCAAGAAGTTGTTGAAGTATGGTCGATAGGGGTAAAGGTCGACATTGACAAGAGTAGAGATTGAAGGAGTCGAGATGTCAACAAGGTTGAACATCGACACCGATGAAAGTGGCAGAGGCCAAGTAAGGAGGATGGGGCGGAATTGAGGCCGTAGAGACTAATTGAAGCCAATAGGTTAAGTCTAGGATTGAAAAAGCACAGTATGGTTGACATGTCATAAAGGACTGTGGTAAGGCTGACAATTGTACGAAAGTCAGAGGTGCAGGATTCAAGGCAGCAGTCGTTGAAGGTTGTTGAGGAATTTAAAGGCAGTTAAGAAGGTGGTTGAGACCAGGCTAGGTGTCACCACAGGAGGAGGTTGTGCAACATGGATAAGGGGGGCTAACAACTGCAGCATCCGTCGGGTTAGAGGTCAAGCGACGGACAGAGTAAGGACGTCTTGGGGAATGGAGTGACCTCAGGAGTAGTAGAGAACATAGTAGAAGATTAGTGCGAAGGAACAGAGGAAGGGATCGCTCATCACTCATTCATTCTTGCATTCAATACAGGAATGAGAGCAGGAGAGGATCACACACAGAGATAAACACACTATTTACTTCTGTATATTGTAACAAGCTTAGGCCGACTAGTTTAATAGATTGCATGTAACTTTGTAATTCATTCAAGTAATAGAAGAAGCCAACTTCTTGGTGTTCCAGTTCGCATCTCGTCTTTGTGAGAAATTTGTGTGTTTGTGTGTTATTGTTAAGAAAGAGGTTTCGACCAGGACCCCCCCTTGCTCCAGGTGGTATCTTAGTAGCAATATCCAGAAGATAGGAGAGATCCTGATACCAGCATGCATAGCATCAAGTGGTTTCGAGCGACAAAATATTGAGAACAGGAAGAACCTGTGAGTGCGTATGCATATCTAGCTGCGGTTGGGTAGAGTTGTGCACGAGACTCCGGTTGTGATTGGACTAGAGGAGATCCACAGTCAAATGAATGGATCAAAGAGGTGTAAATGTACAAGGTGTAGGACATAGAGTGCAAGGCAAGTGAGTTACCGTTGATCGTGAAATGTTCAACGAGTGCATGTGAACAATGATAAATTTGACCAGTGAGGTTGCAGCGATCAAAGAAATCCAGAGACGTGGATGCATTCCTGATGCACTTGACCATAATGATGAAGAAGTCGAGGAAGTGGAAGCTCGAGAAGCAGTGTAAGAAGAACCAGAAGGTAAACTGATCAAGCTACTGTCAGAGATGAGGGGTAGAACAAAGATGGAGGTGCATACCTACTCAGGAAGTCTGGATCCATAATACTTGATCGAGTGGTTCAGAGAGATGGAGAAATACTTTGACATAGAGCAGATAGAGGATGCTAAACGGATTAAAAATGCATGTCTGAGATTGAAGGGTCATTCCTCATTGTGGTGGGACAATGTATAGGCTGACAGAGTAAAAAAAGGTAAGGATAAAATCAAGTCTTGGGACAAGATGGTTGCCAAGCTGAAAGGGAAGTTCCTTCCTAGTGAATATGTGATTTCCTTGTTCAGGAAGTTACAAAACTTTTGAAAAAAAGAGATGACCATGAAGGAATACACAAAAGAGTTATATATACTGTCGATAAGATCTGGTCAAACCGACGAAGGACAAGAAGCTGTTGCAAGATATGTAAATGGCTTGAAGTATGCCATACAGGATGAGTTGAGTCTGTCGAGGTCCAGAGTTGTTGGTGAAGCCTACCAGTTAGCTCTGGAGGCAGAAGAGAAACTGTCGAGGAGAACCGCATCAACTAGAGAGAGGATGACTGGTCGAGGTGTGAAGATTGTTTTTGTGAAGGGACAAAGTAGTGAAACCATGAGAGAAGTCATTGAAGATGAACGACGTGTGGAAGGGACATTGACTATAGATAAAGCACAAGGAAACTGATGGGAAGGTTGAGAGACCCGCAATCAGGGTGCGTATGGTCGAAATGGTCTAGTAGAGAAGAAAGGAGCTAAAAGACCAGCTGTAGTCTGTTATAAGAGACACAAAGCTTATGAATGCACGGAGAATCTACATGTGGCAGAGGAGTCGAAACCCAGACGTCGAAGAGATGACCAGGGAAACGAAAAGATGGATTCAACATCCGAAAGTGGTGAAGATGGTAGGGAAAAAGTTCAAAACATGATAGCCAGGAGAACGTTGGTCCAGGACAACCAATGCGAAGAGGGGCATCCGGCACAATGGAAGGCTATCTTTCAGACCAAAGTGTTGATCAGCAATAGGTATCGCAAGACCATTGTCGATGGTGGAAGTACAGAGAATTTGGTGTCGACGGAGGTCATCAACAAGTTGGGTTTGAGATGTCAGCAACACCCAAATCCATACAAGTTATCCTGTTTACAGAAAAGACATCATGTGGAGGTAACCAGATAGTTCCTGATAAAATTTAATGTTAGGAAACTTGAAGATAGTGTACTGTGCGACGTGGTCCCAATGGACGCTTATCATATGTTGTTAGGGAGGCCATGGAAATATGATCGGAAGATGATCTATGATGGTCGATCCAACACAGTGACAGTGTGGAAAAATGGCACGCGGAGGATGTTGAAGCCAAAGTAGGAGGATCAAGCCGACTGCAGGCAGGGAGAGAGAAACTATTGGGAGAAAAGAGTGTTGATGTGCTCAGCAAAGGAATTCCTAGCAGAGGAAGAGAAATAGTCAGGATTTTTTTCCGTCATTCTCAAAGGACCATGTGTCGAAAGGTCGATGACAAAGAGAATTTTAGTCAAAGTCGAAGAGATGCTCGATGATTTCAGGAGCATAATAGTTGACGAGGTACCGACAATATTACCACCAATAAGAAGCATATCCCATCAGATCGACTTGATTCAAGGATTGAGTTTTCCAAACAAGGCACCACATAGAATGACTCCGAAAGAGGGTCAGGAACTCAATTGACAAGTCTGAGAGTTTTTAGACAGAGGATTAATCAAAGAAAGTCTGAGCCCGTGTGCGGTACTAGCTGTACTAGCATTGAAGAAGTGTGGAGAATGGAGGATGTGTACAGACTCCAGAGCTATCAATAAGATCACGATCAAGTACAGGTTTCCATTCGCAAGGATGGACTACTTGATGGATTGTTTGAGTGGAGCGATATACTTCACCAAAATCGACCTGAAGAGTGGGTACTAGATCAGGGTCAGAGAAGGCGATGAATGGAAAACATCCTTCAAGATGAAGGAAGGACTGTATGAGTGGTTAGTCATTCCATTTGGATTGACTAATGCACCCAGTATGTTCATGAGGTTGATGAAAAAGTACTGAAACCATTCTTGGGAAGTTTGTCATAGTGTACCTCGACAACATCTTCATATTCAGTCGAACCAAAGTCGAATATTTGGATCATATTCGACAAGTGTTGCAGAAGCTACAAGAAGAGAAACTGATGGTCAACCTACAGAAGTGTTTCTTTACGAAGGAAGAACTAACGTGCTTGGGATTTGTAATCTCGGGTAAGGAGTTAGTGATGGACCGAGAAAAGGTGAAGGCAATATTAGAGTGGCCAGAACCAACAATCACAACAGGAGTGCGAAGTTTCCATGTACTTGCTAGTTTCTACAGGAAGTTCATCAGAGGATTCAGTCGGATATGTGCACCGTTGAGGGAGTGCATGAAGAAAGGGGAGTTTAAGTGGTCAAAAGCTGCCCAGAGGGCCTTCGACAAGTTAAATAAGAAGGTGACTGAGAGCCCTATGTTAGCAATCCTAGATTTTGACAAAGTTTTCCAATTCGATTGCGATGCGAGTGGAATGGAAATTGGCGCAGTGTTGAGCTAGGAGGGCCGACCAATTACATTATTTAGCGAAACATTGGATGACGTGAGGCAAAAATATTCAGTCTATGACCAGTAGTTCTATGCTATTGTGCAAGCATTGAAAAAGTGGAGGCATCATTTTCTTCCCAAGGAATTGTTGTTATACATAGATCACCAAGCACTGAGGTACTTGAATACTCAGTCGAAGTTGAACCAGTGGCACATGAAGTGGGTTGAATTCTTACAGGGATATACCTTCATGTTGCAACATAAGTCAGGAAATTCGAACAAGGTTTCCGATGCACTGTGTCGAAGAGTTGCATTGTTGAACACGACAACAATTCAAGCAACAGGAATAGAATCAGTGAAGACAGAGTATGAGAACGATGAGGATTTTGTGAACGCATGGAAGGCTAGTCGCGAACCATGGAGTGTTGAAAAAACTCCATATTTGAATTATTTTAACCAAGAAGGATACCTATTCAGGGGACAACAATTGTGTATTCCCAGAGGGTCTGTAAGAGAGAACCTAATCTGAGAGCTACATAGTGGCAGATTAGTAGGTCATTTTGGCATCGACAATACCAAGGCGTTGGTCGAAGAAAAGTATTATTGGCCAGGAATGATGACAGATGTTGGTAGATGGGTATGATAGTGTCGAATTTGCATGTTGGAAAAGGGAATAATTGATAATATGGGGTTGTATGCACCATTACCAGTTCCAAATATCCCATGGGAACACCTGAGTATGGATTTTGTGCTAGGATTGCTGAAGACATAGCAAGGAAACGACACAATATTTGTATTAGTCGACAGATTTTCGAAGATGAAACACTTTATTGTGTGTTAGAAGACAAGTGACACCACGAGCATTGTTGTACTATTCTTCAAGGAGATAGTCATATTGCATGGGTTTCTAAAGAGTATAACATCGGACAGAGATACCAAATTTATGGGTCATTTTTGGAGAACCCTGTGGAAGAAATAGGACACGAAGTTGCAGTTTAGCTCGGCATAGCATCCCCATACTGATGGATAGACTGATGTGGTAAACAAAAGTTGGGAAACCTTCTGAGATGTTTGATGACCGACAGACCCAAGCAGTGGGAGAACATGTTGCTGCAAGCAGAGTTCGGATACAACAATTCTATGAATCGGTCGACAGGTATGAGCCCATTCCAGATTGCTCAAGGTTGAAGCCCACATGGAGTGGTGGATTTGGTCGAGATACCGAAAAAAATCAGAAAGAGTACAGATGAAGAAACATTTGCAGAGCATATGAAGGAAGTGCATGAATATGTATGCAAGTGCATTGAAAAGAGAAATGCGACATACAAGTTGATAGCCAATAGGAAGAATAGGCTACAGTCATTTAGTGATGGAGACTTAGTTTATGTGCACTTGAGGAAAGAGAGGTTCCGGAAAGGAACATACAATAAGTTGAAGATGAAGAAGATTGGACCATGTAAGATCCTGAATAAGATTTCAGATAATTCTTATGTGTTGGAGTTGCCGAAGGAATTTAACATTTCTCCTACGTTCAATGTCTCAGATCTATACAAATATGAAAAGGATTCAACAAGCAGCAATGCAAAAGTGTCGAACATCGACTGGATAGGGAAAATTCCATATCGACACGAGTAACAGATCACTGAAGTAGTAAATGAACACAAATTCGGACGCACGATGAGTTCACTGAAGAAAGAATATTTAGTTAGATGGAAGGATAATGAATCAAACGAGGCGACATGGATTTCAAAAGAAGAATACAAGACACTGACGGAGCAGTTGAGTTCTTTTTCACCTAGGGAGTCTAATGCAAGAGCATCGGGGCCTAGGAAAAATAGTCAAAGTTGATCAACAAAAGAAGGTCGACCAGGGGGATTGCCAACGACCACTGGTGTGAAGGAGATTGGCAGTCAAAGCCAAGTAGTCGAGCAGGAAGTTCTCGAAGTATGGTTGATAGGGGTAAAGTTCAACATCGACAACAGCAGAGAACGAAGGAGTCGATATGTCGACAAGTTCAAACATCGACACCGATGAAAGCGGGAGAGGCCAAGCGAGGAGGATAAGGCAGAATAGCAGTCGTAGATACTAAGTGAAACCGACAGGTTAAGTCAAGGATTGACAAAGAATAGTATGGTCGAGATGTCATAAGGGACCATGGTAAGGCCAACAACTGTAGAAAAGTCAGAGGTGCAGGATTCAAGGCAACATCCGTTGAAGGTTGTTGAGGAAGTTAAAGGCAGTTAAGAAGGTGGTTGATACAAATACTATTTAATAAACATACCCCTTTTCTTAACCACCGATAGTGGGTTCTTAAACAAAAGCTAAACATTAAACTAATTAATATAAACATAAAACAAATATTATTTAATAAACATGCCCCTTTTCTTAACCACCAATAGTGGGTTCTTAAACAAAAGCTTAACATTAAACTAATTAATATAAACATAAAACAAATACCATTTAATAAACATACCTCTTTTCTTAACCACTGATAGTGGGTTCTTAAACAAAAGCTAAACATTAAACTAATTAATATAAACATAAAACAAATACTATTTAATAAACATACCCCTTTCCTTAACCACCACCTAACTTAGCTTATTTAGATCTTAATCAAGATTCATTTAAGAATTACAAGATACAACGACCATGAAAGGAATCCCTATTGTACACTTGTTAAACTCAAGTTAATCTTGTTGAGAAGTGCAAAATCCTGGATAATATCTAAACACCTATCGGTGTAACTATTGGTGTAACTAAGCGTAAAAAACAAGTAACAAATAACTTGATTATGGAACTTAACTTGTGCATTTCCATATTCACTGAGCTAATTTAATTTTACTTATAAAAATATATATATATACCATATTTGTACAAAATGCTTTATGGAAATCCCAACACTGATCATGGGTTCCATATTTAGCATATGTTAGTATCATGAAATAGAGGAGTAGCCTCTTCTGTTTTCTATTTTGTGGCATCCATGTGCGGTTTCCGTTTCTTAATGGCATATTAGAGCACCAGAAACTGGAAGGCAATAAATCCAAAGGGAATCCCTTTTTCATATGTAGATTTTCCCAAATTGCAATCACATAACAACTTACTACTGAAGGCCAAAGGATGTCCTTCTTGCATTAATATGATGCCAAGACAGTGGCACGAGGAATCACATTCTAAGATCAAAGTCGAGTAGTGAAGTTAGACATTTCTAAGGATAGAGTAGTGCACATGGAAACTTTTAAAGTAGAGAAGACCCTCTCATCTTCATCACTCTAGACAAAGGAAATATTCTTGAGAAATGATTTTAAGGGAGCTACATTTTTTTCATAATTTTTCACAAATTTCCTATAGTATCCAATCAAATTGTAAAAACCTCATAGGCTCTTGAGAGTTTACTGGTAAATCTTGCATAGATGGCAGTTTATTTGGGTTAACCCTCGTAGTCTCATGACTCACAATGTGATCCAAATATTCAACCGCAGTGACACCAAAAGAAAATTTGGAATGCACCACAAATAACTAATGATCCTGAAGTAATTGCAAAGAATTGTTAACATTATCTGAGTGGCCTTTCGATGTGATGTTGTAAATCAAGATATTGTTAAATAAAACTACCACAAAATTGTGGAGTAAAGTGAGAAAAATCTTGTTCATGAGGCTGTAAAAGGTGTATAGAGTAGTGTAAACACCAAAAGGCATGACTAAGAACTCATAATGACCTTCATGGAAAATAAATATGTCTTAGGATTGTCATCTTATTTCTCCAGGATTCCGTGTTTTCCATGTCGTAGGTCAATTTTAGTGAAGAACTTTGCACCATGAAATTCTTCCAAGAGATCATCAATGACCAGAATTGGAAATTTATCCCTCATAGTTAACTTACTAAGAGCCCAAAAACATGGACACATGCACCAAGTCCCTTATTTTTTCATAACCATAACCACTAGTGAGGGATAATGGATTGTACTTGATTGAATGATACCAACCTTCAACAACTCTTGAATGATGTTTTCAATTACACTCTTTCGGTGGAAAATGGTGTTAATAAAGGTGTATATCTAGGGGTTTACTAGCGGGAACCAATGGAATACCATTGTTGTTCTCCTCATAGGGTTATGGATAACCCTTAGGTGTTTCAAAAACCTTTTGATGTTTAGAGAGAACCAATTATAAATCAGGATGAATGTCTTGTGGTGGCAAGTCCACAACTTGGATGGCACTGAATTGTCCAATAATACCCAAGTGGCCTTTCTTCAATATATTGTTACTTCTCCATATGGTGGGAGGTGATAATTTCTAAAGAACCTAAAGTAATCCCTTTGAGATCATCAGTGTACCCTTCCTCATTCTTTAGTAGAGATGATATATAGTTCTTTCAAGTCCATGGGAACCGGTCCTAAAGTCCTTTGCCATTATGCCCCCACAATGATATCAAAGCCACCCATTTCAATAGAAAACATGTGTGTTTTCAAATGGAACCTTACCAATTGGAGTTTCACATTTTGACAATGACCCCCACATTTCATCATACAACCATTGGTAATCACAATTCAAATGTGTGAGATATGCCGATCATAGCAGTGGATATATTTGACTACATTCTTTTGAATAAAAAATTTGGTTATGCCACTGCCAATTAATAGAATGAATTTATGGTGCTTGATGTAGCGAGGAAACTTTATGTTTGGGGTGTTGAGATCACCTAACCACTTGGCATTGTCAATATTTAATGAGCACCAACTACATAGTGGGCCTTAATAAATAAAGAGACCTTTTTCACTCTAATAGTCTACTTCTAACTACTCAACCTTATTCAAAGGTTATGGATGCATCCATAACATGACTAACTATTAAATTAAGGCAGTTGGCATGTGACCCTAACAAAAGATCTTTTTCAATCTGCAATATATGGAACAAGGGTATGTTAAGTATATTAAAGATACTTAAGATAAAACTATTGCACATGATCAAATTAAAACATTCTTAGTAATTAATGAATATAAGTGGTAAATCACAATTACCTAATTTGTTAATTTTATTCAAATTGTAATTGATCAACAACTCCGTCCCTATAAGCTGTTGGTTTCTTGCACAAACCACAACTCTATTTCTATCATGGTCCTCAAATGGGAAATTGGGTAGCTTGTTCATTCTTCTAGGATGTGAACTATTTATAAACCTGACAACATTTCTCAAAGATTTTGGCCTTCCATCAATATATAGAAAATATCCTTTATGTTGATTGTTCTATTTCATTTTGTTATAATTTGCACAAATTCTATATATATGTATACTTAGTAGATATTGGGATAGATATAACCAATGTTTATTATCATATGTTGGCCCAACATAGTCAATCAGTTGTATGGAAAGTTTACAATGGTATCCATTAAGATGATCCCTAGCCCATGTAAACTAGATGGTGGAATTCAATATGTTCTTTCATTAATACAAAAATCAATGTCCAACCTAGGAATTGGGTTTGGTTCCTAGTTCTTCACAAACTCCCATATCTCAATGGACATATCATTATCATAAGATCATGTCCCATCTTCAACAAGAATCAAATCCAAATGTTTTTTAAGATTTCTTCTAATATTACCACCTCTAGTGGTTCTTGATGTATTTTTTGGTGTTTCTCCTTCCCTTTTTTAATCATAACTACCATTTCTATATGAATCAATATTTGATAGATATCTGTTCAATTTTCCTTACAATTAATGTCAAATAACAACAACCAAGTTGTAATCATATGAATGAGCATGTGTTTGGCTAATTACCGAGACGATTCATACATGCCATTCCTGAAAAGAGACATAAACTTAGAATTGATTTCAAGACTTACATTGTACTAAATCACACCCTCTATGAAAAGTACTGATTTACATTTTATTTCCTCAGTGGAAAAACATATATTCAATTACTAAATACTTATACTATAAATATATGATATTTATGTTCACATCCTGATAAGTGAATTGAGATGTGAGAGGTCAAAATTGCACCTTTTTATGCCCCTGAGATGTTGTCTAATATTCTAGTGTTAAATACCATCATTCTAGAGCCTATTTGAGGCCTTCAATGATCTTTGGGGTCAAAATTTGTGATCATAGGTCTCAATATCACAATACTATATATACATCTTATTCTATAATTAATAAAGGTCGCCATTATACAAACCTTTTATGTAGCCCTATAAACACCTTATAATTTTGAAGACTATTACCCCTTATTTTTCTAGTGACAATAATGACTTTGTCTGAAGAATTTGATTTCCTTATAAGTGGAATATTAACTTTTGAACCATAATTTTAATTGTTCATAGTGAAAAGGTTTTGATTTAAGTATTGTTTTTGTTAACAAAACTTTATGATTCCAAATATATATTACTCATTTTAATAATAAATATTGATGATGATAATGGTGGTGGTGGTGGTCAATCTAATATGGATGTACACATAACACTCTAATAATGTGCAAAAAAAAATAAAATTATTCCGCTCATTAAATCATTATAAATATCAATGAATTAATAATAATTAGATATCATATATTATATGAATTGAAATATATCAATTATTTTAAAATTGGTCTAGTTTAATAGTATAACTATGGATAAAATGTTTTAAACACACACATATATATATACTTTTTATTAATTTAAATTACTTTTTGAAATTGTTTTTATCTTAATTTAATTTTAAACTTTAATTTTACTTATTTAATTTTATTTTGATTCGTTTATATTGAGGCCTTTTCCTAATTCTTATGCTAATTTCTTTATTTTAAAATTTATTTTTAATTTTTTAATTTAATTTATTATTATCATTATTATTTTATTTGTTTTATTTTTATTTTTTAATTTGTTTTTATTATTATTATTATTTAATTTGATTTGTTTATATTAAGGCGTTTTCATAATTCTTAGGTTATTTTTTTATTTTTCTATTTTGTAGTTTGATTTTTTTGTTTTGAGTTTTGAGTTTGTGTTTGCCATTTTATTATACTTGTTGAAGGCAGAGTATATAACAATCGATTTGAATTCAACTTTTAATTAATTTCCCAAAAAAAATTTAACAATGAAACAAATTTTGTTATAGTTTTCTAGAAATAATATATTAAATTGAATAATTTAAATATTAAAAATTAATTTCTAAATTTCTAAAATATATATTTATTGTTTTCTTATTGGATAACATCTATGATGTACCAAATTTTCCCTGGTTTTATTAAGATTTGTAAAAAATAATAAAAAAAAAAATTTAAATATAATAAAAATAATAAAAAACCTTTAACTTGACACATATCCATGTTGTATATAAACCTGTACTTATGTCTGCATTAAATATGCAAATCTTAATGCAGGTATTGAAACAACGTTCTCATTTCTACTTCGTTCACGTGACAAAGAGTACGTTCTATTTATTATGCAATATATTCTACCAGTCCCAACATACTCGATAGATTTGGACGTGGTTGTAATACCATGTTTATGTATTGTTTGATCAACCAAAACTAAACATAGTGGCTAAATTGCAGAAAAACATTATATGCCACTTCCTACCCGTTCATAACACATGAGTTCACCGTATAGCACAAGAATCAAAGTAGGTTCGTTATTTTCACTTTTAGAGTTTCTCACATCATTGGTATAGACTATAATTAGTTGAGCCTAAATTTTATGGATCACATGACAAATGAATGATATATAAAATTTTATGAATCACATGACATTTAATATAAAAATTTATTTAATTTTATTTTAAAAATATATTTATTGATTATATTACATTCCTTTTTTTAAATTATATCTTAAATATATGATATAAAAATATTTTTATTTTTATTTTTATAAATTAAATATATAATTTAAAAATAATATATTAAACTAGTTTTTAAGATAAAAATAACATATTTTATCATAAAAGGATGAAATTTACATAAAAATATACCATTTAAAAAAAATTAATGGAAAAAAATATGAATATTATAAAATTAAGGTGATTTTAACTCATATATATATAGGATCATTTATTTAGCATAAGTGTAGAAATTTTAGTCATAAGGGTTTGTGATGAAAAAGCTAATAAACAAAATAAGAATTCTCAACTTTTAATTTATTAAACTTCTAATTCATTAACTTTGATCAATTAACTTGCAAATAAATTTTTTTAGTATTTTAACTTTTCAATCTCTAATCCTTAACCTTTAATCCACTAACCAAATAAGGCCCAACACTTAATCTCTAATTGCTAATCCATTAATAAGTGTAGAAATTTTAGTCATAAAGGTTTGTGATGAAAATGTTAATAAACATAATAAGAATTCTCAACCTTTAATTTATTAAACTTCTAATTCTTTAACTTTGATCAATTAACTCATCGATAATTGTTTTTTAGTATTTTAACTTTTCAATCCCTAATCCTTAACTTTTAATCCACTAACCCAATAAGGCCCAACACCTAATCTCTAATTGCTAATCCATTATCTCAGGGGCCTCTAACCTTCTAATTCATTCATCATATTTAACCATTAAGCCATTAAATCCCTAACACATTAACCCTCTAAATTTAAGTTAAACATGAACCACTAACCCAACTCATTACCATGAAGGTCCTAATACCTAACCCATTATCTCTTAAATCATTAATCCAACCTAACCCCAACCACTCCATACTATAATCATTACTACAATACAAACCTTCCTAACCTCCTAACCTACCAAAACTATAGTGAGTTAGGAAAGCTTCTCTTCAAGTTTTTTGGAGCATAGGAAGAAAATTTTAAAGCAAACCAAATAATTCCCTTCTTTTCTCTTAAGGTCCGATAGACCATAGTAGGTTTCAACAAACATTAACCATCATCATCATCAACAACTAAGTCATTCACCATTAACCCCACTAACCAATACATCCCCTCGTGATTAATCCACGAACTCACAAACCCTTTAATCATTGACCAGCCAATACACTAATGTGCCTTAACCACTAGTCCATTAATGCTTTTACTTTTGGACTATATACAATTATTAATTAAATTATTTATAAACTATTTTCATAAGGCAAGTATAAGCACCTTTGTTGCTATTTACTCCATGGAGAGCTAATATATTAAAACATTTTTAAACTATTATTACTAAACTATTTTCATCTTAATTTTTACTTTTAGACTATATACAATTATTAATTAAATGACTTATAAACTATTTTCAAAAAGCTGGTATAAGCAGCTTTATTGCTATTTTTACTTGTTAGTATTTATTTTTCCTTATTATTTATAAATTAAATATTTAATATCTACCACAATCATTTTTAGATAGGGGTTTGTTTTCTCCCCATAACGAGTATATTCTTAATGATGTCACTTTTCTCGTTTATTTATGTATCTTTTTTTGAAGTTGTTTTCTATGTGTTCACCGTTCTTTCTTCTAGTTTTGAAGATTGACTATGTTATAGGTAGAAAAGGTCGGCAAAATGTATTTGAACGCTGAATCTAAAAAGTAATATAGACAAATAATACATTGTGGAAACTTAAATTAAAAATGGAGTTTGGAAGGACAAACTCATATAATTTATTTTTAAATTGGAATGGAAAAGCATCTTTAAGATTATTAGTAAGAAACACTATAAATCAACAATAAACTAATATTATATAATAAATTGAATTATCAATATCTTATATAAAACTTGTTGTTTTGAGCATTCTCTTATTAATGATTAAATATATTTTTTTAAATGTTATGAAATGAATTTTTTTCATGTAAGTGATTGCCATTTTCAATGTTTTCGATAAAATTTTCAAATTATTTATTAAAATTTGATCCTAAAAATTAATGGGCTAATCGAATTGAACTAAATCTCATAAATACAATATAATTATATACATATACTTTAACAAATTCATGAGTGTAATTAAATATAAAATTTGATCTTAAGAATTAATTGGACTAATCTAATTAAACTAAACCTCATAAATACATTGTAATTGTATACATATATTTTAAAAAATTCATAATTGTAATTATATACAAATTCATGAAATGCAATTATTTATAAAGATGCCATGACATCTCATAAATACATTGTAATTATATACATATACTTTGACAAATTAAATTCATGATTGTAATTATATACAAATTCATGAAATGTAATTATTTTTACAGATGCCATGACATTTAATTAGGGTACCAAATAATTGAGTAAGATAACTATTTTTATTATAGAAATTCAACATTGCAAAAAATTTAAGAAGCAAAATTATAAAAAAAATTAGATAATTTAATTTAAATTTTTATCAAGGTTTTATTAAACTTGGTTTTTCTAATGTTTTAATGATGATGATGATAATCTTAAGAAGGTTGTTACTTGGATTGCTTTAAAGTTTTGTTCCTATGTTCAAAAAGCTTGGTAGAAAGCTTTCCAAGCTCACTATAGTTTTGGCAAGTTAGGAGGTTAGCAAAGTTTGTATTGTAGCAAATACCATGAAACTCATATCTAATGTGGGTGTAAGCATGGCACTTTAAGAGAACTGATTTTCATCATCAATGCTCATAGATTCACAAAGATGGCAAACACTTTCAGTCCAAAGAGTTTTGGGAGTAGACCAATGTTCATAGGAGTTCTTTCTAATCTTGACTATATTAATTTTCTTCTTTGAACTAGTTACTATCTAGAGATATTTATGATCTTCCAAATTAGGGTTAATGACCTCCTTATAATATTTTATAAAATGTCACTATCAATATTATAATCAATCTCACTATCAACATAGAAAATGCACATCATCTCAACTTTTTGTTTATCAAAATTGAATTTGTAATACCACCTTTTCTCAACTTTTTGTTTATCAAAATTGAATTTGTAATACCACCTTTTCTCAATTAGTTTTATGTCTATCAAAATTGAATTAGTAGCTGCAACTCATTTGAATTTCAAGCATCATATGAAAAACCACATGGTTTTATGTTTATTACAGTTCTAATTGTTATCGTCAAACACCTCATCTCAGTCTCAAGCTTCAACAACACGCGAAGAAAGCCGAATAGAGATGCTTGAAAATAGCATCTCACTGGCCATAATTTGTTGGCTTGTGGGATCAATCCTAATCTCTTCTTTGGTTTCAAAGGAGTATCATCCAAAATTACAAAAGGCAGAAAACCCAAGTGATATTTGAAAGTTATTTGGTTCCACAACTTGCTTCCACCATTTGCTTCTTTAATGTCTCCTTGATTCGTGACTAATGTTTATCTGAGCATTTTACAACAACGGAAAACGCGCTTATATGCATGTACGGCGAAATCTTTTTAAAAGGTACTTTTAATTGGAGTTCGATTTGTCTGGACCAGTGAACCGTTCAAAAAAATGGTAAATGGTAAGTTTCAAACATATAATCAATCAATTCACTCCAATATTATATTGTAGACAGATTGTACAAACGATGCAAAAAATGTTTATAGATGTGATCTTTTCCACATGTGTTGGTTGGTGGACCTCTTCACAGAAAGTGCAGTTAAATCATGCATTTCCCTGTCTACATGTTCCACAAACAAGGTGGAAATGGGCTCAAAATGACGATATGAAATTTGACGCTACAGATTTCGAGCTCTGGTACTCCTCAAGGCTGAAGCGACATGAGGGGAACGAGTGTCTGAAAATATCTGAATCCATTGTTCCATTTCTTTTTAATGTACATCAAATGTTCTAGCTGGTAGCAACTTATGACTTGCAAGATCGTCACGAGATCGTTGATGCGAGCGAGATGATTAAGCTATCTATATAACCTAAATATTTGTCGATCACCATTAATCAGCAATGACCTAATTCATTCATTTTCCACATACTGTAGATTCAGCAGGATTTGGAGCTCATGGAGAAGTGGGGAATGCCATGGAGTGGGTTATAATTCGCACAATGGATAGCATTACCATGTAAAATTCAAGCACATCAGATGTCGAAAACAAGAACAACAGTTACAATAACAAGAGTTGCATGCGGATCTTTATAGCAAATTAAGTGTAGAAACAGATGCATGGGGATCTTTACAGCAAACAGCAAATTGAGTGTAGAAACACAGGTGCAGAAGGTTTGCAGGGGTAATTCATTATCATTAAAGGCAACCATAATCATCATTATTGTTCTAGAAATCTGTCTTTCTCCGGACAAACCGATTTCCTGAACCAGAAACACTGATTTCTAGAGCGGTGATGATGATTATGATGCCGATGGAGATGTTGCCCATTGTGAGAATTATAATCCATTCGATGGCAATCCCAGTTGTCCATGAGCTCCAAATCCCGTTGATTCTACTTGTTTTAAATTAGGTCAGTATTGAGCTGTGATGAAGTAGTATTTAGTTCATATAGATATAAATATAAGCATGATTTCGCTAGGTTCAAGGATCTCCTAGGTATCTTGCCTTCTTACCACCATGATGCGGCCAGAGAATACCTAAAGGAACATTCCCGGAGTACTGATTTGGGGCCCCATAAAGCCATTGCAAAAGGCTTAGTTGTGTGATAATCCAGTCTCTATAATTCCTATACAGCAATCTTGACATATTGTAACGCAGTGTGAGGTACCAGTGCAGGTTATATGAAAATTTCAGTTTTTTATACGCATAAATTGTTAGTTCTTGGTGACTAGAGGTTTTTACTGATAGCCATTGATTTGAGATCGAAATAAACATCTGTTTTTTTGTTTCAGCGGTTGCTATTTAGTCATCTTAGCGCATGTAACTTATTTTAGTCTTATGGCTTGTATATGGACAGGTTGCTTATTTCTAAGGTGGCACTCGAGCTGCCTGGCATGGTCGCTGAATGTTTCGCTCAAGTAGAGTTTGTGCTATTGTGATGTGCTGTGGAGGTTTAGCCCGAAGCTGTCCTGGTGGTAGGAGACCATTGGGATTTGAACGTGTGTTAAGAATATTGGTATCTGAAATGTCATTTATGATACCCTAGCCAATAAACCATGTCCACACGTTCATTAACATGGGTAAAATGTTAAATGTAAGACCATTATTTCAATGTGTATCTGAGTTTGATCGATTGAATTTTAAAATTGCTCATTATCCATAATGACAGGATTTTTATGGGAATATATTAAAGATTTACATGTATTAAAGAAATGAAAATACAATCATTGCAAAGGTATGTAAAGGTATAGCATGAAATACAATTATTATAATCGTGATGAAATACAATCAGTTCAATCATTATTTCCAACCACCCAAACAATAATTAATCATTATTTCCAACCACCCAAACAATAATTAATGGACAAAATAAATTTTTATTTATTATCATTTATACCTGAAGTTTTAACTTTTATATATATAATGTATAATTCTTAGATATCTCTCTTTTATATATTTAAATAATTTTATTTACATTTGTATTTTAAGCCTTCCATAAGTTAGAAGGAAGGTTGTTTAAAAGAAGCATAATTGCAAAGGAACTATTTATGACTTTTATATATTACAATAGAAAAATGGTATAAGTGACTTCTTACAAATATCTCAAAATTGATATTCATCACAAGCTCAACTGGAACTATAGCATCGAGAAAAGGATTATTGGAGAGCCTTTTATAACTTATAACCTTACAATTAATAGCAATAAGCCTTATCCTATTCTCCTCACAGAAGTAGGTTTCCCTCATTTGGGAGCATGGCTATGACTAGGTACCTAATGTACAACCAAAAGATAAATAACATGAGCGACAAGAGGCTTCCTAAAATTTCTTTAGAATCAAGTCAAAACCACCTATGCCTCAAGTGGGGTGACATGAATATCAATAATGTCAAAAATATTATTGCATCTAATTTTAAAGAGAAAATGTGGTGCTAAAAAGATTTAGAGGTTAAAAGAAAATTAAGATACTATAAAAGGGTCATTAACCCCAATATGGAATATCACAAGTATATTTTGGTTTTAACTAGCTCAAAGAGTAAAATTTCTAAGTAGATCTAAGTTTCTTAGTATTTGCTACAATACAAACCTTTCTAACCTCCTAACTTATAACTAAGCCCATGGGTGAAATAATAGTGTTTTAAATTTTGAAATAATAGTGTTGTTTTAAAAAAAATTAAAATAAATATGTTAACTATTTAGCCCATTCAAAAGTATATATAAAATTCGTGGTAATATGTAAAAAATTAATAAAGTAACTGCGTTTAGTATTGGTTGTTTATGGATCTATGGTATTTGCCAATGGTATTGGATGCCTTAAATCCTATTTAGGGACTTGAGAAACTCTATGGTATTTAGAAGATCAATTTTGTTTCTTATGACAATAAGGATAAACTATATGGAGAATCATTCTTTTCATTTCCATATTAAAAATATTTTTATTATTTTATTATATTATTAAAAATATTTAGCAATCAGATTTCTTACTTTCTATTTAATAAATAAAATATGTATTTTATTTGATAAATTCATTTAAGCTGTTAAATTCTCTTAAAACATCATATGTAGTTGGAGGTAAATGAACAAATAATCATTATAATTAGTATTTTAAGTGAAATATATTATTTTAGTTAAAAAAGATAATGACACATTCCATTCAATTTTACTTATTAATATTTTCTTTTTCCATATAATGCGTTTTTTGTATTTTCAAATCAATAATTCTTTTGTTAATCCAAATTATATGTAATATTTTTTAATTATGTAAGAACTACTAGATTTGATGAAACTAAATTGTTGATCATTAATTTGGTTCACATAAATATAATAATGATATGGATTTAAATTGATTCTAAATAATTAATATTGTTTAGTGTATTATTGTTTCAATTAAAAAGGATTAACCATTGTTTTTATATAGTGTGTTTTTGTATCTTTTTGTTAAGACAAATTATATTTAATAGTTTTTAATTATGTAAAAATTTCTTCAATGACTTGATTTGGTTACAATAGTTTGTCAATATTTATATTTCATTAACAAAATTTAATATATTTATTTCAAATATAATTATTGATTCGATATTATATATTTATATAAGAATGGTTTCTATATATGATATTTTCAATTTAAAATATTAATCATAATTTTAAAAATAGTTATAATGTAGTGAAAGATTCATCAATATTTTCCAAAGTTTTTATAATTCAATAAAACATTTATCAAAAAATATATATTTACATATTTTATTATTAGTCACTTAGCGTTTGAATTTTTCTCCTTATCAAGAGGATTCGCACAATTATTATACATATAAATTTATGGTGATTCGATATTATATATTTATATAAGAATGGTTTCGATATATGATATTTTCAATTTAAAATATTAATCATAATTTTAAAAATATTTATAATGTAATCAAAGATTTCTCAATATTTTTCAAAGTTTTATACTTCAATAAAATATTTACCAAAAAATATATATTTACATATTTTATTATTAGTCACTTATCCTTCGAATTTTCCTACTTATCAAGAGGATTCACCCAATTATTATACATATAAATTTATGGAGGGTTCTTAAAATTTTCCCTAAACTATAATGAGCTAGGAAATATTCTCTTTAAGATTTATGAGCATAGGAATAAAATTTTAAAGCAAACCAAATAATTCCTTTCTTTCTGCTTAAGGTCCGATAGACCAAAGTTAGTCTCATAGAACGTTCATCATAATCATCGTTGTCACTGTCATCGTCATGAAAATTCGTCTAACAGAACGGTGCCACCGTCGCCGTCATTTTCACTATCACCATCATCAATTTATTAAAATATGATATTATTATTATTTATTATAATTTTTTATTTTTTTTAATTTACATATAACACATCTTATTAAAGAAATAAGATGAAAAATATATAGTTTAAATATAATGGATTATATTAACATGGAAGAAAAATGATTTTAGAGGACATATTAACACAATTACAAAAGTTATAAGTGACAATTTATTTAAATTTAAATATAATAAATAACATGAAAAAATATAGTTTAAATATAATGTATTATATTATCATTGAATAAAAATGGTTTTAAAGTACATATTAACAAAATTTATAAATTTATAAATTATAGGTTGTAATTTATTTACAAGAATGTGTAAGGGGAATCTTTATTCATTAAAGTACATTTTTTCATAATCACTTTAATTTGATTTCTAATTTATAAATATAGTTTTCTAATTGATTTCAATTGTTGCATATGTAACAAAATAGATAGAAGTAGAGCTTCAAGTCCCTCCTAAGTTGTATTGGAGAAATGCTAAGTGATAAAAGTGATATCTGATCATCAGATAACATCTGATTTAATTAGGCAAGTGAATCCATGACATGTTTAAAAACATAAAAATGATTGTCCATAATTGAACTAAACTGATAAATAATTATAGTATTGATTATAGGAAGGCAATCAAAGAGAATGTCCATAAGAGAAAAAACGTGTTGCATTGTTATCAGTATTAATTTAGTCCATTGAGAAATAAGACATGATTAAATTAGGAAGATACATGAAGCAAAAGTAATGGTGGAGTGAAGCAGAGAGACATCTGTGTTGATAAAGAGGCGATCTTTAGAAAGCCAAACTATGGCAGCATAAGTGGTCCGCGTCTGATAAAATATGCATCCTAGTAAAATTGGCCAGAGGTTTGTTCTTCACTCTATTTTCATAATGATGATTGGAGATATAAACAACAACAACAATGTATCTTTAAAAAACAAAGGCACAATCGCAGGCCATCCATTGTTTTTTAGCGCTTGCTGTCTTTGCCTCCCAATTGATTTCGGTGTATATGCAACATAAGTTTAAAACTCTTGGAAAATATTGAAAACTGACACATACATATTGGTACTGGTTGATTTCAAGCAAACAAAATTGCTTTGGATGTTGGTCATCCATAGTAGAGATTTTGGAATTTGAAGGGCCTTCCAAAATGAGTAAAAGAGCTCTCTTCCATCTCCAATTTCTTTCTTTCTTACAAATATGTTCCTTAATTATGTATGGTATCCATAGTTGGGATAGGGCTCGATAGTGTCAGAAGGAGTAATTGTCAACTCCATCTACCATGCTGTCTTAAATGCCGGTTGTGATCGTTCCAACCGTTTTTGGTAAAATGCATTCAATGCATACTTATCCTTACTATATTTTTTTTCTGCTGTAACGTTTTGCCTTTTAAATAGCGAATATACGAAGGGCTTGAAATGCTCCAGTTTTACAAGTGCTCTGTCTCCTATGTTTCTCCTCTGCCCCTGCAAATAACGTCATGGTATCAGAGCTTTAGTTTGATCCATGGTTGCCAAGATCCAATCGAGTTCTAGCACAGCTGCTACCGGAGAATAGCCACGAAGGGCAGTCACCATTTGGAAGAGTTGCGTTGACTCTAAGAAATTTCCTCTAGTCGTGAGAAGGAAAATTGCATGCCGCCATTGAGAAGAAGAAAGACTGAGCAGACTCCAAAAAAAAGGAAAAGTGTCTGCAAAGAGAGGATTGAGCACTGTAGCTAGCTACGATGTGTGGAAGAAGCAAAATGCCAGAGTTTCCAGCAAAATCCGTGACAAATTCGAAGAGGTCGTTGTCCATGTGAAGCTATTATAGCCGATGTTGAGTGAAGGAGCCACCGCCATCAATCAACGGTGAAGAGGCCTACGTCTGAAGAATAGTCGAAGAAGCCTCCAAGAAGGGAGAGGCCACCTCAGAGAGAGATTCGATGGGTAAGACTATTTTATATGAAGCATAATATTAAAAAAGGTAAAGAAGAGAATTGTGTTGCAGCTGAAGCTCGTGGAGAAGAGGAGCTCTAGGCATTTTTTGCTCTCACTGTTCATTGTGTTGGTTCAGTTTTGAGGTTGTTGTTCATTCAGCATCGAGCCGCCCTCACTTTCCTTCATACCCACCGCGGAAAGGATTAAAGCAGTAAAGAAAACCCTTCGTTTTTACAAAACCCTTTTTTAAAAAGGCCGAAGCTAACACAGAAAATAATCATGGCTTCAACAAGTAATCAAAACCCACAAGGTCCCATTCTTAGCAGCAACAACTATGAAATGTGGACAGTGAAAATGAGAAGTTTTCTTAGAAATTTGGAGTGTTGGGAAGCAGTAGTAACCAAATTTGAAGAGCCTGACCCTACTGATTTGGCCACAATGACAAATAATCAAAGGAATGTTGTAGCAGAAAGCAGAAAGAAGGATTCTAGAGCTCTATGGCACCTGCATAATGGAGTGGAAGATGCCATATTTCCAAAGATCTCAGCAGCAACCAGTGCATATCAAGCCTGGGAAATTCTAGCAACAGCTTATCAGGGTGTTGACAAAGTGAGGAACTCAAAATTGCAGATCTTAAGGAAGAAATTTGAAACTCTGCAAATGAAAGAGACAGAATCTGTAGATCAGTTTATGTCTCAGGTTATGGAGGTTGTGAACCAGCTTCGTGCTCATGGAGAGGTAGTTACAGATCATAAGGTGGTTGAGAAAATACTTAGAAGTCTACCATCAATATATGACATGTTTGTTACAGCAATAGAAGAAAGTAAAGATTTGAGCATTTTTTCAATTGAAGAGCTGACTGGTTCAATGTTAAACTTTGAGTCAAGACTCAATGCTAGAAATGAGTCACTGGAAAATGCTTTTCAGTCTCAGCTCAACATCAATAGAGGTACAGGCAGAGGTCAAAGAGGCTACAGAGGTAGAGGCAGAAGTGGAAGGAGAAGCTTTCAGTTTGATCATAGAAATGCTACATCTAGTCAAGCAGAGCAGCCATCTAATCAGCCACAAAATCAAAGAGGCAGGGGCAGATTTAGTAGAGGAAGAGGCAGAGGAAGAACAGATAAATCAGCTGTTCAATGTTATTACTGTAAGAGGTATGGCCATTATGAAAGTGACTGCAGAAGAAAGCAATCAGATTTGAATAGGGGCAGAGCTAATGTGTCAAACATTGATGAAGACACACCATCTATGTTGCTTACCTGTTCTGGAATGCAAGAAAGCAACAATGAAGACTTATGGTTACTGGATAGTGGCTGTAGCAACCATATGACAGGTAACAAAGAACTTTTCTCAAGTTTTTCTGAAACTTCTAAAACTCAAATTAAGCTGGGTGATGATCATTTTGTTAATGCCTTAGGTAGAGGTACAGTCACTGTCTTAAGTAAACAAAATGAGAAAAGAGATATTCACAATGTTTATTATGTGCAAGATCTCAAGCACAATTTATTGAGTGTAGGACAAATGAGTGAAAATGGTTTTGATGTCAATTTTAAGGGTACTACTTGCATAATTTTTGACAAACCACCTAGTCAAAGGGTCATAGCAAAGATTGAAATGACAAAAAACCGGATGTATCCTCTAGTTATGAGAAATGCCAAACAGTCATTGTCATATGCAAAGGATGTAACAATTTCTGATGAGACTTGGTTATGGCATCTAAGGTATGGCCATTTGCCATTTACAAGTTTAAATGATCTACAGAAAGGGTCTATGGTCCTAGGTCTACCAGAAATAGATGTCCGACATAACCCCTGTGAGAGTTGTATTCTTGCTAAACACCGAAGAGATAGTTTTCCGAATGCTGCCACCTTTAGAGCCCATAGTCCACTTGAGTTAGTACATACAGATCTTTGTGGGCCTATGCAAACCCAGTCAATAGGAGGTAGTTTTTATTTCTTGACATTTATTGATGATTTTAGCAGAATGACATGGGTTTATTTTATCAAAAACAAATCTGAAACATTTGAAAAGTTCAAACAGTTCAAAGCTATTTCAGAAAAGCAGAGTGGAAAGCAAATCAAAACTTTGAGATCTGATGGAGGAGGAGAATACAACTCAAAGGAATTTTCAGCCTATTGCAGAAATCATGGCATTAAAAGACAGTTTACAACGAGGTATACTCCACAGCAAAATGGAGTTGCCGAGAGGAAAAATCAGACCATTATGAATATGGCAAGAAGCATGCTAAATGCAAAGAATTTAGCAAATGAGTATTGGGCTGAAGCAGTGGCATGTTCAGCATATATATTTTGAATAGATCGCCAACTAAAAGTGTCAAGGATAAGGTTCCTTTGGAAGCATGGTGTGGTACAAAAGAAAATGTGTCACATTTAAGAGTCTTCAGTTGTGTAGCCTATGCGCACATTCCAGAGGACATAAGGAAGAAATTGGATGATAAAAGTGAAAGATGCATCTTTGTTGGAAACAGTGAAAAGTCAAAGGCCTACAAACTGTTTAACCCTGTCACTAAGAAAACAATCATTTCAAGAGATGTAAAATTTCTTGAAGATCAAGCATGGCATGAAAAAGAAAATGCCACAAATGAAAATCAGCCATTTGCATATACACCGGACTCTGTGGATAACTCAAATCAATAAGAGTCAAGACAAAGATTGCCAAGATTACATGTTCCAGCAGAAGAAGGAAATCAGGGAGGACAGCAAATACATAGTCCATCTTCAAGCAATGAATCTGATCCAACAATTGCACAGCTCAGAAATCAGAAAACAAGAAGTTTAAGGGAAATTTATGGGTAGCAAGGTGATGAAGAATTACATTATGCCTTACTATCATATCAGCCTGTACATTTTGAAGAAGCAGTCAGGGAGAAAGTTTGGGTAGAAGCAAGGAATGAAGAAATATCATCAATAGAAAAAAATGATACATGGCAACTAGTAGATTTACCACCTGGAAAGTCAAGCATTGGAGTCAAGTGGGTATATAAAACAAAATTCAATGAAAAGGGTGAAGTTGAAAAACACAAAGCCAGATTGGTAGCAAAAGGTTTTGCACAACAACCAGGAGTGGATTATGACGAAACCTTTGCCCCAGTAGCAAGGTTGGACACAGTTAGAACAATATTAGCAATAGCAGCAAGCAACCATTGGCTTGTTTACCAAATGGACGTCAAGTCAGCGTTTCTAAATGGTATTTTGAAGGAAGATGTTTATGTGGATCAACCACTTGGGTATGAAGTTGAAGACCAAAGGCTGAAAGTGTACAAACTGAAAAGAGCATTGTATGGCCTTAAACAGGCACCAAGAGCATGGTATAGCAAAATTGATTCATATTTAATTAACAAAGGCTTCAAACGCAGCAATAATGAACCTACCTTATATACAAAAACAGATCAGCAAGGTAAAATTTTGATAGTTTGCATCTATGTTGATGATATAATCTACATAGGAAATATGGAGATTGATGTTTTCAGATCAGCCATGGAGAAAGAGTTTGAGATGACCAATCTTGGTCAAATGAAATATTTCCTTGGGTTGGAAATTGAACAGTTGAAAGAAGGAATTTTTGTGTGTCAACAAAGGTATGCTCATAATGTCTTGACAAGATTTAAAATGAGCAATTGCAAGCCAGCAGTCACACCAATTGTACCTGGAACAAAATTAAGCAAATATGATCCAAATCCAACAGTGAATTCTACTTTGTACAAACAACTAGTAGGCAGCTTAATGTATTTAACTTCAACAAGGCCGGACATAATGCTCTCTGTTAGCATCATATCCAGATTCATGGAGACACCAACAGAAGCACACTGGAAAGCCGGGAAAAGAATATTAAGGTATGTTGCAGGAACTTTACAGCATGGAATCTACTATTCAAACTCACATGGCAGCCAACTCATTGGGTATTCAGATAGTGATTATGCTGGAAGTATTGATGATAGGAAGAGTACCACAGGATATGCATTTCACATAGGTACCGGACTGATTTCATGGGGATCAAGGAAACAATCAATTATTTCACTTTCATCCGCAGAAGCTGAATATGTGGCAGCCACATCAGCAGCATGTCACGCTATTTGGTTAAGAAGGCTGTTAGCAGATCTTGGACACAAAGAAGAAGGCCCCACTCCTATCTTATGTGATAATACTTCAGCCATTGCACTTTCCAAAAATTATGTCTTTCACTGCAAAAGCAAGCACATTGATACTCGGTATCACTTCATTCGTGAATTAGTAAACAATGGTGAAGTTGTTCTTCAATTTTGTAATTCCAAAGACCAACTGGCAGATATCTTTACAAAGCCATTGACAAAAACAAATTTTGAATTTCAAAGACATAGATTAGGAATTGTCAGTAATGTAAATTGTAAAGAAGATGAAGTTGAAATTAAGGAGGAATGTCAGAAGGAGTAATTGTCAACTCCATCTACCATGCTGTCTTAAATGCTGGTTGTGATCGTTCCAACCGTTTTTGGTAAAATGCATTCAATGCATACTTATCCTTACTATATTTTTTTTCTGCTGTAACGTTTTGCCTTTTTTAGCGAATATACGAAGGGCTTGAAATGCTCCAGTTTTACAAGTGCTCTGTCTCCTCTGTTTCTCCTCTGCCCCTGCAAATAACGTCAGATAGGTGGTCAAATGACGTCTAAAGTTAGGAAGAGATGGACATGTGGCCTCTAATCTATATCACAACTATTTGAAACCCTTAGACCATCACGGGCCATAAGCACACCTGTGAGCCGTGAATGAAACGACACCCATCCTATCCCTATTCATGGCAGCAACGTTGCACAAGCAGCTAAGACTCCTTGCCACATGCACGCCATGCAATATGCCTTTGTTAGTTCACAACATGTCTAGCCCATGGGCCCAGGTCAACTGGGTTGTCCTACGCAGATTGCTTCTCTTTTTCTTCAATGTAGCGAGTGGTTGGTGGTTTTGATTGCGATTATTCTAGATCTTATAGACCAATGTATAGGATATATTTCCATACGAAAACGTTATGCAGAGAGAAGTGCCAATAGTCGCCATATAATGTGTATAGACCCGGATTAATGGAATTTCTATTTGCGTGTACTGTGAACAGTTGTCAACAGATTGTTAACCGTGAAACAACCTGAGTGCCTTTAGTGTTTTTCTAGTATCTAGTATACATGATTTTATTCAATTGCTCCATTATATCAATCAATTTTTCTTAAGCACGAGTTTATATAGCATGCAAAATCTGTATCCATCGCAGGCATGCTTTTGATAGTCTGAAATGTCATTTAAGTTATTCAAGTACCCATAATTTTAATGTAAACTGCAGATGATCAGATCCATTAGTTCTCTATCATCAACTCATTGAGGAATGTTTTGTTTCTCTCTGGAATGGTTGCAAGCCTTGATGTTTCTTTTTGCATTCTTTAATAGGGTGAGAAATCATGTGGTGCAGTTCCTTTCAGGACTATGTTTGAAGGATCTGCATCTACATGTGTATATTAAACCTACGAAACACTTGCCCATATACATTGGCAAAGGTGCAAGCATAAGGGGAAAAGGAAGTAAAGACATAGACAACAGAGCTAAAATGGCATGGAACACCAGAAGAAAAGGCATTACAGTCAATTTACGTTTTTTACCTATAGAACCATAAACTTACCGAAGTAGAGGCCACTCATCTATAGTGACTTTGGCTACGAGAAACCTGCAATTCAGGAGAGCAAAAATGCCTCAAGAGCCAAGAAAGTGGTAATTTTGCTTTTAGTATTGGCAGGGAAAACATTCGATTTCCTCTGTAAGATTGAAAGCTTCCAGAATTATTTGGAAAAGCAAAAAAAAAAAAAAAATTTGCAAGAATACCATTCCTATTATTACTAACATTCCTATTATTTGGAAAAGGCGGACTTGCAGAAGCTGTATATCTGAATGGATTTAAAATAATATTCTACTCTCCCTCATCTAGGTCACATTCCAGCTCCTTAGAAAATGTCCAAAAACGTGCAAAACCGTAGTAAAAAAAAATCAACACCGCCTAACCTAACATGATTTATATGAAATCTAAAAATTCAACGATAACTTACAATAAAGAAACAAAATCTAAACAATCTCAGATAAATATGAGATGTCTTCTACAAACAGAATTGCTGCAAACCAGCAAAGCAGAAACAATAATCACAATCTCAGATAAATCTACGGTGGATTCTGCAAACATAATTACAAAAATAATGATATTATAAATAGAAAGCTTATATCTTTGACATGGATCTATCTTGCAAGGGAAGAGTCTCATTCTTTTAAATTTCAATTGGCTTTCTTCCAGAGTAGTATGTAGTGCATGGATCATTTACTGTTTTATCTACCTACCTTACTCCCTTTTGTGCAAAGTGTAGTAATTATCTACGTTGAATTTATACCATTCAATTTAAAATTCAATTTAAAATAGGATAGGTGTCAATCTCATGCTCATGCATATGCCATAGATTTGACATGACTCTTGCAGGAGTGCATGGGTCCAAACCATAAACACTAACCAAAAGTAAGTCCACCAATTAATCCCACGCATACCATTTTCCTCCATGGTTGTACAAATTTGTTGGCTTTATCTAGTGGCCGCCATGTACAACTGTGCATGAACAACAACAAGGTTGAGTTGCAACGGATACCTGCCGACTTTGGATTGAAAGTGGCATTATAATGTATACTTTGGCATTGTGCGAAATTGTACATTTGTTCAGTGAAATGCGAAAAACAAGGCAATTTCTTTGCAGTATGATTGTTGAAATTGGATTCGCTGAAAACATGGAGGGTGGAAAAGATGGGGCCGAAAATGGAATTAATGTTTCCTTATAACATCGGAATTAATGTTTCCTTATAACATCAAGCTTGTGCATTAAATTATATGCAAACCCTTTGAATTTGGTTATACCCTTGCATGGGCACCTCAAATCACTCACAAAGTCTTTGCATGGCTATTATACGAGTATTATACCGTACTTAACACTTGGCCTTTGTTGGAATGTGACAACCAATTGACGGTTGAGGTCAAGTTGGTTCACGGAGGTTTCACCAACGGTATAATCGGTTATCGGTTATGTGTAATTGAAGAAGGAGGATCTTAAATATGTGGCCCATTGAGGCAGATATTGAGTCGGGGCTTTATGCCCTATCCCGGATAGTTTGTAAACTATGTTGATGATGAATAAAGACTGCTTGCCCTTGTCCCGTGGATGTAGCCCACACTCAGTGGGTGAACCACGTATATTTCTGTGTCTCTTGTGTGATTGTTGTGTGCTATCTATTATGTTGTTTTCTGTAGTTACATATTTATGATGTATGTGTGCTTAATGCACAACAAGTGGTATCAGAGCTCAGGTGAAGAGCATAAGGTTGCAGAAAACAAGAACTGGAGCAGCCGCCGAGAGGAGCCAGCGCCAGCCAGCGTGAGGGCCAATTCTTTGGGATGTAGCTGCCGTGGAGAGGAGCGCGTAGGAGCTGAGGTAGCTGGTGCAGTGGAGTTGCTAGCCGGTGCTGTAGCAGCCAGCAGTGGTGGAGGTTGCAGCCAGCACGAGTCGTGGAGACCCGCAGAGAGGAGCCCGTGATCCTGAATCGCCGGCCGTGAAGGAGATCCCGTGCTGGGCCATGCAGAGGTAGAAGACGCCGGTGAAGGAGGCTGTAGCCGTAGGAGCCATCCACTGTGGAAGCTGAAGCCTGCGCATGCTAGCCGGTGCAGTGGTGGAGGAGGTTGCGAGGTCCCGTGTCCATGGTGGAGGAGACAGGTCCCGTGTGGAAGATTGCCCCTGGTGAAGAAGTTGCTGCAGCCTGATAACACTGCAGCACGCCAAGAGAGAGTGGGAGCCCGAGAGCCCGAGAGGCTTTTTTAGTAGTGGGAGCCCGAGCACGAAGAAAGGAGACCCGTCGATAATTAAAGAGATTGCCTGTGTGAAGAGGCCATTTTTTTCTTTCCTGTGTCTGACGTCGAGATAGCTGTCGATTGGAGGAGAGCTAGCCGTGTAAGGGAGTGCGTGAGGCCAATGAATTCAAGATCGCTGAAGCTGATGGTAGTTTCACAGACCAACGAGAGACGGCTCGTGGCAAGAAGACTTTTGCGCTGGAGAGAAGACGTTACAGTTGCAATTCTACGGGATACCTCGGCGCTTCTCCTGAACATTGAGTTGTTGTAGCAGACAGAAAGTCTGTGCGTGAAGGGCATTTTCTTTGCTCTTGTGTGTGGCTACCTGCGTAAAGGAGAGAGAGATCACTGTCAGTGCATGAGGTATTATGCGTGTGCATGAAAGGAGCTCCAGGAATGCCGCAAGAAGAACCATGAAGGCCGTTGAAGATGTGCCCACCTTGGTGCAGTGCAGAGGAGCCGCCACCATAGAAGGTTGTGCTCCTGTAGAAGGTGTCAGAGAAGGCCGCTATCAGAAGCAAAAGAAGAATTGCAAGTCTGACTGTGTCATCTTGTGCGCCTGAAGGGAAATCTTGGAGGCCGTATTAATTGTCTCGTTGAAAGCTACGGTGCAGATAGGAGCCATCAGTGTAACCACTTGTTTGGTTTTTTGGTGGCGCACGCATCGTGTTGTGAGAAATTCTCGGATGAGAAGTCTGGCGATCGAATCACCTCGGATCTGGAAAATGTGGAGTCACGTAAATGAAGGGAGAATCTCGCCAAGTGAGGAAGCTGGTCCAGTGGGGGCGGCGTTGAGCCCGTGAAGAATAGCCGCGAGCTCTGGAGGAAGGGCCCGTTTTGGAAGAGTCCATGAGAACGTGTGCCCTTATCTCTGGCCTTTATGATGAACCCGTAACTCCAGGTGAATGCAATATGATTGTGGAGAGGCTCGGTGACTATATTTTTGACCAGGGCATCTAATATCCAGTAAGTCCAAAGTTACAATGTTGTATGGGGCATTATGCTGTTCAGAATTATGCCAATTAACTTAATTCAGTTGTTGGTAATTGCCTAGTCATTAAGTAAATGGAGTATATGTGCAGAGAGCCTATTTGGTGTATGATGAGGTGACTCACCAGTGACTACTGTTTGTTGTTCCCCGCTTTGAGGTTTCTAAATTTTGAGGTATAGACTATTATGTTTTGGAGTTGTAAAATTTAAATTTTGCATGTAATTGGGCATATGTCTGTAAGACCTAGAATGGCATGCATACCCTAGGTTGTTTAGTTACCTATGAAAAATCTAGACGTAGATTTAGGTAAACTAAAAGGGGTAGGGCATAAATTGGTTGTTGTGCTCATTTTTCCCATGAGATTACATGTAATGAAGCCTATTTTACAAGCTTGGCTAACTCCAATGTAATAGACCTGAAGGTGAGCGGTAAAGGCTCATTTGGTTGTCTTGGCCGGATTTGGCTAAGGGCTTCGGATGTAAAGTTCGAGGTGGAGCATAGAAGGTGCTCAGGATTGCATAGGAAGATTTTGTTTACAAGCTCAAAGTAATCATTGTATGGCTTGAAGAGCAAGCTCAAGCGTTTGGTACAAGATGTTTTGATTTCTTCATGGTGAACCAGGTTTTACAAGAAGTGGGTGTAACCATTGGGTTTATGGTACTCACTATCTTGGTGTTTTTTGGATTGTTGGCATTATGCTTGAAACAAGCACAAGCATGGATACGATCAACAGGTTGGTTCGGTTGGACATTTATGATGAAGGATCAGGGAGCAGCAAAACAATCTTGAGTGTAAATGTACAAGAGATGGATTGATGGTAAGATTTGGTTATCATAGGATGAGTACATGATAATGATACTCAGGGATGAAACTGGTAAACATCATAAGCTTTCTTCAGGTTGATGTCCATGTAATGAAGAAAGGGTTATATGTCTCGTGTATGGTATGCTGGTGTGATGTATGCAATGATATTTTTTCACATGCAGTTGGTGTTGTCAGTGGATACATGGCAAATCCAGGTGAAGCAGTGAAATGGGTGCTTTGATATTTAGAAGCACAAATGGACAAGGGTAAGGCATTAAGTAAATTGTTGTCAAGGTGGAGATTGTTGGAATGTGACAACCAATTGACGGTTGAGGTCAAGTTGGTTCACGGAGGTTTCACCAACGGTATAATCGGTTATTAGTTATGTGTAACTGAAGAAGGAGGATCTTAAATATGTGGCCCATTGAGGCAGATATTGAGTCGGGGCTTTATGCCCTCTCCCGGATAGTTTGTAAACTATGTTGATGATGAATAAAGACTGCCTGCCCTTGTCCCGTGGATGTAGCCCACACTCAGTGGGTGAACCACGTATATTTCTGTGTCTCTTGTGTGATTGCTGTGTGCTATCTATTATGTTGTTTTCTGTAGTTACATATTTATGATGTATGTGTGCTTAATGCACAACAGCCTTCCTTCCAAATCTTAGGCGCAGGGTATTCTGCTTCCCATTTCCAAGTGTTAATATCATCACATGCAAGTTGGAGACGTTGATCAAGAAACTTTGTTATTCATGGATTTGTGCACCACAAGATACGATTTAGCACAGTTTGGTGTCTATTAAAAATAAGTTCAAGCTAATTGTCAACACGAAGGAAGGTAAGTGCCATACATGGAGGATTTGAGCAAGGTGTGAAGGCTAAATGTTGTCCGAGAAAACTGTTAAGCGAAGGCATCGTGGCTTGTATACGGAGGTGAAACCTTAGAGGTTGCAGGAATCGAAGGTTGGACCGGTAGCACGGATCGAGCCACCAGCTTGTATACGGAGGTGAAACCTGAGAGGTTGCACGAATCGAAGGTTGGACCGGTAGCACGGATCGAGCCACCATTGAACACGAAATGTGGCCATACAAGTCGAAAACAACAGACGCTGCATTAGAAGTAAGTTTTCAAGCTTAAGACAAAAGCTCCAATGCTATCTGTTTTTTTCTTGATTGAATCCATCTCTGAGCCTTTGAAGGATCACTGTCACACTGATTCGAGCTTTGTAGAACCTGCATTGCTATGCCAGCAATTCTTTGCCCCGTCTTGTAGTAAATTTGCAGAGTTCTTGATAGGATTTTTCCAGTGTTATACGAAATTTGCCAAGTTTTTTGTTTTCTTGAAAAAATCAGTTTTCTTTAAAGCCTGGCTAGTACCAGCAAGTTCTGTCAGGCTTGTGTGTTATTTGGAGAAAATTCAAGTTTCTTAAAAGTCTGCTTTGTGTCAGGCACTTCTATATATACTCGTGTGTCTTCATTGTATAAAAAGGAAAATTTTGAAATGGGTTTATACTATTATTTACAAGCCTTTTTAAAAGAAACAATTTTGGATGAACGTATATATATTCTTAATTATAGGTATAATTGAAATTTTTTTGTATGTTGTTTACTATTTTGATGCAAGCTTCCGATGCCTTCTCTTCTCTCTTTAGTTGTCTCGTCTCGTCTGGTCAATATATTCGCTAGCTTTTGCTTTATCCTAAATATTGATCTTGTCCACTTTTTCCATCGCATTAGAACATAGCGATAGAGGGTCAGACAGTTAGTCTATGTAATGTATATTGATAATATTGAAGATCCGAATGTTTGCCAACTTTCATTGACTATTTTTCCTAAGCCTATTTTGATTGTTAAAAACCAGCAGAAGAATGATACGGTGAAGTATAAATAACCTCTTCTCTCATGTAGTTGCATAGATGTATATTTTAGTCTATATTTGTATATGGACTCCTTCCAGAGCGAAGCTATGCGCATTATATTGTTGCTTGGCTGAAGGAGGGAATCTTCCGAAGAGCATATCCCCGTTTTAAACATCTGCTATAACCATCTCTAGGTGCTTACCTTTACCCCATTGTAATTGGTAATCTGTTGAATATGCAATCTGATTATAAAAGAGCTAGATATAGTAATACTCTAAGTTACAAACTAGTGATAGAATAAACCTCCTATACCTACGTGCATGAAACTCTAATCCGTGCTAAGTAGTTGCTAAGCCGTTTCCGTGCTCAGTTTCCAGTGTTTACGTACCCTAGAATTTTTTAGTGCCAAGTTGTCCAGTTCTCCATGCCCCATAATACCATGCCCTATAATACATGGACCCATTGTACATGACCAATCAACTTGTCAACTTGACTAATCAATTGGGATAGCTGCTACACTGTGCTAATTGGCTCGGCTTTGATGCACTTACCTTTGCTACTCAGCTGGGCTGCTGCACTATTCAACTTTATAAATCCAGGGAGGTAATCCATATAGTTGGTACTCCATCCCAAGTCGAAATGCTAGGCATTTCAATTCACTCAATGCCAAGAATAAACGTTGCGGGCTAACTGGAGGTTAGTTGGGACTCCATCCCAAGTCGAAATGCTAGGTGTTTCAATTCACTCAATGCCAAGAATAAACGTTGCGGGCTAACTGGGGGTTGGCCGTGAGATAAGCGGTGGCCAGATGAAGCATCGATGGTGGGCATTTCTAATACCAAGAATGCCATTATTAAAGCAGGTAAACATTAAAATAGGCCTTTCTCATGCCATTATTAAAGAATGTAGATTTTAAAAGAGGTATTTCTAATACCGAGAATGTCGCTTCCAGTGCGGCAATAAGATTATGAATCTCCAAGCCAATTGTATGTCATATAATTGTATTTTATTTTGAAAAATAAATAAATAAAATATATTTGTAGTGTAAAACTTAGGCTATATAATTGCATTTTATTTTGAAAAATAAATAAATAAAATATATTTGTAGTGTAAAACTTAGGCTAATTGGAAAATAACTTTATTCAACGGATGAACTAATATAGATTCAAGGCATATCGATTACAATGATACACTACCTCGGCAGGTATAATAACTCCACCATTGGAAGCACATTCTCCATAAATTCTTTATGCTGTGGTTATCTTAAAATGGGTCACTTAGCAGCTCTGCTTGCAAGTCAACTATATTGACTACATAGCTGCCTTCATAAAGTACAAACCAAATCTAAGTTTATTTTAGCAGGAAGTTTAGATTTAGATTATATCAGTTCCCTATTAAATTGTAGTTTTAATCATAGTAGCAAGATTCGAGTACGGATTCGAATATGATACAGAAAAAATAAGTGATAAAAAAATTAAGTACCACTAAAATATGGGAATATACATCTTATAAATACAAAAAACATGCAATTTTAATTTAAAAATAAAATAAAATTATACATAATCAATCCAAATTTTAACATCTCATTGAAAACTTTAAAAATAAAACTTAAAACTAGACAAATCTGTTTTTAGATAAAATGACTTAAAAAATGAAAACAAAAAAACTACATAAATTTAAGTTCGATAAATAAGAAATACTAAAATGTAAAATTAAAATAACAATGATATAACATAAAACTTAAATAAAAACACTACATGTAATAAAATAAAACTTAAATAAAAAACCTAATGTAATAGTAATTATTGAAACTTGAACTTAGTCCGCGAATTCAAAACTGGATTTTGATTTCTCTTTGATTTTTGGAAGAGCTGATTTAAGTTGTTTGATTTTCTTTGATTCACCATTATTTTTTGAAATAAATTTGATTTTCTTTGATTCGCAATTATTTTTTTGTCCGAGGGATGATAAATTCTTATTTTCTTTGATTCACTATTATTTTTTTGTTCATGGCATGGTAAATTTATAAGAATTTGAAAAAAAAAAATTAAGTTTTTTTTTAAATAAATCTTTTTATTAATTTGTCATGCTTTGGAGTTTTATGTTTTATTGCTTTGGAGTTTTATATTTTATTGTATCAATATGAATTGGATTCCAATTTAGTTCATTTAAAATTGGGTAAATAAATAGTTGATTGTACCGAACCCGTATCATCTCGAATATTCGCTGTATTTTTAACTTGATTCGAATTTCCGTACAACAACTACCAATAAGACCATATTTTGATACTATAGTAAATTTATAAGAATTTGAAAAAAAAAATTAAGTTTTTTTTTAAATAAATCTTTTTATTAATCTGTCATGCTTTGGAGTTTTATGTTTTATTGCTTTGGAGTTTTATATTTTATTGTATCAATATGAATTGGATTCCAATTTAGTTCATTTAAAATTGGGTAAATAAATAGTTGATTGTACCGAACCCGTATCATCTCGAATATTCGCTGTATTTTTAACTTGATTCGAATTTCCGTACAACAACTACCAATAAGACCATATTTTGATACTATAGTTTTAATATCTCTTTTATTGATCATTTATCAAAAATACAACTACGAAATTCTACGATATTTTAAGCTATGAGATTGAATTTCATAATCCATTAATAAGCAAAGATTGAATTTCATAATCCATTAATAAGCAAAGATTCAAGCAAAATTTTGCTTGAAGATGAAATGAATTTATAAAGCAATGGTCATCTTTAAGTCCATTTTCTGGTTCTCAAAAGCCCAATTTTCCAGTATTCCTATCAGTTGGCCATCTGTTTGAAAGCAATATAGAATTTGATTTTGAACATAAAATCTGTTCCAAACTTTTGATGGTTTCCATATTTGATGGAATGCGAGAAGCACAATTTTATTTATATGAATGTGTAGATGCATGGTCTGAGATATGGGGTAGATACAAATTCATAATTATTATTTTAAAGATAGTTGCAACTATCATAAATTGAAAATAGAATTCAATTCGATGTTATAAGGAAAATACATAAATTGTATTTTTAAGCTTTTGAATAAGAAATCATACAAGCTATTAATATAACAGCTAGACAAAGAGTGATTCATACTCCTTCTTCGCCTACTAGTATAAGACAAAATTCTACCAGAAAGAACTACTAGTATAAGACAAAATCCTACCAGAAAGAACTACTACTGGAAAAAGTAAACGGTATAACTATACCTCTGTATCCGCTGGATTTCCAGCTTACTCAGCCACTGGAGCAACAGCAACCGCCTCTGTTACCTTCTCCATTGGTGGTGCCTATGCCTTTGTAAGCTATGCGTATGGATATGTTCGAGGACCTAAATGTAGCGTTGGTCGGTCAGCTGAATCATAAGAATAAACAGACTCTACATCGACAGCATAATTGTAAAAGCCAGGTGGTAAAAGGAATGATTAAATTCCATAGCCTGGTTAAAAGTCTGATTAATGCACATCTTAATGATCGGAAGCACCTTTTGCCCTCATATACTGAAATAAAAGCAGAATTACCTATGATATCTAGCAAAACCACTCGAAAACTATACACATCGCTATGATATCTAGCAAAACCACTCGAAAACTATACACATCGCTCTTCTCCGTCAGCATTTGAGAATTAAAATACCTGTAAAACGTTACCACGGGAAGCTAGGTAAGCAAATACAGTAGACGCAAGCTTTTATAACTAATTCATTGAGAGCTTTCGGTATCAAGAATATTGCAAGAAAGTCTAGAATATACTCTGGGTCCAGGTATCCTGCCGTTGCTTTCACCATAGTGGTAACATGACCAGCCTCCCCGTCAATTGTCAATCTTGAAATACCGAAATCGACCAGTTTTCCATTGAAATTGCCGTCTAAAAGGATATTGGCAGACTTGAAATCTATGTGAATTATCTTCGGGTTGCACCCTACGTGAAGATATTCTAGGCCTTCAACCAGAAATCTAAGGTGCATAAGAAGATGATAATATGGTAAGGCATGAATTGTCCATTGTAAGATAAAATGATGCAGCGTTTCAATCAGAAAAATATTTGTATTCAACTTTCTTAGAGAGTTACCCTGCTCTGCATCTAAAGCAATTTTGAGCCTTGTTTTCCAGTTTTGATTGGAAATTCCTGCACTATGACCTGGGAAAATAAATTCAGAGTAAAGAATGTTTTATGGGATATTCTAGTATTGATATAAATATGCAGCAACTCAATCAAATCAAGCAATATATTTACCATAAAGGCGTTCACTTAGGAAGCCTCCAGGCATGTGTTCGTATATACAGATACCAAGTTTTTATGATGGAATCTAGATAGAAGATCGACCTGTTTACCATGTCGAGTCGCTTAGATGAATTTTTACACATCATATATTTTTTCATCCGAGTGTCAAAGGCCAGTATAGACAGATCAAGAAATTGAATTATATTCCATGTATTCACAATCTCAGAATTACCTCATTCAAGAACGGTTGAACTCCTTCTTTGGAGAACAATGATAACACTTTTACTGCTACACAATCTCCTTCCCGCAACTTACCAAAGAAAACTAACCCAAATCCACCTTGCTCAATCTTCCGACTAAAGTTTTGAAGCCAAGGTTAGGCATTATGGTACCCTTCAAGATTTTCACGCTGAGCAGACATGACGATATGAACAGAGGGAATGAGATATGTTTATGCGTCATCCTGCGTCGGCTTCCCTGCCTCCTTGATTGCCACGCTCTGGTCTCATGCAGACGTTGTCCCTCCCTGCTTGCCAGGTTTCTGCAATCTTGTCATCTCTTGCCCTCCCTACAGCCTTGCCACTTGCAGCCTTAGCCTAGGCCAAATAAGACTTTCAAGCAATTGTCAATAGATTGGTTGTAAGGGAAAATAATGATAAAAACTTAAGATAAAATGGTTAGAAAAAAGTGCAAAATTAATACAATTTTACTCAAAAATTTTATAGTCCCAACTACCCACAGGAGGAACTAATAATTAAAATAAAAATAATAATTTACTAATTCACTTTATGATATTAAAAAAAACTTATATTGTAATATTCTCTATAGTGGATTGAAGACTGGCCATAATATATTAAAATTAGTATTTACAATGTAGTGTAAAGTCATGAACTAAGGTTAAATCACAAAATAAATTATAAATTTATTTTTAATATACACTTAGATATGTATTTATGTTTTAAAAGGATTTTAGATATGAAGTATGTTTTGGATTAGAGATTATGAAAACTTATTCATTTATACATTTTCTACTCATATATATAATTACAATGAAATGATATTAAAAAACATATTATTAATTCAATTGTTAATTATGTACATATGTATTGATATAAATTTAAGTTTTCCAAAAAATATAATTAATTCATTTAAATAGATATTTTACAAGTTCATATTTTTATCTATAATCTTTCATTACTAACTAACTTTCACTACTAACTAATATATGATTAAGTATCATAAATTATATCCTTTGTCTTATCATTGTGCTTAACTCTAAATCATTTTTAACCAATATTATATAAGCATATAACATATAACTAACAAATTCATATAATAATAAAATAAATTGAAATTAAACCCTACTTCATTTGTTATATATATATATATATATGTGAAGATTCAAAGGTGTGGAAAAGAACAACCTTATTTCACAAGACCCAACACAAGTAGAGCAACATTCCTTTCAATCTCTATGAATACCAAGTAAAATGTCGATTGTATATATATATATATGAAGATTCAAAGGCGTGGAAAAGAACAACCTTATTTCATAAGACCCAACACAAGTAGAGCAACATTCCTTTCAATCTCTATGAATACCAAGTAAAATGTCGAAAAATTATTTGTTGGGAAGAAACTTCATTTGAAAAAAAAAATTAAAGGCCTTCGAAAGAGCACTCTTATTCCATAAGACCCACCCAACACAAATAGAGCATCGTTCCTTTTATTCTATATTAATACCAAGTAACCTGTCGGGAAAATATTTGTTTGGAAGGAGCAATCATACCTTTTCAATTTTGTTTACGGAATGAAAACATTTGTGTTTGTTAGATATTACAAGGATGCATGTGTTAATTGCGTTAATTGTAATTTATATGAATGTTTTCCATGAGAACCACGAGAGAAGGAATTTATGATGAATTGAAGAATGAACCCTTTACATTTAATAAATTGAAGAATGAAACCTTTACATTGAATATTTTCCTAGCCGTGTGGAAATGGGATGGTTTCAATTTTGAAAACATAATTCGTCATTTGCAAATATGTTAATGTAGATTTAAGCAATTATAACTTACACAAAGATACTTCCTAGTTTCACAAACATATCAAAATCATGTTTTTGGAACACCATCAATGTGGCTGTTCCCCATTAGCCTAATGTCCAATAAAAAACCAATCAACATAACCAACTTAAACAACCCAAGGTTTGAAGGGTGCTCTTTCATTGAAGACACAGACTTCTAACTAACTTAGTGATCCAACCCAGAGTTCAAGGGATGTCACCCACCTGAGGGCGCAACCTTCTAGGGGAACATGTGAGTTATTTAATTATATATTGTGTGAGTTAGTTAGTATGTCATTTATTTCCAACCTAGAATTGGGGCATATACATATCATAATGATTTTATCCTTGAGTGGTGTGCATCCCTAGACTAGGGTTTTTGAATTGGAGAATAAGTAAGTCTATAAAAATGAAAACTAATCAAGTTATGATTTCTTCCAATTTTTGGGATTCTAATTTTCTATTCTTCTCTTTGGATCAACTATAGTCTTTATTTTTATTTTTTCTAGGATTTGTTTTGCATGGAGCTCATTTCTTATCATTTGGTATAAATCAATAAGATCTTGGCCTGCTCCACTTCATACGCTAAGGTTATTTGGAGGTTGTCTTGCCAGACTACTCTTCTCCTTAACATAGACATATCAAGGTTTTGGGTTTATTAAGTCCATCTCCACCCCACTTACCTTCTTTAGTGGGTATTCTTGGCCTTTGGATTTATAGAACAAAGTCTTATGCAACATAACTAATCTTATAGATCATTGTCTACCTAGATCTATGACTCCTTGAGGTATTTCGGAGGACAACCTCCCACCCCATGTGTGATTTGATTATGTTGTGTCACCCTTGATCAGTCTTTTATAGACCCTCCCTCATCTCCAATAAGGATTTTAATAAGGGTGTACATTAGGAGGTTGGATGTCATGAATTAGTGGAATACCATGGTCATGCTCCCCATAAGTCGGTGGCAAATCTTTGGGTATTTCAAAAACCTATGGATTTTTGGAGAGAACCAACTACAAATTAGGGTGAATGTCCTGCATGGGTGTTTCCTTGAGTTGGATGACATTGAATTGTGCAATGATATTGGAATGGCCTTTCTTCAATAACTTCTCCATACAGTGGGAGGAGATAATTTCTAGAGAACCTGAAGTAAAACCTATGAGATGATGTGTGTGCCTTCCTTATAAAATATGATAAATAGTTCCTCGAAATCCAGGTTGACTAGTCCCAAAGTCCTTAGCGATTATTCTCTTATAACTACATCACAACCACCCATTTCAATATAAAACATGTGGGCTTTAAGATTGTAGTTATCGATTTGGAGTTTCACATTTTCACAACAACCACCACATTTCATAATACCCCTATTTGATTTCATAATTTGGAAATTGGATATAGGTTTGACATAGCAATGGCATTCTTCAACCACTCTCCTATGAATGAAATTGTGGTTACTTCCACTATTATTTGATACAATGACTTTACGGTGCTTGATGTAGCCTATCAAATTCAATGTCTTCAGTGTGGAGAACCCTGATAAGGAATGGAGTGAGATTTCGTGTTCTTCCCCAAGAGCTTGCATATTGGGGTCATCTTCTAAGGGGAGAGCAATACCCCCCACTTATGGATATTCAGTATCCTCCATGGTTATATCGTTGGTTTTCGAGCCTGATTATCTTCCCGGTTCAAAGATCTTGTTGTTTACTTGTGTTTGTACCCCATTATTATATCTTGTGTAGGTGGACTATACACTTGTCCTAGTGGGGGGGGCTGTGGGGGGCTTAGTCCCCCATTCCCCCTGGTTGGAGGGTGGAAGAAATTTTTTGGGTTTTTTTTTGGCCAATGGTTTACGAGCCCATGGTATTTGGTATCCCGTGGTATCTTCTCATGGTAATCCCTCTTTAAAACGAAGGCATTATAATATGGTTGAGTATCGTATTGTAGTATTGTGAAAAATATCTATGTGATTGTGTAAAAGAGACTGTGAGAGAGTGAAGAGGAAATTGTAGGAGACATGTTGTGAGTTGTATCCCTTCATTTGTTGGAGGGTATAATAAAAGGACTAGCAATTTCTCTGTGGATGTATTCGATATTGAATGAACAACGTATATTTCTCTCTCTTGTATTATGTTTGTGTGTTTTATTTCTGCATCTTATTTTATGCTATTGTTTTGTGATCCTTTTTTTCTAACATATATATTATGGGTGCTCATCTAGTGATACATATATTTGGAATAACTTATGTTCTTTGCATTTATGCCATCTGAAATATTTTTCATCACAATTATAGAAAATTCCAAGGCACTGATGTTCAACCACTGCATCTAGGGGTAACTTTTGGATTTTTAGTGGTCGTGGGTTGGAAATTTTGTAAGTAGAATCCATCGGGGACATAGTGCAAGGCATAAATGAAATTCATTTGGATTGGTCGTTTATTACTATTTCACCTTCTCGAGCTCTATAACAATTGTCTAACGATGTTGTAGGGAACTAGATAATGACATGTGCTTGAATTGCTTCCTTCATAACATTGATGAATCATTCCCAAAAAAGGGAATTAGATAGGACCTCTATGCATATTTCCTATTGCTTAAATGTTGTAATATAGACCAAAATTGTGCCACTCTTGGGTAATTTAATCAACCTTCCTAAGTAGTGAGTGTCCCTTACCGAATGCTCATGAAGGATATTCATGAATTATCTCCAAGGGACATAAAGACGATAAGGTTTATAGTACCGTTTCTACCATTGCCAAAGTTCTAAGTCTAGATATAAGAATCCCACCTTGAGATTTTGTAGATAATCCTTAATTCCATGTAGACAAAATTAGTGTCCCGTCTAGGTAACCCAACTCGATGGCTCTAACCCATCATATTTGTGCATTTCCACCTTTGGAAAGAGGTTCCATGGATTGTTATCCTATAATGGTGGAGACTAGGTGTTAGGGAAGAGAATGTAGGAGCTTTGTTCTTTATTGAAAACTACATCTTTGGATTGATCTTTTTGTGTGGTAGCTAGACCCACTTGTTTACTTAGGGTGTTCAACACTTGTAGCTGGTTAGCTTAATTGATTTGTATTTTTTCAAGTATTTGATGTAAGGCCATGACTACTACTACAAAATACTTGGTGTGATTGGGTGGATCCTTGGTCATGTCCTCCATGTTTTTTTGGTTTTGGGTGTGTACCATGGGACCACTGGCTGATGATATAGGGTATGGTTTTCAGGGTATTAAGGAAAAGGGGTTTTTAGGTGTTATATCTCATTGATACACTTCTAGTGTCCAATAATAGTACTATGTGCAATATCTCAAAGTGCTATCTAAGGAGGCTCAACCATGCCCTTAGCCATATTCCCCAACTACCAAGGTAGTAGAGAGTAATACTTTTTTGTGTTGTGCTTGGCTCAAAAATAAAAACAATATAGTCGATCAAAGTATATACAACTCGTTACAGGTTTCCTAGGGGACTTTTGATATACTAGAGGGTATGTGGAAGTGAGATTCCATGTATAGGTGTTATTTGATGTGCTACTACTTGAAGAGGTACCAATAGAGAATAAAATGGTTTCCAACAAATGTCACTAAGTACCAATTGTATTCTCTATGTGTATGCTTCCCCAACCACATATTTACCCAATGAATGACAAATATATTTGTTATTTAAAGACGTTGGAACACATCTCCAACCTAAAGAAAAAAAACTACGAAAAAAATCGAGGTGTGATGGATCAAGAAAGTTCTTTGATATTGGATGTTATGTACCTTACTAACAAAATGGGGAATTGAGGGTAGAAATAACATAATAAATCAATATTTTAGAATGAAAAATATAGAATTACCACAACAATAGGAAATTGTAGATAACCAAATATCATAATAGAAACACCTTTATTGATGAAAGCTATGTTCATTTGCATCTTCAAAGGGGCAGCCTCCAGATAAAGAAAAGCTCCAATTACAAAATAATTCAAAATACATCTCATTCAATTCCTTCAAATTCTTTATATAGTTCTATATAACCTCCTAAGTACTTTCTAGTAGTTGGAACCTTTTAGATATTTCCTAGAGAAGGAATCTTCTAGTAGGTGGAACCTTCTAGTAAGCCTTCTTACAAATTATTACTTTTCATACTATATCTACTTTATGGGCCTTCTTTAATATAGATGGAATCGATACATAGAATCCTATATATATACTTAGGGAATTAGGGTAGGACCCTAACAACTATATTCTTTTAATACCTTTTTCCTAGGAAACCATCAAGAGTGATTAAAGCGCTTTAAACTCTGCAAGGTTATTTGTGCCTGTGCTATTGCATGTCTTGAATTTGATGAAATTACTTCCGTTTAAGAATTAGATACCTCCCAACCATAATAGTTCTCAACACCTTGGCATGCTCCATCAAAAAAACCACAAGGATCTATTTTTTCAATGAAAAATTCACTGACGTATCTAGGGATTTTGTGGGATATGCTACTTTCTTAAGGAACTAGAACATACTCATAATCTCAGTTGAAACTTGGAAAGTATGGATTTGTCTATTTTCAAAGAGAATAGAATTTCTAGTTGTCTATATTCCCTAAAGTACTAAAGATGGAATTTACCTCTTGTTCTTAACATCAAGTCTTTTCAACCAATATAATAGAAAATTTTCTAGACAATTTCCAAACCATATATCTAATATTCCCTAGTGATGAAGTATGTCCTTGCATACTTCTATTGTAAAAGGATAATGTATGGAAATATGCATGATATTCTCCTCATTACATCTTCAAAGTATAGATATACCAGGCCATTGTGTTTGTCTTTTTGAGGTGATTCGCAATTTAATACTCAATTTTTTAAGGCTAACCACATATGAATAATTGTTTTCTTTAGATACTTAAATTTCCATATAATATACCACCATAATTTTTTCCCTCTTCTCATCTAAGCTCAACATAATATTGTTGGAGCATGATTTCCATTAGAAGAAAACATGCAGGAATTCATCTCTGATGCAATCAAAGTTAGGATCTATGAGAGGGGGTTAACCCATGTCAAGACACTCACGAGAAGCATTGGATGCAAATGCCAAAAATATCCCCCGAGCGTTACCCAGGTAAGTTTCGAACTCAAGACCTATCACTCTGATACCATTTGTTGGAGGATGATTGTCGTTAGACCAAAACCTGAAGGCATTACAATCTCCAAATTTAGGATCCACAAGAGGGGGTTAACCCATACCGTGAAACTCATGGGGAGCATTGGAAGAAAATGCAAACCAATATATCCCAATTGAGTTGTGTATTTACCACAAGTTTTATTTTGATCCCAACCTATTTTTTCCACTCCATTCCTAATTTTGATATGACCTCTACTCAAAGCCACTATGAACCTCTCCAACCTTACAATTTAGTCACCATGAATCCATATCAAGGATGTATAATTCCACCCTTGATTCCACATATTTGTGGCACCTTCATTTGTAATATGGTGTAATGTAAAGTATCCAAACACTTTTTAAATGTAAAATCATATCTATTGGTAATATTATGTCCAATCCACAACCTAGGATAGAATCAATCCCTATTCTAATAAGTATCTTGTTTCCTACCTTCTAAGAAAGAGGAATGCCTATAATTGGAAAGGACAGAACCATGGTTTTCCATTGATTAGAGGCATTCCTAATCAACTTTCTATCACTTCAAATCCAATCTATCATGGAGCCATGAACAATATGCTTTAATAAAATGATTTTCCTCCATTGACTCGTAGTATTAATAAGGATACGAAATATTTTGTATGCCAATGATATACCAAATATATGGTTATGTTTCATCCCCCAAGTACCATCCTCTTTTGGTTGTACCAAGAACTACCACTTTGCAAGATGTAGACTTATGTGACTAGCCTCACCTTTCCAAACGAATTTGAAACAAATCCTTTGAAACTTCACAAGAACTCCCTTTAGAATATGTGCAAGAAGATGCCAATAAACAAGAATGTCTTCCGGTCACCTAATTTTATCAAAAAATAATCCTCTTGTCATTCCTACCTAATAGCTAATGACAATCTTGCTTAACATAACCATTATGTTTCAGGATGATTCCTAGATACTTCATCCCTCTAACCAAATCCAAGTGAGAGAACATAAAAAGGTTGCAATAGCACTTTCTATGTATCCTCCTCGGTAGCTTTGAATCTAGTTGAATATTTGTGGAAAATTATTTTCACCACAATTGCATTATTGTATAGCTATAATATTTCATTTAAAATGTACCCTTTATTCTCATATCCATCAATGAATAGTAAAACATCATCAACAAACGTAAGATACTCCTCACCCCTAGTTCTTATATGTTTAATCCTTATTTGGAATAGTGAATCCATTATACAGGTTGAAGAAAATTAGGACAATAACTGGAAAAACTTTTTTATGGTTTATAAACCCAAACACGTTTATAAACCATAAAGAGATTTTTCTAGCTGTTATCCTAATTTTAATCTTTATTTTCCCCATGGTTTCCAGAATATGTTGATTAATCCCTTTAGAGACAAGAAAAAACAAGTATGGGTACATATGACATCCCTATATGAGTCCTCTATTGGGCCTAAGGAAGTTGGAGGATTCTCCAATGACAACTACAACAAAAGCTACAGAGGACATGCAACCCATTATCTAGCTTACCATAACTAAACTCAAACCAATGTATATAAGAAGTAATCTAAAATATAACGAGCAGGCTTGGTCAATAGCCTTGGAATGATAAAGTTTTGAGGTCATGGTTGGAATTTTATTAGTCTTTATGGAATTTAAGCCTTCTTGTTCTATACTAATGGACTCATGAATGTTTCTATGCTCCAAAAGGGAAATTTTTTTTGGAGATATGATATATGATAGTATCTTTTTAAATGAACAAGTAGTGCATTCTAATTTTGTAAACACAGTCGCATAGTGACATGGGATAAAATTCATCATACGATCTAGTATTTTTAACTCTGTGAATGAGAGAAATAAAGGAAAAATTAAAAGATTGCAAGACTTTACACATCAATCTAACTTATTCCACCACTCTAGTCAATAAAATAAAGAAAGAATTGTAAATTGTATGGCCCAAGTCTCTTATCTTTCTTTAAATAAGTTAGGAAATTCATAATTTCATTCAGCGTGGCCTCCTCATAAATATTCCTAATATTGGAATGTATGAGGTAATCTTGATGATTTCAATAATATTGGATCCATCTTGTTGGTTGTGGAGCCTAATCTTCCTTATTCAGAGGTCATGTTTCAGCCCTGTTTGGATCCCATCCCATGACAAGGGGGTTTGGGGGGGATCCCACCACCCAAAATAGTCATTGTGGATGGTCCAGGGGGGGCATAGACTACTTTTAGGGTCCCCCCCATGGTGGGGATTCAAGGAAAACGCCCCCATATCGAAAATTTAGAAAAAAATGCCTTCTAAAATGTTGTAATTTCATAGTCATGACTTGGTCAATAATGGGTGATTTATGGGCCCGTGGTATTGGGTGTTCCATAGTATTTTCCCATGGTATTCGCTCTTTAAAAGGAGGGCATTATAATACGCCTGAGTGTTGGCATGGGGTTAGACTGCATGAAGTGCGTAAGTCGACAGCGATGAGAAGGACCATCCATGAAAGAAAGGACTATTCGCGGAGAACAAGGAGCCAATGAAAGCGCAAGATTAGTTTAGTTAGTTAGAAAGGGCCATTTGGACCATTTTTTAACCGTCGTAGTTGCTTATAAATACGACTATGATTGTAAGACTAAGGGCATCCTAGAATTAGATCATAAGTTGATCAATAGACGAGCGGATGAATTATGTAATGTTTTGCTCTACCTTCGGCAAGTTTTGTATGGATCTGCGATAAGGTGTTTTGAACTGTCCCTACGAAGGTTGTACGTAGGTTTTGATGAGTTATCGCATGAATATGTTCATATATGTCTCTTTTATCTTTGTTTGTGTTGAATGATGAATACTGGGTCATGTTTAAATGTTGTTGTTCTATAATTTCTGATTGATGTGATCGCCAGTTTTACCCTGTTAATGCGAATGTCGATTATATATTGAATTTGCAAATAATGAATGTATGTTTGAATTGTGAAGCATGATGCAAAAATAAATATCTGGTTTCTGTAGTAATAGAGTGAGAATAGATGCATGTCCTTCCCCACTGCAGAAACTTGGTTCCTGCAGCCCCCTTAATCATCTCAGGTTAGACTTCACTCGCTTCACGGGTGTTGCTAGAAAGGGTAAAACTTTTCTGGGCCGGTGCTTAAGGGTGTTCAATTGGTGTTTGTTGACAATAGTGTGATGTGAACCCTTGTCGACCGAGCTGTTTCAACAAATGGTTATGTTTTTGGGTCCCTGAAAAACAAAGAAGAGGACATGCTATGGAACCCGACAAAATCAAAGATTCAGGATTGGTTCGACAAGAATACAGAACAATTCGCGAAAGGCAAAAATTGGAACCTTGGAGAGATGACAAGCAGTTGGTTGAAAAAACATATCTATTATGAAATCCATGAGGTATTTTTGTGCAAATTCCCGGTATTGTTGCATGATTGGTTGGCGTAGCTGACATTTTAGAAGAACAATTTCCAAAGAGGTGAACCTAAGAACTGGACTCCAAAACTGCCCCAATTAAAACGGGTCAAAAATAGGGTATCAAGGGGTACATCACTGAGTTTGCCGTTGATACAATCAAATCATACAACGATGCAGAAAGGAAATTTTTCAAAGGACCTAGAGGGAGATTCCTACTATCAATGAAATTGTGGATTAAGATGCTCGTCTGTGAAAAAGGGTATACTGAGGATGAACTTCGACGAGTAGAAGATAAGTATGCAGAGGTTGTGGGTACCATGTGAATGCGGGTTTGATAGAAATATGTGGGGTAGATGGACATGAGAAATGATGAATTTTTAAGGTAGGCTGAGGAAGATTATGGTACCTTGAGAAGTGGGGCGATATTTTGGCGACCAGAGAAGAACAGAAGGACTGAGAGAGAGTCTCCTGAGGGGACCGGAATGAAAGGCCACGAAACAGCACCACAAGGGATGAAGCAACCCTATTATGATGAAGAAGAAGGTGAACAGGATACCCCAAAAGATGAAGAGGGACAGACACCAAGCTACAATGTACCTTCAACTCCGCGCACTACCCAGAACTTTGTAGGAAGAAATAAAAGTTATTCACAGAGCTGGCCTACGTGTCAGAACAATGGTAAGAGTAGCGGATCAATAAATAATAACAGTAGGAGTGCAAGAATGGAAGGTGACGACACAAAAATTCCAACTTTCCAGGGTAATGGGACCAAGGATCCCGAATAGTATTGGTTTGTGTGTGAAGTGGTATGGACAGTGAAGCAAATACAAGACGAAAATATCAAAAAGGGAAAGCTAGCGACGGGCCGTGCGCTAGAATGGTTTATGAAATTTACCAAGGTGTCGACAGGAAATCCAGATAAAACACTACCACAAATCAAGGCGAGGGTGATTGATGAATTTAGAAAACCAAAATCTGAGTCGTAGTACATCACAAAACTCAAGGAAATCAAGCAATTTCCAAACGAATCAGTATGGGAATTTGACCAACAATATAAAACTTGATGGAAAAGGTGAGTTTCGAGATGAGCAACATGTAGCATCAAGAGTGGTTTATCGTAGGGTTGGTGCCACACATTCGTAGGCCGCTGATGCAACATAAGGTAGTGACTCAAGCGGAAGTGATGGAAATTGAAATGAAGCTGGAAGCTTCACTGATCGGTGAAATAGGCATAGGCATGGATCGAATACAAGCACAGTTGGAAAATTTGACGATCCATCTACAAGATATGAAGAAGGGAAAAGAGGTCTGTGAAGACATATGGTGCAGTAGATGCAAAATAGAAGGGTATCACAAGGATTAGTGCCCAAAATTTCAAGAGTATTTACAATCGGGTGCACCAAATCCCTTTAGTCGGGGAGGGATGCCTTGGTGTCACGTCTGTCAGATGAGAGGACATTGACCAAAAGAATGTGTGTACTTGCAGAAGATGGTGTCAAAGGAAGTGAATTTGTATTACAAATTTTGTCGATAGGTTGGCCATGACGAAAAAGATTGTAGGGCTTACGACCTACTCCAAGAAATGATTGTGGATACATTCTTCATGAAGGGAGATGAGAAACCGCCGGTACAGCAGCAATAGCAGTACAATCAATAGCATCCTCACTATAATCCGCAACTGCAGTATGATCAATCGCAATATGGCCACTCGCAGTATGGTCAACCGCAATATCCACAACCACAATATCAACCACCACAGTACGTTCAACCACAATATCTACCACCGCAGTATGGTCAACCGTAGTACCCTCCATACGAGCCACTGTGAGGAGGTTTCATAGGGGGGTTCCACGGAGGCCGAGGTACTGGTGCCGACCGAGGAGGAGCTACTGGATGAGGTCGAGGACCAATCATATGTTACAATTGTGGTCAGTAGGGGCATTATCAGAGGGATTTCCTGAATCCAACCCCACATTGCACTTACTACAACGCTGTGGACCATGGTGTCGAAGACTGTCCTCATCTCATCGTGAAGTGGAAAACTAGAAACCTAGCCCCACCTCCCCCAAATTAGAATCAGAACCATAATCCTCCACTAGCAGTACAGAAGATATCAGTAGAGGTCAGAAGTCAAATTGCGACTATTGGAGTAGTAACCCAAGGAGGAGCTGTGACAGGGGCCAACAGGTCACAGGCTCGCGTTCGACCGACAACAAGAAAACAAGTCAGGTTCGAAGTGGAAGTAGAAAGGGATATCTTCTTGAAAGCACGGGAGGCAATGAGACAGATGAGGAAACCACCTTTTCACCAGAAAGAAGTCACTTATGACATGCCGCCAATATTCGACATGACAAATTCGCAGAAAAAGGCCAACACCTTAAGAGCCTTCCTAGAAAGCTTCCTGGAGTTGGAAAAAGATCAGGACGCATTGGAATAGATATCCATCCTATTGCATCGAAAGGAGGGTGCATGACACGAGCGAATGGTCAATCGAATACACAAGAGAAATATAGGAAGAGAAATGAGGACGTCTGTGCAAATTGGAGCATTTGATGTCAACTCCATCATCTTCGAACTGGGGTCAGATGTAAACATTCTTACAAAACAGACTTGGGAAACAATGGGGAAACCATAGTTGGCATGGTCCCTAGTACAACAGAGGGCTAGCAAATCAAATTAAGGTCACTCCGATTGGTTGATTATGCCATGTCCCAGTTGATATAGAAGGGATAAAAACATACACATATTTTGATGTGATAAAATTGTCAACAACAACAACCCCTATCCAGTGCTGTTAGGGATAGACTAGCTGATGGAGAATCAAGACATTATCAATTTCAAGAAATGAACCATGTCATTTGAAAACCGTGAGATGAGGGTAGTCGCACCTCTCGATCCCGCAGAAGGGAAAATATATTTTGAGCCGACAAGGGATGAATTCATGGAAGGATGGGATAGTATCTACAACATATCCGAAGACTACATCAATCTGACTACAGATGGAGAGTTAGGATGGTGCAATGGCAGTTCGACGTCGTCAGATTCAGATGAAGCACTTGAAAATTGGCAGACTCGACTACATGAAGTATTGTTTAGGATGTGTGCACGGATCACCCAGTCGTTGATATGGGTAGCTACAGAAGAGTGCAAATTTCCAACATATGACGGGTTTCCCAACTTGGTTTCATTTATCACTAGGTTTGAAGACAAAGTGGTAGAACCAAAATGACTACTGGCATTAGAGGAAGTCCTGAAGGCTCATCGATGCGATGGTGGGCAGCGTGCAAATCAACAATAACAAAATTGCCATTATGTCGACACCTAATGAAGGTTAGGTTCGGTGACACTGAAGGATACTGCGGAAGGAAGTACGATGGCAGAGGGGATTTGAAGGAGCATTTGAATGAATGTTAAAGCAAATGGGGACCACAAGCGAAATAAGAATGGGTCCACACATTTATTCACATATTGGATGAAATACTGCAAAGTTGGTATATCGCAGCATAACTGTGACGTGGAACAACCTCATGGGAACAACTAACTATTGGCTTTATCCAAACATTCAGTTTCTCTGACAAAAGCCCCTTCATCCACAGTGCATTACAGGAGGTCCATGAGAAAGTACTCAAAGCAATTCCGACAGAGAAACCTATGGAACTTTAGTGGACTGTGACAACGAAAATGTTGATGGAATGCTATAGCATAATAGGAGAACCAGATGATGAGGATGATCTAAGGGCTACATATATATCAGAGTCAGAAGGAAGTCGCAGTGTCGAGGCACCAGATATGCCTTCCAATAAGTTTTAGCAACCATTGCGAATCAAGAAAGTGAACATTGAGTCAGAAGAAAATCCCAAGTTCATGAGCATTGGAGATTATTTGGACAACTTGACCATTATGAATGACTGACCTATTGCACGAGTTTCAAGACTTGTTCCTGACAAAATTTTTGGATATGAAAGGGATTTATGGGGACCTAAGCAAGATGAAAATCCCACTAAAACCTGATGCGAAGCCAGTAAAGCAGCGACCTTACAGGTTGAATTCGAGGTATAAGGAGTGGGTGAAGGCCGAACTCGAGAGAGTGCTGGAAGCAGGAATTATAGAACCAATGGAGGAATCAGAGTGGATTAGCTCGATGGTGGTCTAAGATAAGAAAATTGGCGAAGTGAGGATCTATGTCGATTTAAGAAAGCCGAACAATGCATGATTACATGATCCATTTCCTACACCATTCACAGATGAAGTGTTAGAAGGGGTGGGAGGTAAGGAAATATACTCCTTCACAAACGAATTCTTAGGCTACCACCAGTTAAAAATCGCAAAGGACGATTGGCTTAAAACAACGTTCATCACGGAATGGGGATGTTTTCAATATATGGTGATGCCATTTGGCCTGAAGAATGCACCAACAACCTTTTCAAGACTAGTAGTTGTTGCATTCAAGGATTACATCCATATATTTCTTGAAATATACATGGATGATTGGACAGTGTACTGGTTGGTCAAGGATCACGTCGCAAATCTGAGGTTGATGCTGGAAAGATGTCAACAACACCAGATTTTGCTAAACCTGAAGAAGTGCATTTTTTGCGCTCCGTTTGGGATTTTGCTGGGACACGTTGTATGCAGGGAAGGAATGTTGGTTGACCCCATGAATATTGCAATTATCGTTGACCTACCACCACCAACAACAGTAAATCAATTGAGAGCGATGTTGGGACACATGGGATACTATAGGAATTTTATCAGAGGTTATGCAGTGATCTCGACACCAATGGAAAAATTTTTGAAGAAGGATTCCAAGTTTGAATGGAATGAAGAATGCCATAAGAGCCTTGAGATATTGAAAGCAAAGATGGTTGCAACACCCATACTCAGTGTTTTCAGAATGGATGAAGGAATTTCATGTTCATGTCAATGCATCATCAGTCGCACTAGGAGTCATATTGGCCCAACCAGGAGAAGGAGCGATAGACCACCCAATTGCATTCACAAGTAGGAAGATGTATACTATGGAGAAGAACTATACGACAATGGAAAGGGAAGGTTTGGCGATCGTCTACGCCTTACAAAAGTTTCGGCATTATCTCTTACGAGGCCATTTTAAAATGTTCATTGATCATTCAACACTCAAATACCTAGTGAACAAGCCTGTGTTGTGGGGGGAATCTGTCGATGGCTATTACTCTTCCAAGAATTTGATTTCGAGATAATTACAAAGCTCAAGCGACTGAATGCAAAACCAGACCATTTGTCGTGGATAGAATCAGTAGAAGAACCAAGGAATATTGACGAAGGACTCCTAACAGAGGTCGTGGAAGGAAACCATTCAAAAGTCACACAACACTCAACCGAATACTTTTACCAGGTAACACAATTGTTATCCACACTATCCAATGCAGTTGTAGAGTCAAGTGTACCACATGGGGACATCCCACCGAGTGTGTCGACAAGAAGGGTCGAAGTAGAATTCGGCAATAGTAAAGGATAGTACAGATCTTGTCGAATGCGATGGGAATAGGTGACAAGGACTTGGACAGAGAATTAAGGAAGTATGACTCCATCATAGTAAATTTCAATATACTGCCAATGTTATCACTACACAGGATTCAAGCCACAGCAAGTGCAGAAATACACGACCGCGATGCCGCAATGCATGACAAGATGGTGAGGTATAAGCAGCAGGCGCGCATTAGCGAGATGGAGGCACAACGTCTCCAAGAAGAGAAAGCACAAACACTAGCCGAAAAAGAGAAAGATATAGAAGATAGAGGCCGGTTGGAGAAAGCGATATTCAAGGCATGTGAGGAAGCATCAGAGCTAGATCAGGATATACTACTGGAAGTGAAATCCATTGTGTTAGGCGTATTTATCACTAACCTAAGAAAATAAAATGCAGAGCTACAAGAAAGGGCAGTACTAGGCACACCACCGGAACAGATTCAGGGTCGGCAGATTGCGATCGAGGAAGCCATGACGGAGATCACATAGATGGAAAAGACAACCCAGACAGTTTCAGAGGGTGTCACGGAGTTTTGGGGAAGCATAGTTTAGGATGAACAGCTAACTGAGCTGAAGATGCAACTCAACGAAGCAAAAACATTGTTGGAATCCTTGAAGGGATCCCTTAAAGTGATTCGCTCACTCATACAGATGACAAGGGATGTGGAACTAAAAGGAATGTAGTAGCGCGTAACGAAGGCACGCGAAAGGAAGCAAAGAAGGGCCACACACTTGAATGAGCTACAAACAAAAGAAGAAGTCCTTGCAGTAAAGGAAATGGACGTATTGAAACAGGTCAAGAAGAAACTGGAGGAAGCACAATAGAAAAGCTGTGAACACCCAACAGAACAGCAGGTAGAAGAATGTACACAACTCAGAGCATCAGTGAAGGAAGTGGTCGACCAGATCAAAAATGCATACGATGATTTTTGAAAGCAGGTGAATGCACCAGAGGTGTCCAACTGAGGTGGCTCGACGATGAGCCAAAATTTTTTGTTGGGGGCCTATTGACATGGGGTTAGACTGCATGAAGTGTGGAAGCCGACAACAACGAGAAGGGCCATCCGCAAAAGAAAGTACCATTCGCGTAGAACAAGGAGCTAATGAAAGTGCAATATTAGTTTAGTTAGTTAGAAAGGGTCATTTGGACCATTTTGTAACCACCATAGTTGCCTATAAATAGGACTATGATTGTAAGCCTAAGGTAATCCTAGAATTAGATCATAAGTTGATCAATAGACGAGCGGATGAATTGTGTAATGTTTTGCTTTGCCTTCAGCAAGTTTTGTATGGATCCGCGATAAGGTGTTTTGAACTGTCCCTGCGAAGGCTATACCACAGTTTTTGATGAGTTAATGCATGAAGATGTTCGGATATGTCTCTTTTATCTTTGTTTGTGTTGAATGATGAATACTGGGTCATGCTTAAATGTTGTTGTTCTGTAATTTCTAATTGATGCGATCGCCAGTTTTATCTAGTTAATGTGAACGTCGATTATATATTGAATATGTGAATGATGAATGTATGTTTGAATTGAGAAGCATGATGCGAAGATAAATATCTGGTTTCTGTATCAATAGAGTGAGAATAGATTCATGTCCTTCCCCCACTGCGGAAACCTGGTTCTTGCAACCCCCTTAATCATCTCGGGTGAGAGTTCACTCGCTTCACGGGTGTTGCTCGAAAGGGTAAAACCTTTTTAGGTGGGTGCTTAAGGGTGTTTGGTTGGTGTTTGTTTACAAAAGTGCAAAGTGAACCCCTGTCAACATAACTATGTCAACACTGAATATTGTAGCATTGTAAAGATCTCAATGATTGTGTAAGAGATACTATGAGAGAGTGAAGAGGAAGTTGCAGCAGATGTGTTGTAGGTTGTATCCCTTCATTTGTTGGATGGTATAATAATAAGGACTAGCATTTTCTGTGTGTACATAGCCCATTTTGGTTGAACCACGTTATATTGGTGTCTCTCTTGTAATGTGTTTTATGTGATTTATATTTGCATCTTGCTTATTGTTATTTCTCCACGATCCTATTTTTATAACAATTGGTATTAGAGCCAAAGGTCTATTTGGAAGATAAAATCACAAGAAAGAAGGGTTATTGGTTCGAGTGGGAGCAATAGCAGAAGAAGGAAAGCTTAAGGTCGAGAAATTTAACGACCAAAAATACTAGTTATGGAAGATGAAAATGGATGATTATTTGTACCAGAAAGATCTATTCCTAGCATTGGGAGGGAAAGAAAAACAACTGACCACTATGAAGGACAAAGAATGGGAGGTTCTTAACAAAAAGGCACTGGGAACAATACAAATTTTCCTAGCTTCATCAGTGGCTTTCAATATTTGAAAAGAAAAGAAAATAGAGGGTCGATGAGAGCATTGGGTAAGCTCCATGAAAAAACCTCGGCCTCCAATAAGTTATTTATAATGAATTGTTTGTTTAATATGAATATGTCAGAAGGTGGATCTGTTGCTGATCATTTAATATGATTACAAATCAGCTAAGTTATGTAAAAGTGAACTTTGATGATGAGGTTAGGGATCTTCTAATCTTGTGCTCATTGCCAGAAAGTTGTAATGGCTTGGTCATGGCTATAAGTAAATTTGTCTTTGGTTCAAACACTTTAAAATTTGATGATGTTGTTGGTGTTATTCTTAGCGAGGAAATGTGAAGGAAAAGCACATGTGAGACATCAGGTAATGCATTGAACATGGAGAGCAGGGGAAGACAAAGGGAGAGAGGAAAGAGCCCAGGTAATAGCAACAATTCTAGGAAGAGCATATCCAAGTCCAGATTGGAAAATATAGAGTGCTGGAACTATAGAAATAAATGACATCGAAAGAAAGACTACAGATCTCTAAAGAAGAAAGGATATGGAAGCAATTGTAGCAGGTGATGTGTTACAAGATGATTTGATTCTTGCATTAGATAATACTATTGATTACTAGGTAGGAGATTCACGGGCTTCATGTCATGCTACACCCCATAGGAAATTCTTTCATGATTATGTTCAAGGCGATTTTGGACATCTTTCATTGGGTGATCATGAACCATGTAAAATTGTTGGAATGGATAAGGTACGGATAAATTTAAAGAATGGTGAATGGATGATGAAATATGTAAGGCATATTTCTGCTATGAAAACAAATCTGATCTCAATAGGGCAGTTGGGAGATGGTGGTTGTTTATCTATGTTTGGAGAAACATTTTGGAAGATCACTAAGGAATCAATGGTGATAGAAGAATGAGACATGATAGGTACATTGTATTTATGTCCTCATAATAATGACTATTCTATCTCTTTAGCTTCCAAATGAACATATACAACATTATGGCATCATAGGCTTGGCCACATGCGTGAGAAGGGGATGCATATTCTCCACTCAAGGAAGTTGTTTCCAGATCTGAAGCAGGTAAGTTTGGAATTCTGTGAGAACTGTGTTTATGGAAAACAAAACAAAGTCATATTTCTCAAGGTTGGAAAATAGAAAAAGAGTAAAATGTTAGAGCTTGTACATACAGATGTATGGGGACCAGATCAGGTACAATCTCTTGGTGGATCTCGTTATTATGTTACTTTTATTGATGACACAACTAGAAATAATTGGGTTTATTGCATTATACATAAATCTGATGTGTTTTCTACTTTTAAGAAGTGGAAATATTTGGTTGAGAATGTTATAGGAAAAAGGTTGAAGTGTCTCAGATCTGATAATGGAGATGAGTACTGCAGAAAGAAGTTTGATAGTTACTGTTCATACCATAGGATTCATAGAGAGAAGACAGTCCTAGGAACACCACAAGAAAATGGTGGGTCAAAAAGGATGAACAAAACAATCATGGAGCATGCAAGTTGTATGAGATTGCATGCAGAGTTTCCCTTACAGTTTTGGGAAGATGTTGTAGATATTGTTGTTTACTTAATAAAAAAAGGGCCTTCAAGTGCTTTGGATGGTGGTATTCTAGAGGAGTCATGGACAGGTAAAAGTGTAAACTACTCATTTATGATAACTTTTGGTTGTGAATCATTTGTCCATATTGATAAATAAAATAGATCAAATCTTGAGGCTAAATCCAATAAATGTACCTTTATTTGATACGGGGTTGATGATTTTGGTTATTGCTTATGGGATTATGAAAAATAACAAAATCATTAGGAATAGAGATGTGGTATTCAATGAAAAGGTCATGTATAAAGATCAGTTGCAGGGAAAGAAACAAAAAAAGGAAAACACAGAGTACACAGTGCTTGATGAAATCAAACAAAATGAAGTTCCAAAGGTGTCAGAAAATCAAGAACAACAACAGGTACCTCAAACTCCTGCAAGTGTTAGAATATCCACCGGGTTAAGTAGAAGCCCTGAATGATTCTCTCCTCCACTATATTATTTATTGATGACTAATTCTGGTGAACTAGAATGTTATGAAGAAGCAATGCAAGTGGAAACTAAAAATAAGTGGGAGAAAGGCATTAATGAGGAGATGGACTCATTGGTAAGAAACCAAACTTGGCATTTGGTTCATTTTCCTGCCGGTAAAAGAGCATTGTAGAATAAATGGGTTTATAGGTTGAAGGAAGAATATGGAGGAAATAAGCGGTACAAGGCTAGACTTGTTGTAAAGGGGTTTGCACAGAAGAAAGGTATAGATTTTGATGAAATATTTTCTCCTGTTGTTAAAATGACTTCAATTAGAACTATTTTAAGTCTAGTGGTAGTAGAAGATTTGCATCTTGAACATTTAGATGTAAAAACAACCTTCCTCCATGGGGATTTGGAGGAAGAGATTTATATGTAGCAGCCATAGGGATATGAGGTCAAAGGGAAGAATAATTTGGTATGTAGGTTGAAGAAGAGATTGTATGGCCTGAATAAAGCTCCAAGGAAGTGGTATTTTAAATTTGACAGGTTTATGATAGAACAAGGTTATAGTAGATGTCATTCTAACCAATGTGTTTATTTCAAGAGGCTATAAAATGGAATATATATTATCTTGTTATTCTATGTGGATGATATGCTTGTTGCATGGTCTAATGCAGGATATAATTGTGCTCAAAATCAAGTTATCTAATTCATTTGTGATGAAGGATTTGGATGCTGCAAAGCAAATCCTTGGTATGAGAATGACAAGAAACAGGAAAAATCTCAAATTGACATTGTCTCAGGGTGAGTACATACAAAAGGTGTTGGAGAGGTTTAGAATGTAGAATGAAAAACCAGTTAGTACACCTTTGTCCAGCCATTTCAAACTAAGTAAGGAGATGTGTCCCAAGACATAGGAAGAGATAGATTACATGTCTAGTGATCCACCCAACAGTTGGATTTATTTTCAGATGCCAACATCGACTTCTTCAAGTTCAACAACATCAACTTCGACCAGTTCAGCAACTTCGATTTTGACCAGCACCGACATCGATATGCATCATCGACATTGGTGACTGAAAAAATACGACAGATTGTCTCTTTGTCTTCCAGTCGACCGTAATAGTTGAACTTCTGAAATTATTCTAACTTCTCTTGTAACTGAACATAACAGGAAGACACCCAAGCGTTCTTAGCATTCTATATAAGCATGCAAAATATTGTAATATACAGAGAACAAGTAATAGAGAAGAATCAAGATCAGTTCGCATTCATGCATATTATCTATATGTGTATGTTTATGTGTGTAGTGTATTCCTTCTTTGCTTATTATTATGCTTCCTCCATAACAATACCAACTCATTCGGTCAAACTGGTGTCCCCATTGTGCACCTGGGAGCATACAGATAATTAGTATCGAATCTTTAGAGCTTGAATTATTCAAAGCTTAGATTTGTTTGAGCTTAAGTTGTGCATAGACACTTCCATTGAAGTTACCTGACTTATTCTTGTTCAAACATGCTCACAAACTCAGCAATCCAAGTAGACACTACCTTCAAATATGGCAGAAAGAACAAACAATAGACATGCAATTGACGAGACAGAGCAACACATAGAGCAAGCGTTGGCTCAACAACGAATTGAAATGTTTGCCCAATTCAATGATATTCTCACGCGATTTTCTTCGACATCAGGAGGATTTTCTTTGACAAGATCTAACTCCAACAAAATCAGTCCATTCAAGGTGCAAATGAATTTGGACATACCGACTCTTGAAGGAAAGACTGACAAATAATCTGTCGACAATTGGGTATAACAATTGGAATCCTATTACTTTTTGAATCAACTCTCGGAAGCTGAAAAGATCACCATTGCAGCCTTAAATATGTCAACATCTGTGCACTATTTGTGGGAGAACCTATCGACAAAGATGGAGAAAAGTGGAGACCCCATAGAGACATGGGAGAAATTTGTCGAATATGTATGAAAGGAATTTTACCCTCCCAAGTACATTGAACAATAGTATAAAAAGTGGAAACAACTAAGGAAATGGAAAGACCAGTCCGTATAGAGTTACACCGACGAGTTCTATCGACATATTTATAGACTTGGCATTCAAGAAGAAGAGAAATTACTTATTTTGAAGTATGTCAGTGGATTATCCCCGTAAATTCAGCAGAAGATGGATTTTATGACTGTTGATATGCTTGCAGATGCATTCCACTATGCCAATAAGCTTGAAGTCAATAAGAAAGGAAAAGAACGCTTTGCGACTAAACCGACATGAAGACCACTCGACAAGAAGGAACTAACCGACTTAGAGAAGTTGAGATCTTCTCAACCGACTTCGACCTAGCAAGATTATGGCAAAAATAATTTTCATAAATACAAAAGGGAACGTAGCAAACAACCTATCAGGAAATGGTGTGATTAACACAATTCATCATGGCATGATACATCTGAATGCAAAGCTCGAAAGACATTTTTGGAAAAAGTGTCAACATCCGAATCATTCAACAAAACTCTAGTAGAAACTGACCCAGAAGCAACGACCCTTTTGAAATCGACATCGACCACTCCAATAGCCTCAACTATCATCGACGAAGAGGAACGGGAGAATGTATTCCATACACAGATATGGGTTCAAAACAATCCATTGCATCTAATTTTGGATAATGGGAGCCAGAAGAAATTGTTTTCTGAAGATCTCATGAAGAAACTAGGTCTTGTTACCACTCCACATCCTCATCCTTATAACATCAGTTGGATGAAGGATGGACAGGAACTAAGGATCACCCGAAAATGCAAAATCACCTACTTCATTAATCCTTTTGAAGATGAAGTACTCTGCAATGTGTCACCACTCTCTATAGACAATGCCTGGTTTGGAAAACCTTTCTTATGGGATCGACATGGAAGTTACCAGTCACGACCTCAGAAGGTGATTTTCATAATTCGGAACCGATGGTATGACATACCAGAGCAACAACCTACACCAACGGTTGCAATGATATTTTCTAAATAGACGAAGAAGCTCATCAACCATGCTCATAAATTTGCATTGATCATGATTAAGCCGCAACATTCCAGGAAGACTACAGCAACCAGTCTACTCACCAACCAGTGCAGCTCGTGATAGCAGCAACAGATCGACAATATTCTTGATGAGTACTGGAACCTATTCTGATAGCAATACAGAGTACCTCTACATTTCCATGTAAAACACTCTATTGAACTTGCTCCTAGTTATTCATTACCTAATGCATCTGTTTACAGAAGATCCATTCTCAAAAATGAAGAGATTCACAGTCAAATTCAAGATTTGATCAACAAAGGTCATATCCAACCCAGATCCTCTCCTTGTGGAATTCCAGTCATCCTCGTTCCAAAGAAATACGATACTTTGCGCATGTGCATCGACTACCGGGCACTCAACAAAATTTTGGTAAAGAATAGATACCCTTTTCCATGGATAGACGAGATCATCGACTGTCTGAAAGGTGCTAAATTCTTTACTAAGATCGACCTCAAGTTGGGATATCATCATATTCCAATCGAGCCCGTAGATGTATGGAAAACTGCTTTCAAGACCAAGGAAGGATTGTTCGAATGGTTAGTCATGCCTTTCGGCTTAACAAATGTACCTGCGACCTTCATGCGATATATGGATAACACTCTTTGACCATTCATAGGAAAACGGGTCATTGTATATCTCGACGATATATTAATTTTCAATCGATCATGGGAAGAACATGTCAGACAATTTCGACAAGTCCTCGATAATCTCCAACAACATCGACTCTACTTGAACATGGATAAATGTTCCTTTGCGATGAACAACATCAAATATTTGGGGTTTGTAATCGACTTTGCAAGAATTAACGCCAATCCATACAAAGTGAAAATTCTCAAAGATTGGCCCATTCCTGAAAGCATTCATGAACTAAGAATTTTTCTTGGTTTGGAAAATTTCTATTGACAATTCATACAGCTTCAGTCACATAGCCTGGCCTTTGAATCAGTTGACCAAGGTAAATGGGAAAACTATCTTCAAATGGACACTGACACAACAAACATCTTTCAAACAACTCAAACACAAGCTTTGTACTGCACCAGTACTTGTGTTACTTGATTTGCATCATCCCTTTGAGATCGAGACAGATGCATTGGACTATGCCTTGGGTGCAGTGATCACTCAGTCTGGTCACACAGTCGCTTTTCATTCTAAAACTTTTAATGACACTGTTAGAAGATAATCGACGTATGAAAAATAACTATACGCCATTGTGCAAGCCCTTAATCAATGGAGAAATTATATCCTTGGAAAGGAGACAGTCATTCTAACTAACCACAAGCCTTTACATTTCGCCCCATCCCATTTGAAGTTACAAACAACTCGACAAATCAAGTGGATTAATTACGTGCAACAATTTCAGTTGGTAATTAAGTATCAAAAAGGTAAATCCAATGTCGCCACCGATTGTCTGATTCAACCACCCATTACTCTCCTCCTTACAGTGATGAGTATGTAGGGTTTTGACACCACTACTTGGCCTCAATTGTATCAGGATGACAATGAATTTTAATCAATCTATCGACAACTTCAGACCAACAAGTCGTCAACCTCCGACTATTTCTTGAAGGATATCTTTCTATACAAGCTTGGAAAACTTTGTGTACTGACCGGTGAGCATCAACAACAACTCATTTGGGACACACATTACAAGAAGACTAGAGGACACTTTGGAGTATCAAAGACCCTTTCTATTCTATAGAAGTATTTCTTTTGGACTTCACTTAAAACTATCATCAACAAGTACATTCTATCATGAGTGGTTTGTGCCATTTCTAAACTGCCTAATCAACAACAGGGATTGTACACACCTTTTCCAGTTCCTAGTCGACCATGGAAATCTATTTCTATGGACTACTTGACGAGATATACTACTACCAAACATCATCATGACGCGATCTTAGTAGTAGTCAACATATTTTACTAGATGGCTATTCTCATTCCATGCAAGAAGACTACAACAACGCATCAGACCGCTCAGCTCTTCTTTGAACATGTTTGGAAACATTACGGTTTACTGATAACAATTATTTCTGACAGAGATGCCAAATTTGTCAACATCTTTTGGAAGACCCTCTAGCAACAAATCGATACAAGAATTTCCTTGTAGACATATTTCCATCCTCATATAGACGGAAAAACGGAAGTTGTGAATTGCTTGGTAGTACAACTGCTTCTCATGTACAACCACAAGCATCGCCGAACATGGCATGACAGTTTTCCATATATACAACACAACTATAATCATGCTCAGCATAGCTCTATGGGAAAGAGTCAATTTGATATCTGTTATGGATTTCAACCCTCAAAAACTATTGACTTGATTAATTCCTCGACACAGTCAAACGATACCAACGAGAAGTTGAAAAATAATTGAAGCTTCAAGATCAAATCTATGACATCTAGAGACAAGCACAGGAAATGTTGCAACAAGCTAATGTGAAATCCAAGGCCTAACATGATAAGCATTGTATCCCTCATTCATTTCAAATTGGGGATTAGGTTTGGTTGCATTTGAAGAAGGAACGCTTCACTAGTCCATATGCAACAAGCTAATGTGAAATCCAAGGCCTAACATGATAAGCATTGTATCCCTCATTCATTTCAAATTGGGGATCAGGTTTGGTTGCATTTGAAGAAGGAACGCTTCACTAGTCCATATAATAAGTTGAAGCCTTTTCAATATGGTTCGTACAGTATCCTTGAACAGATTGGAGAAAATGCTTTCTAGATCAACATTCCTTCATGCCCGAGTCTACATACAGTATTTAATGTGGATCTAGTTCGACCATACCATGCACCACTGTTGGAACAGAACAACTTGCAGACAGCAGAACCTGAAGACATCCATCCATATGTTCAGGAGCCTGTTCCTTGTGACACTATTGTGGGACGAAAAGTACACCATACAATTATGAACACAATTCCCTTGTTTCAGGTGGCCAAAGCTGGACATATCCTAGCACAAGGAAAATGGTACTCTGCTACTGAACTGAACAAAACGTTTCCTCATCTGCATGAGCAAACAATGGGGACCATTGTTTCTTAATGAAGAAGTTCTGGTCCACCTAGAAGTTGGCTTTATTGTCATATGCCAACATCAACTTCGACAAGTTCAGTAACTTCGACTTCGACAAGTTCAGCAACTTCGACTTCGACAAGTTCAGCAACTTCGACTTCGACCAGTTTAGCAACTTCAACTTTGACCAGTTCAGTAACTTTGTCAAGCACTGACGTTGACATGCATAATCAACATTGGCGAATGATGAACTACAACATATTGTCTCTCTATATTCCAATTGACCGTAATGGTTGAACTTCTGAAACCATTCTAGATTCTCTTGTAACTGAATGTAACAGGTAGACACCCAAGCATTCTGAGCACTTTATATAAGCATGTAAAATATTGTAATATACAGAAAACATGTAATAGAGAAGAATCAAGATCAGTTTGCATTCCTACATATTATCTATATGTGTATGTTTATGTGTGTAGTGTATTCCTTATTTTCTTATAATTATGCTTCCACAATAATAGTACCAACTCATTCAGTTGAACTATTGTCCCTGTCGTGCACCTAGGCACGTACGGATCATACAGGGTTCCCTATTCATCAACATTTGGAAACTTGATCTATGCCATGGTGTGCACAAGACCATATATTACACATGCAGTGGGAGTTGTGAGAAGGTATATGAACAATCCAGGTAAAGAAAATTGTAAGGCGGTACAGTGGATTATTAGGTATTTAAGAGGTACTACCATTCATGTATTATGTTTTAGAGGTTCAGACAATGTTGTAATTTCATAGTCATGACTTGGTCAATAATGGGTGATTTATGGCCCTGTGGTATTGGGTGTTCCAAATTATTTTCCCATGGTATTTTCTCTTTAAAAGGATGGCATTGTAATATGGTTGTGTATTGTAGCATTGTAAATATATCTATGATTGTGTATGAGAGACTGCGAGAGAGTGAAGAGGAAGTTGCAGCGGATGTGCTCCAGGTTATGTCCCTTCATTTGTTGGATGGTATAATAATAAGGACTGTCAATTTATATGTGGACGTAGCTCATCTTGGGTGAACCATGTTATATTGGTGTCTCTCTTGTAATGTGTTTTATGTGATTTATATTTGCATCTTGTTTATTATTATTGCTCTGCAATCCTATTTTTCTAACACATCTAATTCTTTATAATTTTTTGGAAATGTATGATCCCAAGACCAACTAGATCCATAAAACTTATAATTAGATTTACCTCCTCACTTTCCATCTCTTGGATGGTATTTTTTTTTTTTACCATAGTTGGAAAAATGGTTCAAGAACTTAGTTTGTTCATAACCAAGTTCCAACCATTAGTTGTCTTATATGTTAGGATTTTATCTGCTTCCCTTTCATCTAGTAATTTTGTTTTATTTTTCTCAAATAATTTCAATATTGGTAGATTCTCTTCACTAAATTCTACCTCAAATGATCCCCAAAGGATATCTTTGATTTATGTCTTAGTATCCCACAGGTTTTTGTCCTTGTTTCTGTGTCATTCTCCATCCTAGTACACTACCTTCTTTTTCACTATCTTTAGTGATAGAACAAATTTCTCACTAGCATAGGACCCAATAGTGGGGTTGTAACCCCTCCAATTACTCATCACATTTTTTGTAAAATTTCTTTCTTATAGTTACCTTGAATTAAACTTAAAAGTACACATAATTATTTTCATTCAAATCAAAGTATAAGAAAATAGGAAAATGATGTAATATTATACCCTCATTTGTCCAAGACTTATATTTATAAATATGATGTCATAAGGATTTAAAACAAGAAATGTGTCTAATTATTTAGACATGACATCGTGCTCAAACCTCTTATTCCACTAGGAAAAATTAAGATAAATGGGTTCAACATCAACCAATGCAGCTTGCTCCAAATGATGTAGGAAATACTCAACCAACCTCTACATTTTTATGATGTCCCTACAAACCTATAGTCCTATCAAAGTGAATCTTGAATACCCACCCAGTGTCACCCTACCTTCTTAAAAATTATATAATCTAAATATCATATCCAAAAATACATGTTTATTGTCATAAGATCCATATACATTGAGAATAGTAAAAGACTAGCGTGATATTTTACTACGAAGTTTCATTCATAGAACTAAAAAGAGAAAAACAGATTTGGATAGGGTTAAAGTGTGCTTCTAACCTCTGATCAACCCACCGAAATTCCCTATAGAGTTTGTGTAAGAAAAATACCATCTTTTAAACTACTCCCTAAGACAAAGTACAAATACATCTCCCCCACCTATCATTTCCTAAAGTAAGAAAATGTCTAGCTTTAGTCTCTAGTTTATAGATCCTATAGATGGAGACTCATTTTTGTTGAGTTCCAATACACATATATTCTTATAGATAACCTCCATGGTGAATCATACTAAGGGGTTTGGACTATTAGTACCCCAATTATAGGTCTTTGACGACCTTGATGCATTTCTTTCACCACCTTCCATTGATCATGGAATAAGTGAGATTTTATACTTAAGTGGTTACATGGAATTTATTTGGAATGATCCATCCCTAATCCACCAAAGGGTTTCACACAAGAAAATATATTGGGTCATAAATCATATTGGGTTTCCCCTTTAGCTTCGTCAAACCCTACTTCCAAACCAATCACCAATGGGATTATTCTTTAGTGGATATTAATCACCACTTAGTGATGAGATAATAGTTAAGATATGCCATAGCGATCTACTGATGGGAGTCAATTTATGCCCCCCCTCCTCCCCCAAAAAAATACTTGGGCCTTTTTACTTTCCTACTAGTAAATCATCTGAAATAATGGCCTAAGTCATTGTTTGCCATAGAACCCACACTAGGATTTTTTCACTTATAGATAAAAATCAATTGGGGGATATGCACTTACTAATCTATAGGTCAATGGATGGAAAATGAGTAGTTCGATTTAAAGTGTAAGGCACAACGGTTAGCCTAGCCTCATCATTTTCCAACTTTGAAATATGTTGAGCACTTTCTGTTGTGAGGGTACCTAAATCTATAGCCGACACCTCAGGATGAATTCAAATGGTATGTATTTTTTCAACAAAAGGATCATCAATATGAGAATATTCAGTTTCCTTATTTTCCTTAAGACTCAAAGTATCAACACCAATGTAGTCCTTAATTTTTAGTACCATAGTATTGTGTTGTATGCCCATGAAGATGACATAAAATTCACCAAAACATGACGTTAGAGTATTGTTGGTCACTATAATTGCCTATTAATTCATAAACAAAGTGCTCAATATAAATTGTCAACCCAGGGAAGTCTGGTTATTTCAAAGGTAATCAAGCAAAATATATGCATAAACATTCAATAACTGATCAATCAACTATAAGTCATCCAATCTACTCAAGGAATGGTTGTAGCCTAATTACTAAGTCTATGCTCTTCTCACTGTTCAATCCAAACTTTAAATACTAATTCAATTGCCAAAGATTAGAAGAGTTCACAATACTTCTACTGTATCAATTATGAAAATAAATGCTTCAAGAATGAAATGGCTAAATTGATTTTGCAAGAAGTTAAATCCTAAACCGTTATCATAAAAAGGGATCCAATCCACAATTACAACACTCAACCATAAAGGAAATCAATCATCATGTTCTATAAATCCATATGCCATCTACCAGTTTCAACAGTTCATGAAAGGAAATAAATAATGGTAAAATGCAACAACAGAGAACATGTGTAACAACAATTATCAATAACACACTTGCAAAGAGAAACTACACATAAAAAAGTGGTTATAATATAAATTCTAACAAATATTGAGGGAGCTATGGCAATTCTAAATATTTCATTTTGTATAAAGCCCTTAGAATTTACCACACATGTGACATGGCATCCATCATTTTTTTTATGTGAAGCTAGTGCCCTCTCTCTCTCTCTCTCTTAGGTTCATTTTTGTTCTAGCCATGAATTATTAGGGTTTTGACCATGTATTTTATTATTTTATGGGGCATGTTTGTTATTTCCAATCGACTATTTTCGCAAACCAAGCAAAGTTATAACTGAAGAATCCTATGCTTAATGCTCACTTTGTTTCATCAAACCAAGAAAAGCTATAATGGAAGAATCCTACGCTTAATGCTCACACTGTTTCATCAAATCAAAAGGAAATCTAATTGCAATTCCACACAAAAAAATAAAGGAAATAAGCGACTAAATAACTAGGAAACTATGACAGAAGATGGGTCCATGCCTTCTAACATAGATGCCTTTAAACACTACCAAAAATCAGTACACAGTAAATCAGGAAAATGATGCCAATTTCATTAATAAAATGAATTTCAGATACCAATTTCTTCCACTTGTGTTACAAGTTCTATTCAAAATAAGCCTAACCTATTTTAACCATCTCATCCTCCTTCAAAAATTACAACAAGACAAATCAGATCCTTATAATTCAGATAGCCATGAATATCAAAGATCTTCAAGCTGTCAAATCAATACCCCATAATAGAAACAGTTACAATCATTATTACATTGATATATAAAATCTATTTCATAAACATCCATTCTCTCACAGCTTGAATTGATCTAACACCAAGTGATTTTCAGTTGGCCGCGTGGATGGATACTTAGGTTACCTCGCAACGATCTGAACTGAAACCCTGAAAAGGTGTAACTGCATTCCAAGTACTCCTTCATCCACGTGTATCATCAGGATGATACACCCGAATTCCCTATGGTCTCAATTTCTTTCATTAGTCCGTCAAAAGTCATCTTATTTAGGGAACAAAATCCATAAACAAAGGAAAACTTTAGGCATTAATATAACAAAGTAATAATAAATTATACTAGCTCATGATCATGCTTTTCCTTTGGAAAGATAACAACTTGGTTATAATAATAAGGAGAAACATGGAAAAATGATTACAATAGAAGTGAGCAAAAACGGTCATTTCTGGCACCCAACATATCCCCCCAACCGTCCAATTCCATGTCATTATGAAACAACCTCCAGTTAATCTTAATCTGAATCTACATCAAAAAATTTCCTATGGAAGTTAGCGAGATTGAAGGAATATTCGGGCTTATCTCCACAGTTTATATACCCTTTGCAAGCAACCAACTCTTCCCAACACTTCTTCTATGCATTTTTGGTAAACTTATATATTATCTTGTACTCCTTCTCAGGAAACCATATGAGTGGGAATCTAAATATTAATCCTATCCAGCTTGGTCCACATGTATGAATACAGTTGACATACTCAGGAACTCAAGATTAGAATATTTAAAATTTTCAAAACAATAAGGATCTCTTGTTCTCATAAGCTCAAAAGAAGCTTCCCACCTTTGCTGACTTCCTTCTAATGCATAGGGCTCTTGTTTTGATATGGTCTTGACACATGTAGATATAACATCATGCTGAAGTGTTGTTATCTGATTAACTTTTTGGGGAGAGGAGAGGTATTTTCTATGTCTTTCAATAATAACAGTAGGGGATCGTGGTTCACCTCGGATCCATAGAACAGAATTATCCTCATTCTTTTGAATAGTCTGAGAAGCACTCCACCAATTCATCTGATTGGTGACTAAGGAAGTAGATTCCCTTAGATGTATATCTCCTATATAAGCAATATGATATGAATGAAGGTCCATGAATCATGCTAACTCATGTAAATATAATTCACATAATAGATTTTGTCCGGGGAAATCACTCTAGGTAAAGGTATTCAAAAACTGAGGAGTTGTAAAAAACTGATGGGGCCTCCCTTCCTTAAGATATTTTATCTTAGAAAGAGTCAACTAATCATAAAGGAAGACCGAATAAGATGGCGATGGATCCCTACAACTTAATAGTTCCTGAATTAAATCATACATTTACTCCTTCTCTAGCTTCATGGCCTTAAACTTTCTTAATTCCCTCAGCTCTTCTTGCAATTTTTCCCAGCGAAACCCTTGGAAAGTAAATTCTACAGCCCATCTCTCTCTAAGATCCTTAATGGTATTCCTATGTAAAGGTAGGGGAATCATCCCTTCCTCACACAGGGTAGCTTGATATTTCCATTTACTTATTTCAGTCTTCAACATAGAAATGTCCTCTACCACCTCTTGATCCTTTTCATCTTCTGTGTCCAACTCAATAATCTCCAGAGGTTCCTGAAGCTTTTCTTTGCCATCATTTTCCCAAGGTATAGTTTCATCCTGAGTTGATAGATATTGAGTTTCAGCAGATAATTCTTGTGTTTCAATAGCTTCTTTTTGACCGACCGGTTCTAAGACCTTAATGATTTCTTCTTGTGCCACTGGTTCTTGTGTTACAATGGCTTCTTTTTGGGTCGTTGGTTCTTGTGTTTCAACAGCTTCTTTTTGACCCACCAGTTTTAAGACCTCGGTGATTTATTCCTGTTCCACTAGTTCTTGTGTTATAGTGGCTCCTTTTTGGATTGTTGGTTCTTGTGTTTCAGCAACCTCTTTTTGACCCGCCATTTATGAGACCTCAACGATTTCTTCTTATGCCACTGGTTCTTGTGTTATAGTGGCTTCTTTTTGGATTGATGGTTCTTGTGTTTCAACAACCTCTTTTTGACCCACCTATTCTAAGACCTCAACAATTTCTTCTTGTGCCACTGGTTCTTGTGTTACAGTGGATTCTTTTTGGATTGTTGGTTCTTGTGTTTCAGCAACCTTCAATTGTTGAGGCAATTTTTCCTTTGATTCTTGCATTCCCTAGTCAGGAGTCAGCATTTCCTATTCAATAATATCCTCAGATTCTTTACCTGGTAACTCTTGATTGTCTATGGTTGAAGGGGATACATCCATGTTCTGATTCTACACATCATCCACCATTGATTAGTCCTATGTTGTCCCATTATTTTCTTGTCTCAGTTGTCCGAGTCTCCAAGCGAAAAGCTCCATGAGAGTGACCTTGTATACCTCATTCTTAAAGATGTCCCCACATTCTGGGCACAAAAACTCATTGTTCTCCAATTTTTATGAAATAGAGGATAGAATTCCCAGTTGATCAACAACTTCATCTAGTGTGCTCAATCTACGAACTTCTTGATTCTTTATCACTTCCTTCATCCCTTCTAGTTCCTCCCTAAGAACCTGCAACTCCTGTTTTAACATGTCATTTTCTAAGAGCAAAGTTTCCACATGAATTTGACCCTCTCTTGTAGTAGGTTCTTGTGGGTCAGTAGGCCTCGGAATTGAAATTGGGATACCCCTTGGTTCTTGTGTTTCAAGGAGTGATTGATATTTTAGAATTGGAATCTCAATAATAGTGATTATTTCAACACCGTCTGAGATAGAAAAAGGAGAATCATCCTTTCGTGATGATTTTTCCCTCAACTCACTAGCTCCTCCTGGTTCAGCAGAAGATTCAATCTCCTTAATTATTTTTGTCTGGATTTCAGTCCCCTCCCTCATTTCTTCTTCTCTAGATTCTGTCTATTTCAATGGGATTCCATTAGGCTCCTAAGGGTTTATGTTTTGAGAATCCTCCGCAGTCACAGCGTCCTCCAAATCCCTTTCTTGATCCTTCTCTACTCCTCTAGATTCCCTAACTCTCCCCCCAACTCTGTCTGATAGGCTCCACTCATCTTCCTCTTCAATTTCATTATCACTTTCCTCCATGGAAACATGGTCTACCGCAACCCCAACAACGAATTGCCCCCAATATTGGTGTATTTTCTCAAGGGCTCTTAATATTAATAACCTAATGAGGCCATGATTCGTGATGGAATTTTTGGGATATTGAGACTTCCGCACATAATGTGCCATGTTTTGCAGGGTCCTCAGAAGATAATAGGTCATATTAATTAATGTGCCATGACGCAGGTGAGATATAAAAACATGTTAATTTTTTAGCATTAATTCAATATACTCTAGGATCTTTACTGAGAGAATAACATGTACAGCATATCGAGTATAACAATGCATATCAATCACACCAAGCAATCACATGAGACAATAGACACACAGAGTTTCACTGGGGAAAACCATAAAGGTGAAAAACCCCACAACTTCCTCAGAGATAGAAAGAGCAAAGATACAACCAAAGTACTAGAGATAGTATTCTACTAGCAACTCCTCCTCCTCCTCAACTAGTGCGCCACTTTCTAAGTTATGTACAAGTGAATAATGAGATGTCCAAATAGAGATCTCTTGATCTCTATTTATACTTGTTTTGTCCTGCCCAATAAACTAATGGAGCCGACTTGTCTAGATTAGCCTAATAACCCATGGTTAACTTAATCAGGGCCGACCCCACACATGGTGGTCTAATAACCCATCGGAAAGTTACGACACTTGCGACACTTGTCAATACAAATGACAACACTTCCTTATAGAGGAATAACACATCTCTATAGGAGTACAATATACATAGATGAAATGCATTCTGAAGTTACATATACATCAACACTCCCTCTTAACTAGGAAGGTGTTTCTTGACACAGATCTACTAGGACAAGTCTTCTTCTCTATATCATCATCAGTGAATCATCGTCATCGTCACGGCTGCTACTATCTCTATCAATCTCCGATCTACTTGTCATAGGAAGTTCTACAGAGCTAGTCCTTTTTCATACTGGATGTAGGCCCACCACCTGCATGTCTTCATCACTGGCCATACAGTGGAATCCTTAGGACTTATTACATGTGTCACAAAACCTTGCAAGAGCATCCCAGGACTGATTATAGGCACACATCCCAACCTATTGGATCTCACAGGGAGCTATTACATGTGACCCCACCACAAAACCTCGAAAGAGAATCCCAGGAATGATTATGAGCACACAGCTCAACCTATTAGATCTCCCAGGGCGCTATTATATGTGGTCATGAAAAAACTTTGAAAGAGCATCCCAGGACTGATTACAAGCACGCCGCTCAACCTATCGGATCTCCCAGGGCGCTATTATATGCCATAGGACAAAACCTCGAAAGAGCGTTTGCCAGATATCCCAGGGCGCTACTATATGCCATAGGCAAAACCTCGAAAGAGTATCTACAAACCTCCCAGGGTGCTATTATATGTCCTCCCAAGCAAAACCTTGAAAGAGCATTTTCCAGATATCCCAGGGCGCTATTATATGCCATAGGAAAAACCTCGAAAGAGTATCTGCAAATCTCCCAGGGCATTATTATATGCTTATCTGCACAACCTGTCCACAACCATAGAGTATCAACATGATACTCACCATACATCATCCTGATGTACATCATCACATGATCAACCTGATCATCATCACTGCATCGTCCTGATGCATGTCATCTAGAGAAACATCCTGAAGCTCATCATCTATGATCATCCTTATCATACAATGCATCCATCTGATGCATACACAGTATCTTCCTAATACATATCATCATACATGATCTACCTGATCATACGGTGTATCCACCTGATACATATACAAACACATGATCCACCTGATCATATCCAGCATCCAACACAATGCATACATACATACATATAAATGATCCAACTGATCATATCCAGCATCGAACATGATGCATACATACATACATATAAATGATCCAACTGATCATATCCAACATCCAACATGATGCATACATACATACATATAAATGATCCAACTGATCATATCCAGCATCCAACATGATGCATACATACATACATATAAATGATCCAACTGATCATATAGAGTAGAAACTAGAACATCGTCCTGATGCTCATCATCCAGTGCTTATATTCAAAGCCATGCGAAGGATCATCCTCTCACCATGCTTGGAATGGCTCCATCAAATGTGTCCATCACTTCTTCCTCGAAGTGTCATCAATATGAAGAACACCAAGCCTCTCTCTAAAGTACTCAAACTTCACTCTGGCTAGTGGTTTCGTCAACACATCTGCAATCTGCTCATCCGTTGCAATATACAGGAGCTTCACTGCTCCTCTCTGCACCATATCCTTGATATAGTGATATTTGATCTCAATGTGCTTCGACCTGTCGTGGAACACCGAGTTCTCAGACAACTTTACACAACTCTAGTTGTCACAAAAGATACCAGTAGTCTCCAGTGGGAGATCAAATAAATCAGACAGTAACTTCCAGAGCCATACTTCCTCGTAACTAGCCGAACAAGCTGCAACATACTCTGTTTCGGATGTACTCAGTGCTACACAGGATTGCTTCCTGCTAAACCAAGAGATCACACCTAATCCCATACTGAAGAAGCACCCAGATGTTCTCTTCATATCTGCAGCACTACCTGCCTAGTCTAAATGAACATAACCCTGTAGGTTAAACTTTTGATTCACATCATACTTGAGCCCATAATAAACTATATCCTTCAGGTACCTCAGAATATGCTTTACAGCAACCAGGTGAACACTCCTCGGATCTGTCAGAAATTGACTCAATGTGTTCACTGCAAAGAAAATATCTGGTCTCGTGTTCGTCAGGTACATCAAGGACCCAATCATCTGACGATACATAGTGACATCAACCGGATCAGATGAAGCATCACATAGAAGCTTCAGGCTCAATGCCATAGGTGTGGCCATGGCCTTGCAGTCCATCATCCAAAACCTCTTTATGATCTCTACTGCATACTTCCCTTGTCCAAGGAAGATCCCATCTGCACTCTGCCACACCTCCATGACTAGAAAATAGTGCATCATCCCCAAGTCCTTCATCTCGAACTCGGAAGCAAGCTTCCTCTTGGTATCATCAATTAAACTATCCTCTCCTGTAACAAACAAGTCATCCACATATAGAAGTAGTATCACTAGATTGCCTTCCTCAACCTTGTAGTAAAGGTTGGAATCTGCTTTACTCTTGGTAAAGCCCAAACTGGATAGAAAGTTGTCCATCCTACCATACCAAGTCCTAGAAGCTTGCTTCAAGCCATACAAAGCTTTCTTCAACATGCACACATATGACTCTCTGTCATGTGTCTCAAAACCGAGAGGCTGCTCCACATACACTTCCTCTTCGACTACACCATTCAAGAAAGTTGTCTTGACATCCATCTGGTGTATCTTCCATTTCATCACTGCAGCTAGAGAAAGTACTATTCTAATGGAAGTGTATCTGGCCATAGGAGAAAAAGTTTCTTCATAGTTTATCCCCTCTTTCTGGGAGAAGCCACGAGCTACAAATCTCGCTTTGTATTTCTCTTTGTTGCCATCTGCAGCATGCTTGATTTTGTAGATCCAGTTGGAAGTTACAACTAACTTCCCTTCAGGTCTTGGGACTACATCCCAAACATCATTCTTCATGATCGACTGATACTCCTCGACCATGGCATCCTTCCATTCTTTCTTTTCCACAGCTTCTTCATAACTGGAAGGTTCTTTGTTCATAATGTCATATAGTAAGGCAAAATAACTGGTGTGGGATCTAGTTCTCTTCCTTGCTCTGTGGTCTTCTTTTGGAATACCATACCTTTCTGCATATTAAATGAGCTCTCTAGCCCATGCAGCTTTTCTCTTGTGAGAGTCCTTCTCACGGGGTGGATCTACAGGTTCTCGTGGATCTTCAGTTTCTTGATATGTTTCTGGAATTGCTTCAGTCATGGTAGTATCTTAAAATTTGGTTTCCTTTGGAACTTCATGATCTTCAACAAGTGTCTTTCTTGATTTGTTGAAGGTTGAGTTTTCATCAAATGTTACATCCCTGCTGACATCAATCTTCTTCAACCCTGGAAAGTATATTTTGTAAGCCTTCGAGCTTTCACTGTACCCCACAAAGATTCCCTTCTTTCCTAAATGATCTAGCTTTGTTCTCTTTTCCTTTGGAACATGAGCGTATACTGGACAACCAAATATTATGAGATGGTTGACTTCAGATTTCTTACCAGAGAATACCTCTTCTGGTGTCTTGTTGTCCAATATCTTGTGAGGTGTTCTGTTCTGCACATATACAGCTGTCCTAGCTACTTATGCCCATAGATGCATAGGAAGATCCTGTTCATGCAGCATTGCCTGTGCTGCTTCCATGATTGTTCTATTCTTCCTTTCTACAACTCCATTCTGTTGTGGATTGTAGGGAGCAGTCAACTCCCTCTTAATCCCTGAATCACTGCATAGATTCTTGAAATCACCTGAAGTGAATTCTCTGTCATTGTTGGATCTAAAGGTCTTGATCTTATTATCAATTTGATTCTCCATCAAGGTTTTGAATTCCTTGAACTTGTCAAATACTTAATCTTTGTTCTTCAAGAAGTAGACCCAAGTCTTCCTAGAGAAATCATCAATGAAAGAGACATAGTATACATACCCACTCAGAGAACTGGATGACATTGGACTGCATACATCGGAGTGGATAATTTCCAAGATTCCTTTTGCTTTGCTTTCACTGCTTGGAAATGCCTTCTTAATGTTCTTTCCTTTTTCACATCCTTTGCAAACACCTTCATGCTTTGACTTGATTTTAGGAAGACCCTCCATAGCTTTGCTTGCAATTGGTAGTGCTCTGTAGTGCACATGTGCAATCCTTCTATGCCAAAGTTCACTTGGCTCCATGGATTCATGTACCATGGAATGTTCAGGTTGTCCCTTCAATTTGTTCAATCCTCCCTCTTGCTCTCCAATCACCACTGCATCATCAATAGTTTTACCCTTTGGTCACATTAGGACTTGGCCATCTACAAATGAAACCCTCATGCCTTTTGCATCTAATGCAGAGATGGAGAGAAGGTTCTTCTTGAGCCTAGGTACAAATAACACATCTTTCATCTTCAAGAACTTTACAGAGTCCAGGTTGTAGGAGGCTTCCCCACTTCCTTTGATAGGATATTGATAATCATCCCCAAGTTTCACCTTATGGGGTGATTCATGTTCAGATAAATTTACAAAAGATTCTTTAAACCTAGTCATGTGTTTAGAAGCCCCACTATCAATTAACTAATCATTACAACCATGAGAAATAGTACTTGTGAGGGATGAGATTAGAACATATTCATCTTCACTAGATGAGTCATCACTTTCTACTCTAGCTTTCTTTCTGGGAGGTTCATCATCCTCAGCAGCATGAGCATTATATCTTCTTTTGTTGTTCTTCTTCTTTTTGTTGAAGTTGTTGTTGTTGTCTTTCTTCTTCTTAGGACAATCTGCAGCAAAGTGTCCCTTCTCATTGCATGTGAAGCATCTTAGATCTTTCTTATCCTTATGATAATAGTGGTGTGAAGATCTCTTGTTATGAGATGGCTCCCTCTTGGGCTTTCCTTTCTTAGTGTGTGCTGTGAGAGCTTGATCTTCATTACCCATCTTTTCTTCTTGAGCTACAAGCCTAGCCTCTTCTTGTGAACATTCCTCCCACGATGTACTGAAGGAGACCAACGTCTTTCTTGCACAGATTCCTTGGATAAAGGAATCCCATGACCTAAGTAGGCCATTTAGTCTGGTCATGACAACTTCGCCATTGTCCACAACCTCATCCATAGCTTCAAGTTGTTCCTTGATCTGAGAGACCTTAGAGAAATAGGATTGAATGGTCTCTCCATTCTGAAGCTTTACCCCTTTCAATTGGTTCCGTAGGGTCATCTTCCGATTTATGTTCTTCCCTTCAAATAGCTTGGTCAGGGAATCAAACATCTCTTTGGGTGTCTTCAAATATGACACATGTGGGATGAGATGGTCCTTGATAGAATCAGCAATGATTCTCTTTGCCTTGACCAAGTTCTTCTTGTGAAGAGCCTTAGCCTCTTCTCCCTCTAGGACAGGGACCTCTTCACTTATATAAGTGTCCAACTAATTTTCTTCCAGGATTAACCCAATCCTATACTTCCATGCTTGGAAGTTATCATCCCTTCAAGCTTATCCTCAAGCTTGGTGTGGTGAGAAATCTTAAAGAGTACTTCAAATGGAAATAGAAAAGATATAGGTCTTACCACTTGATTTGCTAAAAACTGGATCTGGTCCCGGATTAGGGTTTGTCAAAGAAACCCTAAAAAATTCAAAATATGAATTTCAACTTTCTAAGAGGATAGAAAGATGCGCCTTGATGAGCTGATCGGCCTGGTATATTCAAAACTTGAGATCTACAAAGTTTCACCCTTCAGAAATGCCTTTTAGTCTTCCCAGATTCAATAGGGAGGACCTTGAATTAGGGCTTGATTTTCCCGGAGCTTCACCCAACCACAAATCTCGATCCAAAGCTCTAAACTTCGATTTTTCCAAGGAGCTTCCAGCTATGTCTTCAGATTTTAGAAATTCCTATTTTTGTGGAAACCCTAACTTTTAAGGCCAAAACTGAAAGTGCTTAGAATTGAATTCTGATTGGATAGATAGATTCTCCTTGATGAGTAGAGTCAATCTACCTTACTTCTTTTCCAAAATCTGTAGAGAGAAACCCAATAAACAAGAAACCCTAGTTTTCGCCACTGCACAATGTCTTCTTCTCAGGGAAGCTCTGATACCATGTTAATTTTTTAGCATTAACTCAATATACTCTAGGATCTTTACTGAGAGAATAACATGTACAGCATATCAAGTATAACAATGCATATCAATCACACCAAGCAATCACATGAGACAATAGACACACAGAGTTTCACTGGGGAAAACCATAAAGGTGAAAAACCCCACAACTTCCTCAGTGATAGAAAGAGCAAAGATACAACCAAAGTATAAGAGATAGTCTTCTACTAGCAGCTCCTCCTCCTCCTCAACTAGTGTGCCACTTTCCAAGTGATGTACAAGTGAATAATGAGATGTCCAAATAGAGATCTCCCGATCTCTATTTATACTTGTCCTATCCTGCCCAACAAACTAATGGGGCTGACTTGTATAGCTTAGCCTAATAACCCATGGTTAACTTAATCAGGGCCAACCCCACACATGGTGTTCTAATAACCCATCGACAAGTTACAACACTTGCAACACTTTTCAATACAAATGGCGACACTTCCTTATAGAGGAATAACACATCTCTATAGGAGTACAATATACATAGATGAAATACATTCCAAAGTTACATATACATCAACAAAACAAAATCGTAGGAATAAACAAATTTGTACCTACCTTTGTAGGTGATATATTTATTCAAGAATACTGCAACCTGGTCCCATGGGCGAGGCAAAGACTCTAATGATGTTCCTTTTCCCCTTGATTCAACATTTTCTTCTGCTGCGAGGAACTCTTCTTTTTCATTTGGATTGGGTACCTTTCGGCCAAACCGTCTCCTCTCATTCCTAGGAAATCCTATCACCTCTACTAAAATGTGTTCAAAAACCTCGACCCCCAATCCCCCAACTTATGAATCATCTCATATCAAATTCTGGGAAACTGTAATTCCATTCCTTCCTTGAACCCATTCAATCTCTCAAAATACATTGTCCATCCTGCTTCTTCAAAAATCCTGAAAACCTCTCCATTCTGGCACAAAGCATCCATTTTTTCAGGTTCATATTGAACTGTGAAACCTCCCATAATGTCCTTCTTCAGCAATCTCAAATGATGCAAGAAACAAATTCCTAATTCGGATATCGGATTTGCAGCATGTAGAAACAACGATGAACAGTGGGAGAGTCTATTGGCTATTTTTGGAAATGTGGTGTAATTATGGAACAGGTTCATGGGAAAAGTTATTGCATGGATTGGACGAGATGGCGACATTCAATAAGTATGAGAGAGGGTGGTGATATGTCCCTCCAACTGGAAATATTAGCTAAAAATTGCTGAAAATGATATGCAGAGATAGTATAATCATAATTACTTTGTCAATTCATGACTAGTCATACTTGTGGTTAGAATTTGTACCTTTTCACTTACCGTGACAGATCGTCAACAATCCGAGGTGGCCCACTTTTGCTATCAAATCACTTGACGAAGGAATCCCTCATCACATGGCGTCGTAAAGTCAGTAGGAATCCATCCAACGAGAGAAATGAATGTGTCCATGTTAGAATTAATTGTATTAGTGAGTGGAATATTTGGCATATTTTCGGCTTTATTGTTGGAAAAAAGTAGAAGAAAAATACTGATTATAAAAATTGCAAGGTAATATTACTGCCAATTCCATCTAAATATTCCTCAGATAATATTTCCAAACATATTTTAACCGGTTACGAGGAAATCTGACGAATTTCATAACCGATGCAGGCTGAAAATTGGAAATATGGTGGTGCTTGAGCAGATAGCGAAGAGATTGACAATGTTTCAGGAAAGAATTTGGTGGAGTTTTGGCATAAAGTGTAAATATTGGTGAAGTTCCATCCGAAATTTTAGTGGATTTTCAGCGGAAAGGTTGGGGGAGTTTCAACAGAAAGTGGAAATATTTGCGGAGTTCCAGTCGAAATTTTAGCGGAGCTTCACCTGAAAGGTTGGTAGAGTTTTGGAAAAAAGTGGAAATATTGGCGGAGTTCCAGCCAAAAGTTTAGCATATTTTCAGTGGAAAGGTTGGCAGAGTTTCGTCAAATAGTGGAAATATTGGCGGGATTTTCGACCGAAAGTTTAGCGGAGTTTCAACGGAAAGGTTGGTAGAGGTTTGGGCCAAAAGTGGAAAGATTGGCAGAATTTTGGAAAAAAGTGGGAAGATTGGCAAAGTTCCAACTGGCAAAAAAATTCAGTAGACTACTGCTCTTGTACCAATTGACAGTTTGAATTAGAAGCAACACGAGAAGCAAATGCATCCTTTGAGAGCGGCTTATGATAGAGTCACAGCCGATGATCATTGGAAAATAGTGGTGTCTGTTGTTCGTCGATTGTGTTCAATCGAACTGTCCCATTATCAAACATTGTGTCCACTTTGTATGGTCCCAACCATCTGGTGCGCAACTTCCGCTTAAAGTCCCTCTTGAATCGAGAATCGTACAATAAGGCCCAATCTCCTTCATGGAACATCTTCTTCTTAATAAACCTATCATGCCACTTAGAACGTTGTTGTTGAATTACTGAATTCTGCTGTACAATAGATGCATGCTTCTCATCAAGCTCATTTAATTGATTCAGTGTGTCCTTCTGGGATTCTGTCAAATCAAAGCTTGATTCTAAAGCGATACTCAAAGTTTTAATCTCAAATTCAACAGGGAATACAACATTTTTCCCATATACCAATTCATAAGGAGAGAACCCTGTGGTGTTACATCATGTAGTTCGATATTCCCATAATGATTATGGAAGTCTTTCAGACCAATCTCTACGATGACTCTTCATATTCTTTGTGAGAATAGCTTCAATAAATTTATTTGTACTTTCCACTTGACCATTGTACTTTCCAAGTGTGAACCACAAGCTTTCTGGACCACTTGGGCTCCTTGCCGAGTTTTACTGCTTTTTACCATAGGGGGAAAAGCTAGTCAACTACAGAAACTTGTTTTTTTGGACCACACATCCTCTATGATGTTTATTCTTTCCATATTTGTGATTTGGAATTGTTTTTCATCACACATTAGCTACAGGTCACTAATTCTGAAACTCATGGCCCTTTGGAGTGACTTGGAGAATACACTTACCACCTAGGGGGGATGTGCATATTTTTAGTAAGTCTGATTATATGAGGATCCAAATGGAATCTTTATCCATTTGAATCCATGTTGTAATGTTATATAAAAGCATCCTATTATTTTCCAAAGGTTGGTTGATGTATTTTATTCATGAGAGTTAATACCGTTTGTATTATTGTGAGTTATTTTCTGAGTTCTTTGACTAGTTGTGTGAGATCTTTCTGAGTGAGTGTAATCTCTTGATCAAATATTCATGTGAACTAAATTTCACATGGTATCAAATCTATCAATATATTCATTTCTCCTTCTATTATCTTGTAGGATCCAACCAGTCTCAAGGAGGGCACAATAATTCATCCACAAGGCGCATTCTTTCATCAAGGAGGCACAGGAAGCAAGCTTTGGGCACACCCAAATCATTCCAAAATTAATTTCAGATATGCTATGGATCGTTCACAATAGATAATACTCAATCCATTCAATTATTTTGACCGGAAGGCACGGATGGAGATCATACTGAGGAGAAAAGGGCTCTACAGGGTGACAATGGCAACTAAAGCTGAGCCAACCTCAGCAATTGAGAAATCTAAATGGAACAATCGAAGAGATGAAGCCTATGGGATGTTGTGTCTCACTACATCCAGGGATATACTATTTAATCTTGATGGTCTTACCTCTCCCAATGAATTTTGGTTGAAACTTCAAGAATTGTTCAGAGAGAAGGATGAATTAAGAGGCCACCAACTGGATAATGAGCTAGTCTCATTGAGTCCACAAAATTTCAATAAACTTCAGGATTTATTTTCCAAATTCAAATCACTTGTGTTGTGGCTGAGGCAATGTGGTATTGAAAATAAATATGAGAAATTAGTCTTGGCCATTGTCTCCAAACTTGGCTCGGACTACTCAGTCTTTGTTTTGACCTTCCATTCCACTCAGAAAGTAGTTAAAAATTGGAAGAGCTTGACACTTTCATGATTCATGGAGTCTTTGACACAAGAACAAGACAAATTGGTCTTTGTGGGAGCCATTAAAAATCCATCCAAAGACCATTGTCTGAATTTTGGATATTCAAAGGGTTCGAAAGGGAAGAACAATGACAATTTTAAGAAGCCCACCAATGAGAAGAAGGACAAGCAGAAATTTAATGAAGACTCCTTGAATTTCAAGAGGAATCCAAATAAGAAGAGTGAGAGGACAAACTGCAATTATTGCAGCAAGGGATTTCATCCTGAAAGCTCTTGCATGAATAAGACCATTGACCAAATGGCTCAACTCTTGGAGAAAGCCAACATTCCTCTTCCAGAGAGTGCAAGGAGGAAAAATGTAGGACAAAATTCTGATGACAAAGAGAGAGTGCATGCACTGATGGCAAGCACATCCAAGCCTGCCTCATTCACTATTGATTCTGGAGCTTCAAGACACGTGGTGTTTAGAAGTAAGTTTTTCACTTCACTTGACTCTTCCAGTGGTCCAAATATTGTATTGGGTGACAATTCTGAAACATCTAGCAAAGGCAAAGGTAACATAGATCTCGAGTTTGGTTCATTTAATAATGCATTATATGTACCTAGACTTGCTGCAAACCTATTGTTTGTCTATCATATGACCTACACAGGGATGCCCAAGAGAGTAACCTTTACCCCTAATGATGTTGAGATAGCTAAAATTTCAACGAAAAAAATTGTTACATTTGGCACTGTTGATCACTGTTCTAGAATCTACAAGTTTTCTCACTTTGTGTCAAATCCCTCACCTTCTGCTCTCTTAACCCATGCCAATGAGTCAAGAAAATCATGGCATGAAATATTTTTCCACCTGAATTATAAATATCTTTCCCGACCTTATGAGAAAGAAATGGTTATAGGGCTGTCCAATATCATATTTTCCAAAGGTGTCTGTCAATCTTGCATCCTAGGAAAACACCATGTTGTGGCCACAATAGATCCCATGTTCGGCTGAACATGGGAACCCCAATTTTAATAAATACAAAGGTATTTGGGTAAGTGTTTATAAAACACAAGATTCTTGAAAAATGTTTCTTTGATCTTTTACCTGTACCTTTTCCTGGCTTGATTGTCATGTTTTTCTGAAAAATTCCTAAGTGTTTTTGGTCTGCGGGAAGCCTTAAATTTTGAGTAATTTGTCACTTGTTTCCGCTAACTTGAAAATCCAATAACCCGAAACCCTCAATTGTGGATGCCGGGAATTCTTTTTTTTAGTCTTTGGTTTTGGTCAACCCGAAACCCGCAACCCGACAAGTGCGGGTTGCAGGATTCCTTTGTTAATAATTTCGGGAACTTGTTTTCCATTTAGTTGCGTTGTGTGTTCTCGCAACCCGATTCGGGTTGCGGGATGCGGGAAAAGCCTTTTAGTTTTTACGATTGTTTTCATTTCCGAAACCCGCAACCTGCCAATTTCGGGTTGCGGATTTCAGAAACTCTTTCATGCCTTATTTTTCTGAATTCAATCCCACAACCTGCAACCCGCAAGTTCGGATTGCAAGAATCATAAATAATGCTTGCTAATAAACCCCCGCGACTTGACCCCGCAGCCGCAAAATTTAATCTTGACCATTGATTTATCTTGATCATGTGGATGAGATTACGCTGCGTGATTTGAATAATTATTTGGATTCTTTCCATTTTTACTTATTTGTTTGATTCATTTGATTTGGTTCTATGATCTTGGTAGTTAATTTAGTACATTGTATTTCACACTCCCCACCTAGATTTGGTCTTCACTGCACAAACTGATTATTCGAGATGATGGCTGATTGATTACCTTCATTTTGAGATTTTGATTAATATTATGGTTTCTTCTCTTATGATTTTGGATATTGCATTAGTATGGTATTTGAGCTTGATAGAGTTTTATTTTATTTTTGCATACCTAGAATCATAATGTAAATATTGTAAATAATCTTAGTCTTTGGGTTTGTTTGCTTATGTTAGTTTAATATTTTTAATATTTAAATTAAACTTATTGAAATATTTTAAATATCATGCTTTGACTTTCATTAACTTAATTTGTGTAGTTCATTAAATCCATATATTAAACTTATACACAATTTGATGTTATGAAAATTAAAAGAACACATGTTCTAGTTTGTTTGGGTTCTAATTTCCCTAACTTCTATGAGATTTGGTTTTATGATCATTTGGAAATTAGTTTTCCTATATACTTAACTTGTTTCCAACATTTATTTTCTTAAGAATTAACTTGTAAATAGTTTCGATTTTTTACTTCTAGGTTTAGGGTTTTGAGATAATGCATTTTCTTCGTAAATAATTTCTAGATTTTCTTTCTAAACCTTTGATATTTCATTACTTCGTTCAATAAATTAAAATTTGCAATTTTCCAAGCTTCCTAAGTGTTTTACTTTGAACGTTGTTTTTAAACCCGAAAAACTTCAAGTTGTGGATTTCAAAATACATTTGTTTTGCAATTTGTAAATATGTAAACCCCAAACCTGAAATTCCGGGTTGCGGATTTCGTGAACATGTTAGTTCTCTATTTTGTAATATGTTAACCCAAAACGGGAAATTTGGGGTTGCGGATTTAGATAATGCATTTGTTTTTCTTTTTTATTTTTTAATATGTAACGTTTAGGTTTTTCACTTTTTCATTTCATGCATTTACGGACCCTAAGTTTATCTTAGGTTATATTTTAATTAAATTTAGAGTCCATGAATTTTGGCAATTTTATTTTTCACTTAGGATTTTTAATTTTGGTTTTGATTTTTGTTTTCCATTTTGATTTATTTTTACAAATTCGAAATCTCCTCCCGACATGTGATTTCCGATTTTGTTGGGAATATTAATTTCGAATTTTTTGTTTTAAGTTTTATTCATTTGGAAAATAATTAATAATGGATTTTAATTGTTAAATCAAAGGCTACAATTCATTCCAAAATGAAATCAACCGCTGATGAGTCTTAACTTCCAAGAGCAATATCTTGAGATTTATGAGTCCAAATCAAGCCTGTGATAGCTCGTTGGAAAGCTGGAAAGATAAGGAACAATTTGACAAGATTATTTTTCCATTTGAATAGCTTAAACACCCTGAAAATTTGCATGAATAGTCAATTTCGGATTTGCATAAGATTTGTTCATTTTCATTATTTTTTATTTGTAAATGAAGTGTTATTTGTTTTAAATTTTTGTTATTAGATTTGGAATGATATTTTGATTTCTGTTTTGTATTGTACAAGTGTGAATTTGGATTTGGAGCAATCAAGATGAAGAACTACATCCCAAGTTTGGAATGATAAAAAAATGTGCCAAGTTGAAAGCAACGATCTTTGGATGCGATTTCCGGAGTGATGAAGATGAATCTGGAAAATTCGAGACATGGGTTTTGTGCAGAAGGTGCCCAATTAGTTTGTTAGCGTGCAGAATCCTCAGAAAGTTCTTCATTTGGGAGATACGAATGGTTTTTCAAAATGGAATTTCCTAGATTTTTCTCATGGATGGATCTGACAAATGGAATAACTCAGCTAGTTAGTTCAGCAATTGGGGAAAATAATCTAATCTTTTCTTGTCACTTATTTGTATAAATACCTACTTCCTATGAGCTGAAGAGTGGAGGTGATCAACAGAGAGAGAATATTTCTCTTTCAGAACTGAGGAGATGCTGCCAAGGTTGATGATGATTTGAAAGCTCAAATCAGCAAGGAACAATTGGACATGCCCTGTTTTGCAGACACTGCAATTTCTTGCAGTTGTGTTAAATACAATAAAGTTTCTCCATATGTCTTCTTATTTACTTATCAAGTTTATTTGATTAGTTTGATGATGCTTTGAGTCAATTATCAATTACTGTTTATTAATTTGCAATTAATTGACAATTCTGGATCTGGAGTTTTGGTTTATTATGATTCATGATCCAGATTTACAAATGTGTTGAATAAGTTTATTTATGCAACATGTTTGTTTATTTATGCAAATAATTTACAGTCAATATTAAGTTCATGCTAATTTTTAAATTGGCAAACGAACAATAGGATATTCTTGGATGCGCTCAAATCTTTAAATTGTTATCAGCAATTTTCATTGTTTGATCATACTTTGAAGTAATAGGTTAATAATCTGGTTTTACATTTCTGTTAAGCTGATGAAATAGCTTATTAAAAGAAAAACCAAGTTACCCTGCACAATATCAAGCTTTCTTTTTAGAATAGGACTAACTTAGATTTAGTTTCCTCTTCTGAAATAGGTTAGCTTAGCTTAGCTTAGCTTTTCCATTTTCACACCCTTGTTTTCCTTGATTAAGAAAACTGATCTAATTGATCAAACCACCGACTCATAGAGTGCCAGTGGAGGTTGAATATCCGTGGGGGATTACCATACTAAACAGGCTGGGGATAGTACTGCCCTTGCGTAGGGTCTTTCAAAGCCTTTCAGCTTGGGTTTTCTCCCTCTGTTGTTTGTCTTGGACACCATTCCAACACCTACACAACCGAGGCATCAACACACCCCGAGCATAAGTATGGGAGATCCACTACTGAGAGAACCTATGCACCATTGGAGCTTATTCAAACTAACATATCAGGTCCATTCCCTCATGAGTCTTTGAACCATTCCAAGTACATTCTCACATTCATAGATGACTTTAGCAGGTACTTTTGGATTTATTTCATCAAGCTAAAATTTCAAGTTTTTGGTATGTTTAGTTGGGAACCAGTCTGGTAAGCATATTAAAATTATTAGATCTGATAATGGTGGTGAATATGTGAAATCACAGTTTCAACAATTTTGTGCCTCTTTAGGCATTCAAATGCAACACATAGTTCCATATACACCTCAGCATAATGGGGTTGCTGAGAGGAAAAATAGGTCTCTAAAGGATATGGCCACATGTATGCTTGACGCAAAGTCATTGTCTCCGAAGCTATGGGCTGAGGCAATAAATTGTGCCACATATATTCAGAACAGAGTGCCACACAATTCTCTCAAAGGTATCACTCCTTTTGAGGCTTAGATAGGGTACAAACCTGATATCTCTCATTTCAGGATTTTTGGCTCAAAGGCCTGGGCTAGCATTCCACTTGAGAAGAGGAGGGCTATGCATCCCCAAATATGTTAGAAAAATAGGATTGCAGAGCAGTAACAATAAACAAAAATGCAAATATAATCATACATACACATTATAAGAGAGACATAGATATATCGTGGTTCACCCAACTTGGGCTACATCCACACTGAAGTTTCCAGTCCTTATTATTATTTCGTCCAGCAAAGTGAAGGGACACAACCTGCAGCACAGCTGCCACACTTCCTCTTCACTGTCTCATAGTCTCTCTTTTGATCTTAGATATCTTTACAATGCATAAAACCTAATACATCAACCCTAGCCATGTTACAATGTATTTCTTTTATAAGGGATATACAATGGGAAAATACCACGGGTTACCAAAAACCATGGGCCCGTAAAACAACCCCCAAAAATTTCCTCTGGGGGCTTTGCCCCTGGACCCCCCAGCTGGGGGTTATAACCCCCAGACCTCAGTGGGGGGAGGCTTCAACCCCCCCATCGAGGTGAGTGTATAGCCCTTTTAAAAAATCATATAAAGCTTGGGTACAAACACGGCTGAATAATAATATCTTTGAATCTGGAGATCAGGCTCCACAACCAACAATCTCCCACTTGGAGACTGATCATAACAACTCCACCGTTGTTGCACTTGTTGGACCTTGGACTTGGCAACTTTCTCATATTCACCTTCATGCTAGAAGGCCAACTGAAACCAAGCAGGAACTCAGTTTCTCTCTGGTCACTACGTTTGTAAACATGTCTGCATGATTCTGGCTAGTATGTATCTTTTCCAACTTCAACAGTTCATCTTCCAGAACAGAGCGTATGAAATGGTACTTGAGCTGTATATGTTTAGTCCTAGAATGGAATGTTGAGTTCTTTGCAAGATGAATGGCACTTTGGATGTCACTATACAACTTGCTATCCTTTTGCTTCTTACCCAATTCCTCCATAAACCTCTGCAACCAAATCATCTCTTTACTAACCTCTGTAACAGCAACATACTTTGCTTTCGTTGTTGAAAGTGAAACAACCTTCTACAATTTCGAAATCCAACTTACTACTGTTCCACCTATAGTAAACGCATACCCTGTGGTGCTCCTCCTGCTATCCTTATCACCTGCCATATCTGCATCAACATATCCCTGTAGAACAGTGTATGAACCTCCAAAACATAATTCCTGAGTGGTAGTACCTCTCAAATACCTGAGAATCCACTGTACTATCTTTCAATGTTCTTTACCTGGATTGTTCATATATCTACTCACAACTCCCACTACTTGTGCAATATCTAGTCTTCTAAACACGATGACATACATCAAGTTGCCAATTGTTGATTAATAGGGGATCTTGGACATGTATTTTGTCTCTTCGTGTGTCTTGGGACACATTTCCTTACTTAGACTGAAATGGCTGGCCAAAGGTGTACTAACTGATTTTTCATTCTGCATTATGAACCTCTCCAACACATTTTGTATGTACTCACCCTGAGACAATGTCAATTTGCGATTTTTCCTATCTCTTGTTATTCTCATAACAAGGATTTGCTTTGCAGCACCCAAATCCTTCATCGCAAATGAATTATCTAACTTCCTTTTAAGTACATTTATATCCTGCATGTTAGAACCTGCAACAAGCATGTCATCCACATACAAGAGCAAGATAATATATGTTCCATTATGTAACTTCTTGAAATAAACACAGTGGTCAGAATGACATCTACTATAACCTTGTTCTATCATAAGCCTTTCAAATTTTAAATACCACTGCCTTGAAGCTTGCTTCAAGCCATACAAGCTCTTTTTCAACCTGCATACCAAGTTCTCCTTAATTTTGACCTCATACCCTTGTGGCTGATGCATATATATCCTTCCTCCAAATCCCCTTTCCTCCAAATCCCCATGGACAAAGGTTGTTTTTACATCTAACTGTTCAAGATGCAAATCTTCTACTGCCACTAGACTTAAAATAGTCATAATTGAAGTCATCTTAACAACAGGAGAAAATATTTCATCAAAATATATACCTTTCTTCTGTGCAAACCCCTTTACAACAAGTCTGGCCTTGTATCGCTTCTTGCCTCCTTCTTCTTCCTTCAACCTATAAATCCATTTTTTATGCAATGCTCTTTTACCAACAGGCAACTGAACCAAAACCCAAGTCTGGTTTCCTACCAATGAGTCCATCTCCTCATTCATGCCTTATTTCCACTTCTTTCTAGTTTCAACCTGCATTGCTTCTTCATAACATTCTGGTTCACCAGAATTAGTCATCAATAAATAATACATTGAAGGAGAGTATCGTTCAGGGAGTCTACTTAACCTGGTAGATCTTCTTGTAGTTGGAGGAGTTTCAGGTACTTGCTGTTGTTCTTGATTTTCTGGCACCTTTGGAACTTCATTTTCTTGAATTTCATCAAGTATTGTGTACTCTGTGTTTTCCTTTTCTTGTTTCTTTCCCTACAACTGATTTTTATACATGACCTTTTCATTGAATATCACATCTCTACTCCTGATGATTTTTTTATTTTCATAATCCCATAAACGATAACCAAATTCATCAACCCCATATCCAATAAAGGTACATTTCTTGGATTTAGCTTCAAGCTTTGTTCTATTTTCTTTATAAATATGGACAAATGCTTCACAACCAAACATTCTCAGAAATGAGTAGTTTATCTTTTTATCTGTCCATGCCTCCTTTGGAATACCACCATCCAAAGCACTTAAAGGTCCTCTGTTTATTAAATAAACAACAGTATTTACAACATCTACCCAAAACTATAAGGGCAACCTTGCATGCAGCCTCATACACCTTGCATGCTCCATGATTGTCCTATTCATCCTTTCAGACACACCATTTTCTTGTGGTGTTCCTAGAACTGTATTCTCTCTACGAATCCCATGGTATGAACAGTAACTATCAAACTCCTTACCGCAGTACTCACCTCCATTATCAGATCTGAGACACCTCAACCTTTTTTCTGTCTCATTCTCAGCCAAAGCTTTCCACTTCTTAAAAGTAGCAAACACATCAGATTTCTGTCTAATGCAATAAACCCAAGTTTTCCTAGTTGCTTCATCAATAAATGTAACATAATAATGAGAGCCACCAAGAGATTGTACCTGAGCCGGTCCCCATACATCTGTATGCACAAGCTCTAACTTTTCATTCTTCTTCTATTTCCCAACCTTGAGAGATATGACTCTCTTCTGCTTTCCATAAACACAATTCTCACAGAATTCCAAACTTACCTACTTCAAATCTGGTGGCAACTTCCTTGAGTGGAGAACCTACATCCCCTTCTCACTCATGTGGCCAAGCATATGATGCCACAATGTTGTATATGTTCTTGTGGAAGCTAAAGAGATAGAATGGTCAGTATTATGAGGCCATAAATACAATGTACCTACCTTGTCTCCGTTTTCTATCACCATTGATCCTTTAGTGATCTTCCACCACTTTTCTCCAAATGTAGATAGATAGCCACCATCTCCTAACTACCCTGTTGAGATCAGATTTCTTTTCATAGCAGGAATATGCCTAATATATTTTAACAGTCAGTCAGTTCCATTCTTAACTTTCATCCATACCTTACCCATTCCAACAATTTTACATGGCTCATCATCACCCAATAAAACATGTTCAAAATTCCCTGGATCAGATTTCTTTTCATAGCAGGAATATGCCTAACATCTTTTAACAGCCAGTCAGTTCCATTCTCAACTTTTATCCATACCTTACCCATTCCAACAATTTTACATGGCTCATCATCACCCAATAAAACATGTCCACCACTTTTCTCCAAATGTAGATAGACAGCCACTATCTCCTAACTACCCTGTTGAGATCATATTTCTTTTCATAGCAGGAATATGCCTAACATATTTTAACAGCGAGTCAGTTCCATTCTTAACTTTTATCCATACCTTACCCATTCCAACATAATCATGAAAGCATTTCCTATGGGGTGTAGCATGACATGAAGCCCCTGAATCTACTACCCAATAATCACTAGTATTATCTAATGCAAGAATCAAAGCATCTTGTAACACATCACCTACTACGTTTGCTTCCTAGGTAGTTTCCTGCTATGCATCTCCTTTTTTCTTTAGAGATCTGCAGTCTTTCTTCAGATGTCCTTTATTTCCACAGTTTCAACACTCTATCTTTCTCAGTCTGGACTTGGATCTGCCCATTTTAGACTTCCCACGATTACCTTAGCTCTTTCCTCTCTCCTTTTGTCTTCCCTTGCTCACCATGGTCAACGCATTACCTGATGTCTCACATGTGCTTTTTCTTCGCATTTCCTCGCTAAGAATAACACCAATAACATTAACAAATTTCAAGGTGTTTGAACCAGAGACAGATTTACTTACAACCATGACCAAGCTATTCCATCTTTCTAGCAATGAACACAAGATTAGAAGATCCCTAACCTCATCGTCAAATTTCACACTTACAGAACTTAGTTGATTTGTAACCATATTAAACTCATTTAAATGAATGGTAATAGATCCACCTTCAGACATCTTCATATTAAATAAACACTTCATTAGAAATACCTTGTTGGAGGCCGAGGGTTTTTCATACAGCTTACCCAGTGCGCTCATTAAACCCTCTGTTGTCGTTTCTTTTGAGATATTGAAAGCCACCGACGAAGCCAGGCTCAGCCGTATTGTTCCCAGAGCCTTTCTTCCAAGAACCTCCCATTCTTCGTCCTTCATGGCCATCGGCTGCTTTGCTCTTCCTCTCAACAGCAGGAATATATCCTTCTGGTATAGATAGTCCTCCATTTGCGTCTTCCATAGCTGGAAGTTTTGGACGTTAAACTTCTCAACCTTAAGCTTTCCTTCTTCTGCCATCGCTCCCACTCGAACCAAAAACCCTAGCTTCCTGTGAATTTATCTTCCAAATAGACCTTTGGCTCCGATACCAATTGTTAGAAAAACAGGATCGCAGAGCAATAATAATAAACATAAACGTAAATATAATCACACATACACATTACAAAAGAGACACAAATATATCGTGGTTCACCCAACTTGGGCTACGTCCACACTGAAGTTGCCAGTCCTTATTATTATTTCATCTAGCAAAGTGAAGGGATACAACCTGCAACACAGTTGTTGCACTTCCTCTTCACTGTCTCACAGTCTCTCTTATGATCTCAGAGATCTTTACAATGCATAAAACCTAATACATCAACCCTAGTCGTGTTACAATGTCTTTCTTTTATAAGGGAGATACAATGGGAAAATACCACGGGTTACCCAAAACCATGGGCCCGTAAAACAACCCCAAAATTTTTTATTCAGGGGCTTCGCCCTCGGACTCTCCACACCCCCCCCCATCGGGGTGACTGTACAGTCCTTTTTATATATCATATAAAGCTGGGGTACAAACACAGCTGAATAATAATATCTCTGAATCTGGAGATCAGGCTCCACAACCAACAAAATCCAACCATGTTTGTTTGTTGGATATTCATAGGACTCTAAAGGGTATAAGTTACTTAACATGATGAATAAAAAATCGTTCATAGAAAGGAGCGTTCAGTTTGAGGAAGAGCCCTCACAGAGTGCTGAAATTGGAGAACCATCTTCACCACCGTGTGAAGAATAAGTAAGTTATTCTATTGAATTTTTTGATTCTGATTTCTGATGATGTGGACCATTTTATTGTAGATTCTAAATCACCTACAAATCCTAAATGGGATGCTAATACTTTGCAAGCAGCAGGTGAACTAGTGGGCAATCCTTATGACACAAGGAGGACTAGATCACAATTTGAGACTGCTCTCAATGTGAATGACCCCTACCTTTTTGAGAAATGTTATATTATGGTAGATTCTGATCCTCGGACATATTAGGAAGCCTCATAGACCCCAATATGGAATATTTCCATGGATGAGGAGTTTCAGTTATTGTAGAAGAATGAAACATGGGAGCTAGTCAACCTCCCCGCAGGCAGAAAATTGGTAAGGTGTAAGTGGATCTACAAAACAAAATGTGAAGATGATGGTACATAAGTGAAATATAAGGCTAGGCTGGTAGAAAAGGACTTCTCTCAGGTCCAAGTCCTTGACTACAATGAAACTTTTACACATGTTTCACATAAGGATTCGATAAGACTAGTTCTGGCAATTTCTGCATCCAAGCGCTGGGAAGTGCAAAACATGGATGTGAAAAGTGAATTTATCCATGGGGATCTTGAGGAGGATATTTATATGTAGCATACAGAAGGGTATACATCAGATTATAACCTTGTGTGCAGGTTGAAAAAGTCTTTATATGGGCTTAAGCAAGCCCCCAAGGCTTGGTATGCCAAAATGGACAATTTTCTCTTGTCATAATCTTATGTTCGGTGCAAATTTGATACAAATGTTTATATGAAGCTGATTGATGATTCAATAATGATTTTAGTGTTGTATGTTGATGATTTTCTAATCACAGGTATTTCTACTAATCAAATAGATTCATTAAAGACTGCTTTGCATCAAGATTTTTCCATGAGTGACTTGGGAATTCTTAAGTAGTTTTTGGGGCTTGAGATTACTTAAACAAAGAATGGAACAAAGGTATCTCAGTCCAAATATGCATCTGACCTATTGAAGAAGATCAATGTGGCTAATTTCAAGCCTTATAAGACTCCATTCCTTTCAGGATTTAGAATGGAAGAAGCAGAATCTACACCCTTGGTTGACAGCACCTTGTATAGGGAGCTTGTTGGTAGCTTTCTTTACTTGACTCACACTCGACCTGATCTTGCTTATGATGTGAGTGTGGCATCAAGATACATGGAGAAACCACATGAGATCCATTGGAGGGATGCAAAAAGAATTTTGCACTATGTGTAGCGCACCAAGACTGATGGGATTCACTATGTTGCAGATTCTAGCCTAGATCGTTTGGGATTCACTTATTCAGATTGGGCTGGTGCTAGCCTTGATAGGAAATCCACATCTGGATTTGTATTCATGCTTGGAGGTGGTCTAGTTTTCTAGTCTAGCAAGAAACAGAGTGCCATTGCACTATATTTAGCAAAGGCCGAGTATAGAGGAGCAGTGAATGCTGCTACTCAGTGTGTATGGTTGTAGCATTAGGGGAGTTTTGAGGTAAAAAATGGGCCTCAAAACAAATAATGTACCATAAAAATTCACTTTATAAGAACCAATAGGATTCAAGATGATGATTTCAACCATAAGGGTAAAATTTCTAAAACAAATTGAAGGGAAAAAGAAAAAACTACTTTTTCTTATTGTATTTTTTACATATCTCCTTAACGACTTACCCAAATTTCAAGTTTGGACACTAAAATACATTTTTTATTGAAATTTTCATTTTTTCATGTCCTGGGTGCCTCAGAAGTCTACAGTGTGGGTATAGGTTGGATGCAGAATTAAAATCCACATCCAACGAGTTCCCAAACTTGAAATTTGGGTAAACCGTTAAGGAGATATGTCAAAAATACGATAAGAAAAAGTAGTTTTTATTTTTCCTCTCTAAAATTTAGAACTCTTATTTTATTATTATAACTATTATTTTATTATTTCCCTTAAGAGGCCCATTTTAGACCTCAAAACTCCCCTAATGGGGTATTCTTTCAGAGTTTGAGATTGCTTTTAGTACTCCTACTGTCATCTTTTGTGACAACTAGAGTGCTATAAGAGTCTCAAGTGATCCAATACAAAGACAGAGGAGCAGGCATATTGAGATACATATGCACTACATCAGAGGAATAGTGCATGACCAGATCATTGATTTGCACTATTGCCCAACAGGTGAGAAAACTGCAAACATCTTCACCAATGTTTTTACTGAGAAGACATTCAACTATCTTATATCACTGATTGGGCTGGTAGAACATGTGGTGGAGTGAAGGATTGATCCGCAACCTTTCAATTTTGATATGTCCATTTTTTGAGGGAAGGTTTTTCCCATGAGGTTTTCCATGTATCCTTGTTTTGTGGACCGACAGTATTGTACAGGGTGACCAAGTCTTGTTACTGGGCCCTTAGTATTGCTATTTTCTGATATTTAGACCATAAAATCATATTTATGGGGGGGTGTTGGAATATTAAATCTTCCTATCTATGTCATTTAATTACATTGGTATCATTAATTAATCATTTATGGTTAATTCCTATGTAATAGACTAGAAAATTATCATTGTGTGGACCACAAGGCAACATTGGGGGGACCACAAGCTTCCTGACCACTTGGGCCCATTTCTAAAATATTCTGGATAAGCATTAGAGAGATTTTGAGGTCAAAAAAGGGCCTCCTAAGAGATATACTACAAAAATATGAAATATATTAAAATATTATGAATTGGGGGTTTTATGGGGTAGGTATATAAATAAGTCACCTCCCACACTATTTTCTATGCACAATATAAATAACCATGGTTGAGTTACTTTTCAAAATTCACTAGAAATAAAATTAATAAAATAAGACTACATTGATGTGACTAAGATTCATTGTAAATTCCCAAAAATGTATTGTCCTTTAACATTTATTTGTCTTGAACTTGCAAATGAAATTAAATAATAAAAAACATTTTTAAGAGTTTTTTTTAAATTTTATGTTGACTTTTTATATTTAGTACTTTTCTCATGAATTTAATAACGTAATTTAATCTAGAATTTATTTACATGTAAAATGTCAATAATATTATTATAATCCACATTGCATTATTATTATTATTTATTAAATCTATCATTATTCTTTATTAGTTTGACATTATGTTATTAAATAGAATGGAGTGAATATATAATTTAAAATTAAAAACATAAAAATGATAATATATTATTTTATAAAAAAATGTGAAAGGACTTTTTTTATGAATTAAAAGTAGTTCACTTGAAAATGACAATAATATTATTTTATGTGAAAGTGTGAAAAGACATTCATTATGAGTACTTTACTTGAAAATGACAATAATATTATTTTATGAAAAGACTATCATTATGAGTACTTTACTTTATGACTTAAAAGTACTTACACCACTACCTTGGTTAACTATGTGTTTTCATCCACCATAGAAAATTTCACAAATAAGCATTCTTAACTCATGCAATGCCACCTCACCAAGGGGGATGATGTCATCTACTAGAATGTGATTGGTTGTATTTTATAGTACATTTTCTTTGTTTTGAGGCCCTTTTTTTACCTCAAAATTTCTCTAATGATTCTACTCGAAAAGGCGCCTTGTTGAGTTTTACTGTTTTTTACTGCCTTTTCCCCTAGGGGGAAAAGCTAGTCAACTAGGGAAACTTGTTCTTTTGGACCACACATCCTCTATGATGTTTCTTCATTCCATATTTGGGATTTGGCATTTTTTTCATCACACATCAGCTACAGGTCACTAATTCAGAAATTCGTGAGCCTTTGGAGTGACTTGGAGAACACACTTTCCACCTAGGGTGGATGTGCATGTTTTTAGTAAGTCTGGTGATATGAGGATCCAAATGGCATCTTTATCCATCTGAATCTTTGTTGTAATGTTATATAACAACAACCTATTATTTTTCAAAGGTTGGGTGATGTATTTTATTCATGCGAGTTAATACAGTTTGTATTATTGTGAGTAATTTTCTGAGTTCTTTGACTAGTTCTGTGAGATCTTTGTGAGTGAGTGTAATATATTGATAAGATCTTGGTGTGAACTAAATTTCACAGTCCCCTATCTATGATTATCTCCTTAGGAACCCCAAAGCGAGTGAAGATTTCTTCAAAGAAGAAATCTACCACAGCTTGATTAGTAGCTCTCACCATGGCTAGCCTCCATCCATTTAGTCATATAATCTGTGCAAACTAGGATATAAAATTTTTTTCTTGAAGGAGGGTTGATGGGTCGTACAAAATCCAGGGCCCACCTATCGAAAGGTTCGACCACCAATTGTGGTTGTAGTGGAATTTCATCCAACCTATTAGGCTTACCCATCCTCTAGAAGCTATCACAAGCTTGCACATACTTATTTGCATCCTGAAAAAGGGTTGGCCGAAAGTAGCCCATTCTTAACACCTTGTGTGTAGTCCTTTCATCAGCAAAATTGCCCCCCCCAAGGATCATCATGGCAAGCCTTCAGGATACTATGGATTTTATCTTCCCTTACACATCGCCTAATTTCCAAATCTAGCCTTGTGTAAAAGAGGTATCCTTCTATCCAGCAGTACCTAGCACTTTGTTGTACAATCCTTCTTCTTTCCCTTTTTGACAAATGCGATAGAATCTTCCCTACAACTAGGTAATCATAAATGTCTGCATACCACGGTGAGTAAACTGATACTGCAAATAAATGTTCATCAGGAAAAGAATCCTCAATGGGTGAATTATCAACATTATTAGTCAGTCGAGAAAGAAAATCAGTAACAACATTCTCTTTTCCTAGTCTATCAAAAATAGTGATATCAAAATCTTGTAATAACAACCACCACCTAGTCACTCGAGCATTAGTAACAGGTTTATTAATTAAATATCTAATGGTCAAGTGGTCAGAATGCACAAAGGTAGGGTACCCGATAATATAGTGCATGAACTTGTTGATGGTGTTGATGTATTTGTAACTTCGGAATGTATTTCATATATGTATATTGTATTCTTATACAGATGTTATTATTCCTCTATACATAAGTGTTTGTATTCCTATAGAGATGTTATTATTCCTCTATACGGAAGTGTCATCATTTATATTGTAAGTGTCATAACTTATACTTGAGGGGTTATTAGACCACCTTGTTGGGGTCGGCCCTTTTTCATTCATGTGGGTAAAAGGGTTATTAGACCGCCCTATTGGGGGTTGTCCCTATCAGCATCATGTTTGTTGGCCCGGTTTTGCAACCAGGCTTAGTGCTATGGGCACCTGCTAACTAGTAGCAGCAGTTCCAATATAATTAAACAAGAAACTAATCTAAACTAAACTAATCATGGATCTATGCAATAATATAAGCAAATAGTGTAAACATTTAAAAAACAAGAACAAGAAAATATTAAAGAATGAATTTGTATTGAAAAGTGGGGGGCAAGCAAGTGCTTGCGATAATACCTTCAATGGTGAAGGTTGATGTTGAGTAACTCCCAAGATGAGTAGCTCCAAGCTCCAAGAGGTCTCCTTCTCCAAGGTTGCTTACAATGGCCAAAAATGCTCAAGGGAGATTTCGGCAGCATGAGGATGAGATAATGGATGGATATGAAATGAGGAGCCCCTACCACCTTTTTATAGGTTTTGGTGGTGGGGAATACCATTTGTGGTTTTGTGGAAACCAAATGGTATTGACCAACATGGTTTAGGTACTTTTCCCTCCTTTTTCCTTTTTTGAATAAAAATAATATTTTAATTCCCTTTTTAATATTTTTGGGAATTTGGACCCTTTTTGAGGGTTTTTTATGCTTTTCAGGAAAAATAATCTTTTTTAATGAAAAAGGGGTGTACTAAGGTCTTTTGGTGACCTTTTGTTGGTTTCAGAGGCTCAGATGGTAGAAAAGTGGACAAATGGGTCATGTGAATAAGGGAATGAGCTAGTGAGCACTTTTTAGGTGTTAACAGATTGCCCCCTGATGTGTGAGGGCATGAGCTCATCGTATGGCCGATAGACATCATAGTTCTTTTGTCTTTTTTCAGGGGTTTGGGAAGGAGAAGAGACCGATTGGAGACTGGAGCCACGGCCCTTGGAAGCTGCAAGAAACAAAAAATATTACATGGCCTCAATATGAATGAGGTATAATCTCTGATAATGGATGAGGCGGGCATTCCCATGCTCGTATCAAGACATATACATAACAATTAGTCCCAAGAAGGGGGATCTAATACATAAAGAATCTACTGGTACACCATAATGGTCCAGGGGGGACATTATTTTGGGATGTACTCCTGATCATATCGGATCTCAATAACTGATACACTGGAATAACTGAGGAACTGCTGAAACTGAAGGTGTCCAACATCTGTAGGGACTCAAGGACTATGAGTCATCTCTGAGAAATAATGCAACCGTATACTCAAGGGAGTATGAAACTGGGGTACATATGAATACTGTCGCCATGCGCAATCCGGATATCTATAGAAAAAGTGTAACTGGTTTTATCCATAGGAAGACTCTCAAATGTGGAGGAGTCAGGAGGTATCCAGGGTCTTCGACTAATAAGTGAAACGGACGAATACCCTGTGCGAGTCTCAACGATGCGATCAAGGTGTTGAAGTCGAGCATGTGAGAAACAACCATTTGGAGAGGCACTGAAGATTCCTCTCGAAGTGATTCGTAGGCACTCATCATAAATGGTGATGAGTCCAAGACACAGGGGCCTCTAGGTCTATCCTCTGGAATCAATGTGGTTGTCGTCGACAGAGGGAGACCAGCAACTAACAAGGCAATGATGTTTCCTTGATAGGAGCACGAGGTGTAAAATTGAAGTGTTGTAGTACTAATGGTAGGACTGACATACTTGTGGGAATGGGAAATAACTGGGTCAAAAAATGGGTAGACTCAAACTTCCTTTGTTCAGAGCATGATGACATGGTTGACCTGGCAGCGTAGGGAACTGACTTGTAGGTGTGGGGATCATTGCTTTGACTGAATGGTATATATTGACTCTGGGGGGGGGAGGACGAGCTGATAGGTACCGTCGAGGGATTATCAAGGTGACATACTGCAGAATACTCTGAACAAAGACGACCAAAATGGGGAAGCTTCCTAATGAGTAGATGTGATCTGTCGTGGCGCCAAGAGGCCCCATTGATTCCTTCTTCGTAGTTTTAATGAGCTCCAAGAAGGGATAAAAGTGTGCTCTGAAATGGTACGGTCCTGTGGATTTTGTGAGCCCAGGACAGCTCATGCTCATGGTTGCTTTCATGTTTAGAGAGTCTGAAAACGGTAAGTGGACTCTATTGGTGTTTCTTTTTCGTAAGTTTAGTCTCCAAGGCCCGAAAAAGCATAAAATGATGCGGATGGAGAACTCTTCTAGCCGATGTGACTAGAGTATACCTTTTTCGTAATTAGTCTACAAGGTCCGGAAAAGGGGTAAACTTATACGAGGTAGACACCCTTTCAGATACGTTTAACGAGCATGAAAGGAAACAAGGTTGCTCGGCAATCTTTTCATTGTTTGTAGGAGTCAGAAAAGAGCTTAACAGAAACTCCCTAAGTGCCTTTTTCGTCAAAGGGGTTGCTCGGCCCGAAAAAGGGGTAAAATTATACCGAACAAACATGGATTGATGAGGGCGAGAAAAGGTCTCAAGCATCGTCATCAGTGTGGAAAACTGGTTCCGGTGACATAAGGATTGTCGAAAACGGAGAACGGTCGATGTGGCACGCAAACCTAGGTTATGTGAGGGGCATGGAAAAAATGCCCAAAAAATCTAAAGGTGAGAGAGAGAAATGATCTCAAGCATCATCACGAGCGCGGAAAACTGAATCCGGTGATATAAGGCACGTCCAAAACGGAGAACGACCGATGTGGCACGCAAACCAAGGTGACGAGGGGGCATGGAAGAAATGCCCAAAAAATCTAAAGGTGAGAGCGAGAAATGATCTCAAGCATCATCACGAGCGCGGAAAACTGAATCCAACGATATAAGGCATGTCGAAAATGGAGAACGACCGATGTGGCGCGCAAATCGAGGCGACGTGGGGGTATGAAAAAATGCCCTGAAAATCGGGACGTGATAGCGAGAAATGATCTCAAGCATCATCACGAGCGCGGAAAACTGAATCCGGTGATATATGGCACGTCCAAAACGGAGAACGGCCGATGTGGCACGCAAACCGAGGCCACGAGAGAGGCCAAAAAATGGTCAAAAAATGGACCCCGTGAAAAGGGGAAAAGGAAGGAACCTGCATGAAGTTCTCGATGTGCTGATTCCAACGGTTTGAGAAATGGAATTCGTATGATACCACAATGGTTGTTGGAAAATTGGTGGAATTTCTACAAATAGGGCATGGGGCCCAAATGACTTGTCATTGTTACGTGCGAGTTTGATAGAGCTGTCAGAGCTATTTCTCGATTTCTGGGAGATTTCACCGTTGGTTTTCGATTTAGAGAGTTGCAGGTAACTCTATTTTCCTTAGCCTTGTCAATTATGTCTTTTTTGTTTGGCGGCAGGCCCCCGAAGGCTGTGAAATTCCATGTTGACTCCCCAACGTGGAATATCGCGGGTTTCGGGGCTGTTCCCGCGATGAACCGCGCGGGTTTTAGGCTAACAGTCGCGATGTTCATCGCGACTGCGAGGTTGGAACCCGCGATGTTCATCGCGAGTTCATGGGGGATAGTCGCGATGTTCATCGCGACTGTCCGGCCAAAACCCACGATGTTCATCGCGGGTTTTTGCATGGATCCCGCGATGGTCATCGCGGCTTTTGGTGGAAAAACCGCGATGGGCATCGTGGCTTTTTGTGTAAAAGCCGCGACGGGATTTTTTTTCAAAAATTTTTATGCTGGGGCTAAAAATTTCTTCTGTTTTCTGGCAGGATGTTGAGGAGACCACTGTCCTCATGGCGGGAGCGAGCGATCGATGATGATCTTATGGCGAGGATTGAGACTGATCCGGGGGTGAGACAGACTTTGGCTATGAGCGGACTTTTGAAGTTCGCTTAGATCCCACCTATTCGTTCAGTGAGACGGCTCCTGAACAAGCTTGTGAGTTGGTGGGTGCCAGCGGAGGGTGCATTTATCATTGGGGGTGAAAGGTTAGAGATCACTCTCACGAATGTCTATTTTTTGACTGGGTTGCCTTGTTTGGGTGAGGTGGGTGATCTCTTACCGAGGATCCCTCCAGGTGTAGATATGGAGGACCTGTTACAGACTTTCTGTGTTGATGATGCTGTTTTGCAGAACAGCTCTATTAGTCTGCGATCCCTACGTGAGTGGGATATGCGAGCTGTTGGGGCATGTGTTCTACGGATATTGGGTGCAGCTACGCCACATCGTATGTCTGGGGGACAGACGATGATGGTGGACTCTATTCTTCGGGGGACATATTATGCCTGGGGGCAGATGTTTTTGGTGGGTGTCCGGAGAGATCTGGACAAGGCCATTCGAGAGGGAGGTGAGTTTTGTTATGCTTCATTTTTATGCTGTTTTTTCTTCGAGCGAGTGCCGACCTTGTGGCCACGGGTACCCATTCGTGCTGGTCTCGTGAGTGAGCCTCGTATGATGAGATGGGGGCAGATGATGCCTCGTGGTGGCGGTGGTGTCCGCGGCTTCTTCACGGAGGATTTTTATCAGCAGTGGGAGCATATGCCCCTGGTTATTGAGGACTACCCCTATGCCGGCATGGACTATCGAGGTGACCCAGAGATGCCTCGTGCCCCAGGACAGGCCTGGAGTTTAGACGGTATGTTTTGTGTTTTATTTGATATTATATCATATGTTGTTTGGTTTATCATTGATGATTATAGTTGTATAGTATGTGATGGTTTACTTGCTTTGTGCAGATGTGGGTCCAGTGCCACCGCCTGACTACGTGGCTCGTCAGGGGTGGGAGATGGTGGTCGCCCATCCACCTGTGGCGGTACCCCCTCCGCGTGGTGGAGGATTTGCGGCTCGTGGGCGAGGGGTTGGCCCTCGCGATGACGCCATAGAGGGTGTCAGACAGACCTTTGCCAGGATCCTAGCTGGAATCCCCGAGGATGGTTGGAGAGACCTGGATCGGGATATTTTGGAGGGTTGCTTCGGTGCGTCGCCTGAGTGGCGGTCGCTCTTGTTGAGGACGGCGGTGTTTGTGGCAGGGCACATGGGTGGTGCTCGGGATGTCCCTGCAGAGCCGGCTCATATGAGGATCCGTCTACGGGATGACCCAGCGGGGCCGACAGAGCGGAGAGTTCAGGCTCGTCCTGACCCGGCGGTGCCAGTAGAGGAGGATCCGGAGGAGCCTAGGGATCCTGCAGAGTAGATGATATTGTATCTGCCCCCAAATGCTGATGAGCATATGGGGAAGCATTTTTGTATGACAGATGTATTTTTATATATCGGGTGCTGAGGGAACCTATGACATATTGACTATCATGGTTTATATATATGTGTGTATATATTTTGGATATATTGTCGTGTATGCACGTGGATGCACATTTGTCTTTTGTATATGCCCGTGGAGGCACATGTTATGCACGTGGATTCAGTATGTTTGTTTATTTATGTATGCTCGTGGAGGCACATGTTATGCACGTGGATGCATTATTTGATTATTTGTTTTATGCCCGTGGAGGCACATGTTATGCACGTGGATGCATTTGTTTTATGGATATAACATGATGTGATTGGTGTGCCAGTCGAGGACATTGTTGGCCATATTGTCTGCTACACTGTTGAGGTGTCTTGGGACATGTGTGAATGAAATGGATTCAAACTGTCTAACCATTTGTTTAGTGCAGAGGAATTTTCTGAAAAGACAGGGATCGCGTACTTGGTAATCATTGTTGAGCTGGGAAACTAGGAGCTGTGAGTCCAAGAAAACGTTGAGGTGACGGATGCTCATTTGGAGAGTTACGGCCAGGAGACCGGTCACGGCATCGTATTCAGCTTGATTATTGGTGGCGACACCTAAACATTCTCCGTCAATGTGAATTAACTCATGTGAAGGGGAGTATATTACCCAAGCTACGGAGGCGAGATTGGGAGACCAACGGCTTGCACCATCAGCGAAACCGACATGGCAGAGTGGAAGAGGCTCCATCTATGGTCATGCAGAGAAAAACAAATATTTAGGTTTTTTCGAATTTTTTGTGAACAAAGAAAGTATGCCTATACTAAAATGGATGATGGTGTCCATCAGATTTTCTATGGGTAAAATCGTTTAAGGTACAACCCGTTGCGTGGGTTGCGTAGGGGATTGCCTTCTGAATCGGTCAGAATGTATGCCCCCTGCCCAAGGCAGGTGTGTATGATGTAGGGGCCTTGCCACATAGACACGAACTTTCCCTTTCCGGTTTTATCATGAGCTTGATCGTAAGCGAGGACAAGGTCTCCCTCAGAAAAGGTTCTTGGGTGGACGTGTTTGTCGTAACTTAGTTTCGATCATTGTTTAGCTGCTTCCATGTTTTGAATGGCTGTGCGCCGATCTTCATCGGCCTACTCTAGGAGTAGTAAACGTTGCTCAATCGGGGAAGTGTCCGGTAGGAGTTCAACGGCGATATGTAAGGCTGGGATCTGGCACTCAATAGGGAGAACGGATTCGACACCGTGAACTAAATGGAAAAGGGTAAAACTGGTGGCGGTTTTGGTTGAGGTGCGGTAGGCCCATAGTGCCGGGAAAAGCATGTGGTGCCAATTGGATTTGTGCTTGTCTACAGTACGTTGGAGAATGGTCTTCAAAATTTTATTGATCGCTTCGACTTGGCCGTTTCCTTGGGGATAGTAAGCGGAAGAGAAATGGTGTTCAAATTTCAACATGGTTGATAATTCTTTCCAGACGGCATCTTCGAAGTGAGAGCCGTGGTCAGAGACTAGTTGCTTCGGCACTCCGAAACGAGCGATAACATGGTTGAAGAAAAACTGCGCTGCAGTGTCGGCTTTGCAATTATAGGTCGGCATGGCTTCTTCCCACTTGGTGAAATAATCTACGGCCACAACGATGTGTTTGTGACCGCCGACTGACGTGGGGTTGCAGTCGAGGAAGTCGATGGCCCATTTGCAGAATGGTCCAACAGTGATGACTGGATGAAGGGGGGCGTGGGGGGTTCTTGCTTTGGGGGAAAAGAGTTGGCAGTTCTGGAAATTTTTGACTGCGGTGATGCAATCAGTAAACAATGATGGCCAAAAATAACCTGCCCGAATGATCTTCTGGGCGGTGGCCATGCCGGAGAAATGGCCTCCGCAAGCACCGCTATGACAATCATTGAGGACTTGTTCTGCCTCACTATGGGATAGGCATCGGCGTAGGATGGTATCAACACCGCGTCAGTAAAGTACGTCCCCTAACAAGAGGTATCGGGGGGCGTGATGTCGTATGCGACGGCGTCCGTCACGATCGATGTGTGGTCGAAATTTTTGTGTACGAAGGTAAGTCAAAATGTCTCCGTACCAAGGGTCATCAGACGAAATGATGAAGATCTGCTCGTCAATCAGGTCCGTTTGGATAACGGGTGATGTTGAAGAGGATGGGAGGTCAGTGATGAGGTGAGCAAGCGCGAGGGCTTTAGTGCTTTTGGGAGTTCTGAAAGTGAGGTCATAAGGACTTCGGAATGGTCAAAGCAAATAACTAGGTTAAAAAATTGCTACAAATAAAGGTGAGCCCACCAAGCCAATGATGCAGTGGTGGGGAGAAATGATTACCCACGGGGGGAAATATTATGTGTATAAAATCAAATCGAATATACAAGTGGTATGTGACCTCAAAAAATGGTTGAGATCACGCATGCGAAAAAGTCAGTAGGGTTAATGACCTGCCCCCATGCTATGTGCATGGGGTTTGTGATTGTGGATCACATATGTGTTGGTTTGAACGATGGGCTCATTGAGGTGTTGAGATAGATATGATGGGGAAGGTTCAAAATGGTTGATCATGCCCCCTATCCCGGGGTCGAGGCAATCTATTATGCCCCCTAACTCAGAGGTGTCAATGTGGTGCAGATGTTGTCTCAGAGAGAGATCAATAGGGCATTGAGCAACTGCTAGCAGGGTGTTATACCATGAGGCTGTGGGCTGTGGTGGCATACTGAAGTGATGATATGATGATGGGGGATTCCCTTTGTGGGGTGGATGCCCCCAGTATCTCCGACGAGAATCACGATAATGATGAGTAAGCAAGGTTTTGGGCCTGCCCCCATGTTGTGGACATGTGGTTTCCTCGTCAATTTGAAAGGGTTGAACATGTGTGTCTAAGGGATCAATTGAAGGGGCTGACTGGACAGAGGGGTATCCAGTGGAAACCGTGTAAATGGTGTTAATCTCTCCGGATGAGGATGATGCGGGAGGGTAGATCTCCTCGATAGTAGGGGGTGCCGTCTCAAGGTCCAAATTGTTCATCTCGTAGAGGGCTGCTCTGTAATCTGGGATGTCAGGACAATTATGGGAGTAGTGGCCGTAAATACCGCATATCGCACATGGGTGGTTGGTACGCAGTGATTTATCACGAGGCATGGGGTTTGGATCTAGTTTGACTACCGGGATGTTGGGGTCATCGTCCAACATTTGCATGTGTTCCTGCAATGCAGGTAACTGCGGACACTGATGTGTTGGATGGCCTAACTCATCACACAGCGAGCATTTTGGAGGAGCACGGAATACAGGGGGAGGTTTAACCGCCTTGGGTGGGGGTACCGCAGTGTATGGTTGTGGGCCTGATGAGTGGAGGTGGATTCGTCGATGACGAAGGAGTAGTGATACCGGGAGGTGGTTGGGTAGAAGTGACGATGGGTTGCACCAGCTGTAGGATGACATTTGGTGTCGGCGGGGGAACGGGAGGCGAAATATACCACACGGGTAATCCCAATGTTAACCCGGGGAGGCTGAGGGTAGCCATAACCGGGTTGCTTACTACACCCGAAGGAGGAAATAGAAAGGGGATTGTGTGGATGGGTGTAACCCCAATGTGACTAGGGACCAATGGTGGTTTGGGTAACAAAGGTGGTTGATTACCGGGTGTTGGTGTATTCTGTGAAAGAGTACAGAGGTTCGCAACGTGGGTCTCCGGTGATGGTGGTGGAATGGCCTGGAATGTAGAGGTCATCGATGCCTCGGAGTAAATTCTGGGTCCTACTGAGGAAATGAATGAGGTAGTTGCACCACAAACAGGTTGTTCAACCATGGGGAGAACATTTTCAGGTGTGGTGGGGGCCTTGGGATCGTAATAGGTGAGCTGGTCGACCTTGACCACGCGTCCCTCATGGGGGAACTGCATGGTGCGAAATACGGATGAGGCAATAGCCCGCATGGCATACATGTAGCTGCGACCAAGTAAAAGGTTATAGTCGAGCTGGGCATTAATGACCTCTATGTCAATGAGCACAGTTTTCCCACCTAATTGGACGAGGACCTTGGGTAGTAAACCTTGAGGTTGAGCTGACTGGCCGTCGTAGGCCCGCAATGCAGTGGTGGATTGCTGGAGAGTAGGGGATCCGAACTTCTGCCAAACAAATGTGGACATGACGCATGTGGAGGCACCCTCGTCGATGATACATCGATGGATGACAAGATTCCGAATAGAAACAGAAACTTGGACTGTTATGGTGGAAGGCAGACGTGGTTCGGACTGGTCCAAATCAAAGGTCATCAATTTCGAATCATTTGGGTCAATCACCCCAATGGCGGAAAGTAAATTCTTGCGCTGCGTAGGACAGTTTTTCAAAACTTCTAACGCAGACATGGCTGCGGGAGATTGAGCTAGGTCATCTACGATGTTGTAATTTGACACAGCCTGTGCATTGGGGTTGTTGTTGATACGGCGGAGTGGGAAACGAGGTGCTTTAGATGCACCATCGAGTGGAAGAGGTGGTATCCGTAACGTCTGATCGGTGGGATGAGTGTTAGTATCCTTATCGACGGGGGGGGCTTTGGAGGTAGGGCCATACTAGTTCTGACGGGTTTGGATATTGACATCGGCAGTGGACATCATCAATAAGTGGTGAGTGCCTGAATCAAACATGGGTTGATCAGGAGCGGCGTAAGTGATTTGTTGTGGTTGCACGTTGCCCTGTGGGGGGGCTAACGGCTGAGTGTTCACCACTCCTTGTGTTGGAAAAGGGTTTTGTAGAACCAAAGGTTGTTGTTGAGGTGGTGGAGGGTTGGGTGGTGGCTGAGGAGCCGCCTGCCCTTGACGATGGGCGTCATCTGTCCATAGTTGTCGAGCTCGCTCCAGATGTGGGCAAGCGTGGGTATAGTGGCCATAGACACCGCAAATAGAACAAGGATGGTTTGTTCATAAATTAGCATTTTTGGCTTGCTTAGGTGGCCGATCAGGATTCTGATGAGCAGGCGCCGCGTTATTGTTTTGCGGAGGATGGGTAGGTTGTGGAGCTTGGTTATGGTTTTGGTTGTTTCCACGGTTACGTCCTCTTCCGCGGTTTGGTTGCCCACCCTGGTTGCGTTGGTTATTTTGGTATTGGGGCTGATGTTGTTGTGCGTACACATGCCCTTGAGCATTGGGGGGATTCTGGGGAGCCGCAGGTGCAGGAGCAGGTTGCGGTGGATAATATGTTGGTGGAGCTGGAGGTGGTCTAGCTGCCTGTTGGGGTTGTTGGTACCCCTGAGCTATTGGATGTGGTGGATTAGCTGGTGCAGCTTGTTGTGGGTACTGCATCTGCTGTGGCGAGAACTGAATGGGGTTCTGTGTCACAGGTTGGATATGGTATGTAGAAGGTACATATGCTGATGGAGCTTGCCCATAGCAATGTTGCGGACAAGAGGGTCCATGAATGTGATGGGTCTAGTTTTTTGGAGCGTAAGAAGTTGTCGCTCCGGAACTGGATGTAGCCCTAGAGAGGTCTAGGGCGGGCGTGGTGCTCACCATGCTGAAAGGTTTAGGTTGCGGTGTGATTTGGCCAATGATGCCATCAGCGGCATGTGATGCCCCCGGTGCGTCACCACGTGAAGAGTCGCCTCGTGGGGCGTCAGGTATGATTGTGTATAGATAACCCGACTAGGCGTAAATGAGATCAAACTGTTGGGCTTTAAGGATGGCCTCTTCTTCAGACTGGGGTCTTTCAGATGCCACATCCTTCGCAATGAGAGGGAGGAGGGATTTTAAGAACCAATCTAAGAAGATACGGTCGTCTAACTTAATTTTGCAGAGGCTTCGGCGCCGACGCCACTCATGAATGTGGTCAGTGATGTGGGTGGTCGTGGTTTGTCTGCAAGACAGTAGGATCTCGACTCCCGCATCATAACGAACAGGTAACTGGAAAAACTGCAGGAAGGTCGAGGCAAGGGAGGTAAAGGTGGCATGCGTCCCATGAGGCTGCTCGATATACCACTTAGCTGCAGAGCCAATGAAGGTGCGCTGTAAAAGCCGGAGGCGGATTGAGTTGTCCACTATGGAGTTGGAGGAACACCATAAATGGAAGGACATGATATGGTTCTGGGGGTCTTCACCTGCCTTGCCCTCAAACTTAGGGATGTCAGAGGGGATTTTGGTGGGCATGTGAGGCCATGCAAGATCGTGTCTGATGGGGTCATTGGTGAGCCTAGCTAAGTCTGGCAGGTTCAGACTCGCCATGTATGGTAAGCTAGCAGATGTGGAGACTGGAACTGGGACCTGCCTAGTCATTGTGGTATGATGTAGGGGTCCAGTAGCGCCTAAAGGTATGCTGTGTATGGAGGGTGTGTTCCCTCCAATAGGTGTAGTCTGGTATGGGCCAACGCCTCCAAGTGCAACATGGGTTACACTTGGGTTAGGAATATCAGTAGGGATTCCTGGGATAGGGTTTGTGGAAACCAGAGGGGGTGTGACCCCTATGTTGGGCATACCCATAACAGGTGGTGGCCCTGTGTTGGGCATTCCTAAATGTGGAGTGTTTCCCATGTTGGGCATACCCAGGGGGTGGTTGTTGCCATGGATGGCACAGCCACAGAAGGGTCTATGGATGTCTCGCCTATGGTGCTGGTAAATAGTGGGTCAAATGGTGTTCCAGCCATAATGGTGGGTGGTGGTAATATAACGTAGTTTTCGGATTCTGCCTCAGAATCAGAGGTGAAGTGAGGCATGTCAGAATCGGATGACCGTCTAGTTGACCGACGATGTGTCGAATCAAGGGATAAGGCTCTGCGTCGGTGACGTGGAGAGCCAAGGAGGCTAAACTCTGGGATTTCACCCTGCAGACGACGAGAGCATCTAAAATTCTCAATGGTGAGAAAATAAGTTTTTGTGAAAAAATCTGTTTAAGTATCAGGTGGTGATATATATAAAAAAGCTCAAAACCCTAATGCAACCAAGGGTGCAAGAAGGTAAGTGAAAAAGAAGGCTCTCAGGCCAAAAAATCAACCTCAAAAAAGGCACTTATTCTAGCAGCTGTGCTACAATAAGTGGAGGAATGCAACAAATGGTCAGAGTACCAACATGCAAACGGCTTCTAGAAAAAATAGGTGTAACTAGACCAAAGGTGGGTTGAAGCATGCAAACACCTAACTAAAAGTATTTTGACTCAAACAAACGATATCCTCTGCAAGGTGATGAAATCCAAGTCAGACAATATGAGTGTTGAGACAACGGCTAGATATCCCCCTACCGGGAGGGACACCGGATAATCAATCCTAAAGAAAGGCTACTAGGATACTCCGTTCATGACGCGTCGAGAAAAGGTAAATCTGTCGTTTGGTCCGTTGATCGCAATATCCCAATACAGGGATATCCCGAGAACTACGAATGGTAGCCCTTCGGTTACTGAATGGATTTTGGTATTCCACTCATGTTTCCGGAACCATCCTCGCGACTTCAACCCTCCTAGGGGAGAGGCCTTCCCACAAACCGGTTGTGACCGTGCCAAAAAGTACTAAGAGATTTTAGCTCCCTAATTGGACAACTTCTATGTCTCAGATGTAATAACTGAGGGGTGTTATTGGAACACCTATCCCCCCAATACTACCTAACTACAAAAGTTCTTTTAGTGTTCCCCAAGTGGGGTTAAAAGTGTGTTGAAATTAGGGTACGTTTTAAGGCTCAGTTCAATTAAGTGATCGAGTGAGTGCACGTGAGGTATTTGTAAACTGAGCTTGAAAAAGGTAAATGCTTTACAGGAAATTTTCAAAAAACAAAGGAGCTTTTGAAAATAAAAAAGCAAATATTTATGACTTTTTCAAATAAATGGAATTTAAATGCTTTTGCAAATATCAACTCAAAAACCAAAGGATCTTGTGAATTATGAAAGCAAATAATAGACTTCTTTTAAAGAAATAAATGGACTTCTTCTTTTAAATAGTAAAATTTTTTCAAGGCTGTAAAATATGCAGGATTTAATACTGTAAAAATGTACTAGATGGGCAAAAAGTACAGTAAGAAATTAATTTTTTGAATCGGAATGGCCGAATGAAAAAATTAGCAGCGCGGCTTTTGACAGAAAAGCTGCGATGGACCGCGCGGGTTTCTGTCGCACAGTTGCGATGGACCGCATGGGATTTAGGTTCACTGTCGCGATGTGCAGCAAGGAAAATGGCCGTGAAGTCGCGGGGAACCGCGTGAAAAAGGGGGCGCGCAGTCGCAATGTGCAGCGCGGTAAATGACCGCGAAGCTGCGATGTGCAGCGCGGAAACAGGCCGCGAAGCCGCGGTGAACCGCGCGGAAAAAAAATGAAAAGTCACGGTGAACCACGCGGAAAAAAAACCGAAAAGTCGCAATGGACCGCGCGACTGTCAGGCTAAAAACCGCGAGGCGAAAGTCATGCGTGGAAGCCGAAAAACGAACCCGAAAATTGAGAATTCCGGGCTGTTAATGGGGCCAAATCTTAGAGTAGCAATGGATCTGCTGTCTAAGATGGCAGATCTATGGATCAAAAGGTTAAAAACTAATAAAAAACCAAGTTTAAAAGCAAAACTAGAGATCTATTGTTCAAACCCAGTGGAGTCGCCAAAAAACTGTTGGCCCGGTTTTGCAACCAGGCTTAGTGTTATGGGCACCTGCTAACTAGTAGCAGCAGTTTCAATAGAATTAAACAAGAAACTAATCTAAACTAAACTAATCATGGATCTATGCAATAATATAAGCAAATAGTGTAAACATTTAAAAAACAAGAACAAGAAAATATTAAAGAATGAATTTGTATTGAAAAGTGGGGGGCAAGCAAGTGCTTGCAATAATACCTTCAATGGTGAAGGTTGATGTTGAGTAACTCCCAAGATAAGTAGCTCCAAGCTCCAAGAGGTCTCCTTCTCCAAGGTTGCTTACAATGGCCAAAAATGCTCAAGGGAGATTTCGGCAGCATGAGGATGAGATAATGGATGAATATGAAGTGAGGAGCCCCTACCACCTTTTTATAGGTTTTGGTGGTGGGGAATACCATTTGTGGTTTTGTGGAAACCAAATGGTATTGACCAACATGGTTTAGGTACTTTTCCCTCCTTTTTCCTTTTTGAATAAAAATAATATTTTAATTCCCTTTTTAATATTTTTGGGAATTTGGACCCTTTTTGAGGGTTTTTTATGCTTTTCAGGAAAAATAATCTTTTTTAATGAAAAAAGGGGTGTACTAAGGTCTTTTGGTGACCTTTTGTTGGTTTCAGAGGCTCAGATGGTGGAAAAGTGGACAAATGGGTCATGTGAATAAGGGAATGAGCTAGTGAGCACTTTTTAGGTGTTAACAATGTTATATGGTTAAGTTGAGGCCGACCTTGTAAAGGTTATTAGGCAAGTCAAGTCATGTATAAATAGAGTGCGGGAGGCACTCTATTTGATCATTCACTTCTCACTCACACACTCATTGGAGAGTGGCGCACTAGTGGAGGAGGAGAAGCTGTTGTTAGGAGGACTATCTCTTGTACTTGGGTTGTATCATTGCTCTATTTATCTCTAAGGAAGTTGCGGGATTTTTCACCTTCTTGGTTTTTCCCAGTGAAACTCTGTGTCTCTTGTGTGCTTGCATATGTTGTAGATATGCTGTACATGTTATTCTCTCAGTTAAGATCCTATATCATATTGAAATTTCTAAAAAACTAATATGGTATCAGAGCTAGCCTGAAAGAAGGCATGATATGGCATTTATGATACTTGTTGCACTTGTGAAGCTAGGGCTTGATATAGCAAAACCTAGTCATCGTAGCACTTTCGCTATAAATCCATTTTGGAAAGTTTTCAGGATCTAAAAATCTTACAGGTCGAATATAAGATCCCCATGTACCTTGTGTCCGAAGGAGAGCCTCTAATTCGTTATACTTCCAAATTTATGATCTGTACAATATAGGGTTTCTGCCTCTTCCAGATCTCGGTCATAAACAGGTGACCTAGGAAAAAATATCACAAATTGGGATAGGAAGCTCCAAATGAAATTTTGTAAAAAGAGGAAGGTAGGGCACGGACTTTAATTTCATAGGTACGATTTTTAGATGCCGGAATTGAACCTGTGACACAGGGCACTCCATACAAGTTCGCTCTCTTGTTTTATCCCATAAACAGGTCACGTTGCGACACTTGGCAAAACTCTCTCTCAGAGAATCCATTTAAGGTCATAACTGTGGGGTTGGAAAGATAACAGGTCAGGATACCACAAAAAGAATGTTTAGACCCTGTAGATCTAAAATTTCAGAGTTACAATTGAAACAATCAGGTGCATATTCCTGTCAAAACAGAATTGGATTTTGAGCACCTTCATTCATGGCTCCAGGAATTTAGGGTTTCGGAGAGTGTTGGAATTTTTTGTATCGAAGACCACAGCTGGATGCTCCTCATCAAAATCAAAATTTAGAGACCAAGATCAAATTTTTTGGTTGGGCAGAAGGTCGGGCTTGATCAAACCCTAGTTCAGGACTTTGATCGAAAAGGTGAAAAATTAGGGCTTCTGTAAAAATGGGAATTTTTTAAATCTGTGACCATAGCTAGAAGCTCCTTGGAAGAATCGAAGTTTAGAGATTTGGATCAAACTATTTGGTTAGGTGAAGCTCTAGGAAACTCAAACCCTAATTTAGGGTCCTCCAAGTGAATCCGGAAGATTGAAAAGCAAATTTGAGGGGTGAAACTTTGCAGTTTTCAAATTCTGAGTATGCCAGGTTGATCAGCTCATCAAGGCACATATTTCTATCCTTTCAGAAGTTTGAAATTCAAAGTTTGAATTTTTAGGGTTTCCCTAACAAACCCTAATCCAGCTCTAGATCCAATTTCTGCAAATCAAGTGGATTGGGTTAATTGTAGAAGAGAATGGATTGGTCACATGCATAAGTAAAGAAGTTCCAGTTGTAGAGGGAGATGAGGCTAAAGCCTTACATAAGAATATTACAAGCAAACTCGATAGGTATGACTTACGGGTATGTTTCGAAATTGTTCATGATTAAGTTTATGTTTGTCTTCATTAAGATTAGTACAATCTTGATTAATTTTAGACTTGTCGAATAACCTTAATAAAATATGAATGCATGATAGAAGATATTTATTGATTAGGGTTTTGACACTTATGATTGTACTAATGCATTGTGGTGTTGTATGAGATTGATGTTGTCCGCTAACATGAAAGGTACATCAAGAAAGACAAATCATGTTCTAGTTCAAGAACATATTACCATGGTGACATGAAGACAAAGATTCATCCCTTTTCATGGATCACATAGAAGATCTACTTACGAGGTATGTATAACTTGGTTCTATAATGGTTAACCTATGAGATATGTAGGTTACTAGCATAAGTCATTGAAGAGAACAAGAATACATTATGCGGGTATGTTAGACATAACTAGCTAGAATGTTAATCCATGTATGTTTTTCCTATATCAAGTTAGAATCCTACCTTGTGTTAGGATCTCTTATATAAGTATACATGGCATGATTAATAATGATTATTCATTGAAGTTAGTAATCATGGGTTTAGGCATATTATGCTTCTTACTTTGATTGATGATATGACTAACCAGAAAATCCTATGTTCAAATAGGAATATGCATAAGTAAAATAATTGTGATAAATTATCTGTGTATGAAATGATATTGACCATAAATGTTTAAGATTATTGTGTTTTGATAGTATTAAGATTATACTAATGAATGTATGATTATGTATGAGATCTCGAGGATAACACTATGATGATACTAGTAAGTATGCATAGTGATCGAGGATGGATATAAGTTCAAAGACAGGTAATCCAGGAAGCAAAGATCAAGAGGGAGCACACTCCAGTAGTTCCTGCAAGGAAGAAAATATTGAGAGGGAGTCCACCCTACAAACCAAACAAAGATAAGTATTTGAATTGTCACTTCTTGCATATTTGTTTGTTTAAATAATATTGTTCAATGATGTATATACTTATGTTCCTAGACTTAGGTTGTGTATCATGCATATTAGAATAATTGCATTAATGAACAATATACTACTAATACGCATGTAATGGGTAAGTGGCCTATGGCACTGTACAACATTCCATTGCTACTTATCTAGAATGAAACCTCTTTGCTGACATGTTGGGAGTTGTGCACACTCTTAACAATTTTCTGGTAGAGATTGGAAAGCATCTAGAAAGTTACGGGATATGGATAAATGTTGTATTGAAGCATTGGCTAAGATATTTGCATGACTGTATGACATATGCCTTTATGTATAAGACTTTGTTCTGTAAAATATGAGAAGTTTCTAGTCATGCAATTGAATTTGACTTGTAGGAAAGATAATGTACAATCACCTACAAAAGAAGGACTACAACATTTGTTCCAACAAACGAAATTCAAAGAAAACTATCTACTGAAGATATTGAATAATCTGAAGTTCCTAGGATTCAGGATGTAGTAATGGAAGAATGCCATGATCAAGGAATACCAGTTGATAATGAAGAATGATGTTTGGGATGTGGTCCCAAGACCTGAAGGGAAGTCTGTTGTGACTTCCAAGTGGATCTATAAGATCAAGCATGCTGCAGATGGTAGCATAGATAAATACAAAGCAAGGCTTGTAGCTCGTGACTTCTCCCAGAAAGAGGGAATAGACTATGAAGAGACTTTTGCTCCTATAGCCAGATACACTTCCATCAGATCAGTACTTGCTCTGGTTGCAGTGATGAAGTGGAAGATACACCAGATGGATGTCAAGACATCCTACTTGAATGGTGTAGTCGAGGAGGAAGTGTATGTGGAGAAGCCACTTGGTTTTGAGACACATGACAGGGAGTCATATGTGTGCAGGTTGAAGAAATCCTTGTAGGGCTTGAAGCAAGCTCCTAGGACTTGGTATGATAGGATAGACAACTTTCTATCCAGTTTGGGCTTTACCAAGAGTAAAGTAGATTCCAACCTTTACTACAAGGTTCAGGAAGGCGATCCGGTGATACTAATTTTGTATGTGGATGACCTGTTTGTAACAGGTGAGGATGGGTTGATTGTACCAAGAGGAAGCTTGCTGCTGAGTTCGAGATGAAGGACTTGGGGACGATGCACTATTTCCTAGGCATGGAGGTGTGGCCTAATGCAGATGGAATCTTCCTTGGATAAGGGAAGTATGAAGTAGAGATCCTGAAGAGATTTGGGATGATGGACTTCAAGGCCATGGCCACACCTATGGAATCAAACCTGAAGCTTCTATGTGATGCTTCATCTGATGTGGTTGATGTCACGATGTATCGTGAAATAATTGGGTCCTTGATGTACCTGACGAACACGAGACCATATATTTGCTTTGCGGTGAACACATTGAGCCAGTTCCTGATGAATCCTAGAGGTGTTCACCTGGTTGCTATAAAGCATATTCTAAGGTACCTGAAGGGTACAATTGACTATGGGCTCAAGTATGATGCGAATCAAAAGTTTAACCTACAGGGTTATGTTGATGCAGATAGGAAGAGCACACCTGGGTGCTGCTTCAGTATGAGATCAGGTGTGATCTCTTGGTTTAGCAGGAAGCAGTCCTACGTAACAATGAGTATAGCCGAAGCAGAGTATGTTGCAGCTTCTTCGGCTAGTCGTGAGGCAGTATGGCTAAGGAAGTTATTGTCAGAGTTATTGGATCTCCCGTTGGATGCTACTAGTATCTTTTGTGGAAACCAGAGTTGTGTGAAGCTTTCTGAGAACCAAGTATTCCATGACAGGTTGAAGCACATTGAGATCAAATATCACTATATTAGGGATATGGTGTAGAGAGGAGCAGTGAAGCTCTTGTATGTTGTGACGGATGAGCAGGTTGCAGATGTGTTGAGGAAACCACTATCCAGAGTGAAGTTTGAGTACTTCAGAGAGAGGCTTGGTGTTCTTCAGATTGATGACACTTCAAGGAAGAAGTGATGGACACATTTGTTGGAGCCATTCCAAGCATGGTGAGAGGAGGATCCTTCCCTTGGCTATGGATGTAAGCCCTGGATGATGAGCATCAGGATGATGCTCCAGTTACTTCTCTGTATATGTATCATCTCTTATTCTTGTTATGATCAGTTGGATCGTGTATATGTATATGCATAATGTTGGATGCTTGTTATGATCAATTGGATAATGTATATGTATATGCATCATGTTGGATGCTAGATATGATCACTTGGATCATGTGTTTGTATATGTATTAGGTGGATACATTGTATGATCAGGTACATCATGTATGATGATATGTATCAAGTAGATACATTGTATGATTAGGTAGATCATGTATGATGATATGTATTAGGTAGATACATTGTATGATTAGGAAGATCATGTATGATGATATGCATAAGGTAGATACTTGGTATGCATCAGGTGGATGCACTGTATGATTAGGATGATCATGGATGATGAGCTCATTCAGGATGTTTCTCCAAATGATATGTATTAGGATGATGCTGTGATGATGATCAGGATGATCATGTACATCAAGACGATGTATGGTGAGTATCAGGTTGATACTCTATGGCCATGGACAGGTTGTGTAGATGAGTATAGTAGTAGACCTGGGAGATCCGATAGGTTGGGTTGTGTGCCCGTAATTAGTCCTGGGATTCTCTTTCGAGGCATTGGTCTGGGAGGACATATAAGTAGACCTAGGATATCTGATAGGTTGGGCTGTGTGCCCGTAATAAGTCCTGGGATGCTCTTTTGAAGCATTGTCCTATGGAATATAAGTAGACCTGGGAGATCTGATAGGTTGGGCTGTGTGCCCGTAATAAGTCCCGGGATTCTCTTTCAAGGCATTTCCATGACCACATGTAATAAGTCCTGGAGATCTGGACAGGTTGTGCTAGTCACGTAAAAGGTCTCAGATGCTCTTTAGAGTTCTTGATTAACACTCTTTTAAGGTTTTGTGGTGGGGGTCACATGTAATACATCCTGGAGATCTGGACAGGTTGTGCTAGTCACGTAAAAGGCCTCAGATGCTCTTTAGAGTTCTTTCTATGCTAGACAATCTTTTAAGGTTTTGTGATAGTCACATGTAAGTGGAACTGGGAGATCTTTCCGGTCGTGCTTCGGCACATAAATGGTCCTAGGATACTCTTTCGAGGCATTGTGATGCATGTAATAAGTCCTGAGGATTCCACAATATGGCCAGTGATGATGAAGACCTATAGGTGGTGGGCCTACATCCAGTATGAAAAAGGACTGGCTCTGTAGAACTTCCTATGACAAGTAGATCGGAGATTGATTGAGATAGCAGTAGCTGTGACGATGACGATGACGATGATCCAGAGAAGAAGACTTGTGCTAGAAGACCTGTGTCGAGAAATACCTTCCTAGTTAAGAGGGAGTGTTGATGTATTTGTAACTTCATAATGTATTTCATATATGTATACTGTATTCCTATAGAGATGTTATTATTCCTCTATACTGAAGTGTTTGTATTCCTATAGAGATGTTATTATTCCTCTATACGGAAGTGTCGTCATTTAAATTATTTGTGTCGTAACTTATACTTGATGGGTTATTAGGCCACCTTGTTGGGGTCGGCCCTGTATAATTCATGTGGGTAAAATGGTTATTAGACCACCCTATTAGGGGTCAGCCCTGTCAACATTATGTTATGTGGTTAAGTTGAGGTCGACCTAGTAAAGGTTATTAGGCATGTCAAGTCATGTATAAATAGAGTGTGGGAGGCACTCTATTTGATTGTTCACTTATCACTCACACACTCATTGGAGAGTGGCGCACCATTGGAGGAGGAGAAGCTGATGTTAGGAGGACTATCTCTTGTACTTGGGTTGTATCATTGCTCTATCTATCTCTGAGGAAGTTGCGGGGTTTTTCACCTTCTTGGTTTTCCCCAGTGAAACTCTATGTCTCTTGTGTGCTTGCATTATTGTGTCCATGATTGATATGTTGTAGATATGCTGTACATGTTATTCTCTCAGTTAAGATCCTATATCAGATTGAAAATTCTGAAAAACTAACAGATGGCGTAGATGACAAGAATGAATTCTTTCTCAGTTACTGTGTAGTTGAGTTCAGCAGGAGCCATATTCTTACTGATATAGTAAATAACATATGGATTATGACCTTCCTGATGTCCCAACACAACCCCAATAGCAGTATCTAAGGCATCATATGAAATGTGCAAAGGTAAGTTCCAATTAGGCCCACACATAATAGATGTTGTAGATAATATTTTCTTTAATTTTGCAAAAGTTGTCTGGCATGCATCTATCCAATTGAATTGTGCATCTTTCATTAATAAGGTCAATATAGGAGATTCTAGCTTAGAATTTTTTCAATAAAACGTCTATAGTAACCAACATTCCTAGGAAAACTATGTATCTCCCACTGCGTTCCAGGAATGGGGATGTTCCGAATTACCTTTATTTTGGAAAGATCCACTTGTATTCCCGCGGGAGATATAGAATGTCCAAGGACTATACCTTCACTCATCGGCATATGACATTTTTCAGTGTTGAGGGACAAGTGAGTCTGCTCACAACGTTTTAATATGTTTTCCATATTTCCCAAAGCCTCATCAATGATACTACCATAAGGGGTAAAATAATCCATGAAAATTTCCATACAGTCATTAACCATCTCAGAAAAAATTCCAATCACAGCTCTTTGAAATGTAGTTGGTGCATTGCATAATCCAAAAGAGAGCACCCTATACGCAAAGGTCCCCAAAGGACATGTGAAAGTAGTCTTGCATTGTTCTTCAGGGACAATCTGAATCTGATTATACCCACTAAAGCCATCTAGAAAAGAAAATAATTTCTTCCCATACAGGGTATCCAGAACCTGGTCAATAAATGGCAAAGGGAAATGGTCTTTTGTGTAGCTTTATTTAGCTCTCGATAATCCACACAGATGCACCACTTACCATTTTTCTTAGGCACAATTACCAAGGGAGAAACCCATTCACTATCTAAAATGGGATAGATAAATCCTGCCTTTAAAAGTTTATGAATTTCCTCTTTCATGATGTCTCTCAAATTTGGATTCATTTTGCATTGGGGTTGACATATGGGCCGGAAATCACTTTTAATATAAATGTGGTGAGTACACAACTCATAGGGAATACCTCTCATGTCCATGTATTCCCACGCAAAGGCCCCCTTGTATTGTTTCAGCAGTGTATTGAAACATTCCAACTCTTCAGGTGCTGGATTGGTATTAACATTCAAGGTTCTTCCAGGCTCAATCTCGATTGAAACACTCTTCAAATTCTCAATTATGGGAACAGTTTCAACGTTAAATGTTCTATCCAACACATCCTCAATAAGTTCTTCTTGATCAAATTCACTCATGGCACTATCCAGGATTTGGTATGCATGTTCGGTAACCGTCGTTGGTTCACTAATGAAACTGCTAATGGTATCATCCCTAGTTTCATTTTAAAAATTCAAGTCCCTCCCTATAGTAAGAAAAGGTTGAGCGCTTTCTTCTTCTTCCAGATATACCCACAATGGAATTTCAACATCTAAACTTGGTTTAGCTGGAGGATATAGGGTCAAGTGTTTGGTATCGGTTCCATCACATATTGTCATAGATCCTGGTCTACAGTTGATGTATGAGTTTGTTGTAGCCAACCAAGGTCTTCCTAAAATTAGTGGATGTCCCCCCAAATGAGATTTAGGCCGTAGAACAATAAAGTATGCGGGGTAATCCCATGAATCAACAAAGACCACCAAGTCATCCAAAATCCCCTCAGGTCTAATCGTGGATCTATCATCCAATTCTAATACCATGGGGATTGGTATGGGATTAGTGAGCCCCAATTTCCTTATGGTTTCTATAATCATCACATTTATTGTTGCACCCAAATCAACTAAAACATTGGGAGTCTCAACATACTCAATATGCACTATAACAGTGGGATTTCCTGGATTATCATATTTATCCAAAGGAAACTTTCCCATCATTAATTCAGACAATTTCCCAACCAAGTGGATTGTAAGAGGATCCTTAGGCTTCCTACCTAGTTTCTTCACACATAGGTCTCTAACAGTTTTAGCATAGATGGGTACATCATGCAGGGATTGCAATAATGAGATTTTAACATAAATATTTTTCAATTCCCCTAGAAGGTTGAAACATGGTTGCTCTATTGCTTTATGTAAAACTAATCGCTCAGGGTATGGTGGATTTCTTGGAATTTGTACAGGGGGATTTTCCATGTGTGTTTCAGTAGGTGTTTTAGCAAGTGTTTCAACATCCTCAATAATGGGGATTGTTGTATCGATTGGGATCTCAACCTTTTTATTCATTCTTTCTTCAGTCATAGGGGATGGAACATCCTCAATGAAAATAGGTTTTACCACCCTCCTAGATCGTAGATGTAATTCATTACATGGGATAGGAGTGATAGAGTAATATGGCATGTTTGATGTTTCAAATTGTTTCACTGCCTTATTGTTGGGGTTACGATTAGGTTGAGCAGGTAACTGAGGTCATAGTGGTGCATTAATTGGTGCAACATTAGTAGGGAGTTGCAGTTGTGGTTACTGATATCGTGGGTGAGGAAATTGATTCCCTAGATAAGGACTTCTCCAACCTGGAGGAGAATGGGTTTGTTGATTTGGATGAGGTTCCCATGACATCCATGGAGTAGGATATTTCATTCTAGGTTGAGTAGATGGATTCCATTCAGTATTGGGACAAGAATATTGTGCAGGAAATTGTTTGTTTATATTATTTCAATAATTAAAAGATGTGGTACCATCTAGATTCATACCTGGAGCATGAGGTTGTTGGTGTGATACAAATTGCATGGTACATCGAAAATGGTTACATTGTTGTTTATTTGTAATGAAATATGTATACATGTCAATGATTGCATGATATTGCATGATCTTTTGTTGGGAGACTAACCTACAGGGTTAAAAGAACTAAGTGATAGCAAGGTCCTACAAAATGGAAGTACATCAGTGACATGATTTACGAAAGATAAATGGTATGTGAGTGAAGCACAATTGTTATGTATGATTATTGGTTTATTACCATGATGTGTGGGAAGGAGCAAGGTTTCAGGAAAATCAACTTCCCAAACTGGTTATTCGATGAAGAATCCCTAAGAATAACAATAGCAATGCAGTATGCCTATGAAGGGTGTTGACCCTTGTTCCATAGAGGGGTGGATGCATTACCCATTGTTTATCCTCCAAAAATTGGAGTCATGGGAGGGTTGTGCTACGATGCTCTCCCCAAGATGTGAGATGATCACTAGTGGGTGCCTATTGGGGAATATTGGTCGATGTAGTCAACACTTCCGCTTACGAGTTCTAATTGGAGATGTTAGGTCATGTAGTTGACACTCCAGCGTAGTCAAATAGAGGAAGGATAGGATGTGGAAAGTAGTTGTGAATTAGAAGAAGAAGCAGGATGTGGAAGGTAGTTGTGAATTAGAAGAAGAAGCAGGTAGTTATGAATGATTGTGGGAGTTAGTAAAACAACTTGGTTGTTTGTATGTGTGTTAAAACTATTGCTTTACTCATGTGTGATAAACTTAGTATACCATGCAATTGATGTTTTGTTATTGTGACTAGTTAGTAACTATTGTTAGATGATGTGATTATTGATTTGTTTCCTTGCATGCTTGCTTGTGATAAATATGATCTATGCATTAGAGGTTCATCATGTTATTATTAGTACACACACGGTCTATGTAAGTACTAGCTACACTTACATACCTTGTGTGCATATGCTAGAATTATTCAAATATAGATTTATTATTTAATGACATGATTAATTGTATTATGATTATTTGTAATGATGTTATTGGGTTAAGTATAGATTTTTTTCTAAATGAAAAGTGTACTTTATTTAATATTCATTTTTATTATTTAGATGCATTTAATTTTAATATTTAGTTTTGATGTTTATTGGGATTGAGATCATAACATATTATTCAAAATGTTTTAGCAAGGTAATGTTTTAACAAGGCTGAAGTTATTCAATTTAATTTGATTGGATTGTTAGGTAGATGCCAATCGAAACTAAATGAATGGATATGGTTGTATTTTCAAGGTGAATGTTTTAATCCTTTTTAGGAAATGGTGCAATTGAAGTTATTGGATTTGATTCCATTGTTGGGTAAAAGTCAATAAGAATTGATATGGTCATGCTTTCAAGTGTTTATTTTATTTATTTATTTTTTAAATGGTAAAGTAAATTATTATTCAACTTTACTTGATGTGATATCTAAAATGTAAATGTATGGATATGAACATGAATATTTTAAATATTTTTCTAAAGGGTAGTGTAGCACTCCTCCTGAAGAAATGGGTGGTTGGAAGTGCCTAAAAGGAAGGATAAACAATGAAGGGAGGGACAGATTTTTGTTTGGGGTTTTCCCTTTTGGGGAAATAATTTTGGAACCATGAGAGGGGAAAATTACAAAGAGTTGAGAAAGGAAGTTGAACCTAGGAACCCGTGGGGGAAACCAGAAGGATATCTGATATGGAGGGGAGTTGGATCTCAAGACTTACTTGTTAATATTGCATATGTTGTTGTTGTTGTTGTTGTTGGAGACTTCGGGCACAGAGGGCCAAGAAAAACATGGTTTTCTTGGAGCTAGGGAGTCGGCGAGGCTGTCCCTAGATGGCTGGGTGGTAAATCTATTTGGTAGTTGAGTTTCTTGTTTCAGGGGAAAATTACTATACTATTTATCTACAGGGACAAATTGCTATCCGATATGTATTCTTCCTATTTTTTCATTATCATGTTTTGAAAGTTATAGATACAAATATTTGTGTGAAAATTGCAAAGGCTTTAAGATTGAACATGATATCTCATACCTATTGAATTTAGTTGTATTTAAAAATCTTGTATGCATGCCTCATAAAAAAAACTGAATAACTGTTAGGTTAGAACAAAACTAAATTGAATAGGTATATTAAAGAAATGAGTAACTGATAAATTTTTAGATTGCATCAACATAAATGGAACAAGAAGTGATAAAATGCTAGTTTAGTAAATAGTTATTAAGGACCCAGAAGGGTCCTTACAACACATAATACAAATAACCACTGAAGGAGGGTGCAAACATGACCACGTAAATCAGAATGAATCAATTCAAGGATCCCCTTGGATCTGTTGGTACTACTTGGAAAAGTATTCTTAATGTTCTTTCCAAGAGCACAAAATCTACAAACACTATCAAAATCAGATTTAAACATGGGCATACCTTTCACCATCTTTTTCAATCTGGGTAGCACTTTGAAATGGAGATGACCAAGCCTTCTATGCCACATCTCACAAGGACTGACTATGTCATGGATCATGGCTTGAATTTTTTTTCCAGGAACTTTGTAGATACCTCTATCTCTAACTCTAATCACTAATGCATTTTTCAATTCTTCATGCTTAGGCCACAGGAGCGCTTTGTTGTCCATAAATATAACTCTTAATCCTTTATCTTCTAGAACCAAAAGAGACAAGAGGTTCTTCTTCAATTCCGGGAAAAAAATAATTCATCCACATGCAGTACATCTCCTAAATCCTACTAGAAAGAAGTGGATAAAATTCCTTGGATCGAATAGGTGGTATTATCTCCAAGCTTCACCTTACACGAAAAAATTATTTTCCTTCAGATCTGTGATAACACTCCTATATCCAGTCATGTGCTTGGATGCGCCACTGTCTAATATCCATGTCTGAGCACTACTGGTAATGGATATAGAAAGGGATAAGACAAGATAGTAATCCTTCTTATCTCTTGATCATCGAATGAATTCTTTCTCTTAGGTTCACCTTCTGTAGCAGTAGAAGCATGAAAAATACCAATGAAATTTCCTCTTTTCTTTGCACAGAATTCTCTTGCATAATGTCCCTTCTTTTGGAAGTTGAAACATTTAACTTTAGACTTATCAAATTTCTTAAAATCATTCTCCTTTTGATGAGATAATTTCTTGTGAGATTTATTACCTCTTTTCATCTATCTCACAAGAGTGAGGTTCTCTTCTTTGGAGGCAGTATACTTAATATGGATTCAACCTTCTTCTTGTAGACAATCATGCCACAGTCTCTGGAATTTAGGTTTCACTTCTTGACCATTTAATGTAGCCAAGAATGAATCATGGAATACCATCAACAACATTTTCAATGAGATTATCATCATCAACCGGCATAGCAATGCTCATGAGTTGATCTCTTACTTGAGATATATTATTGAAGAAGGAAGCCACAAATTCATCCTTTTTCCATATTCAGATTTCAAACGTTCTTCAATGTTCTCTTTTGACTAGGATCCTTCTTCTCATAAATATTTGTCAAAGTGTTGAAGCATTCCTTTGCAATGTTCAATGGATTGATCATGAGAATCAAGTTGTCTTTCACAGAATCATAAATGATTCTCTTTTCTTTGGCTTGATTCTTCTTGAAAGTAATGTGCCCTGCATTAGAAGTTGACTCTTCAATAACACTAGATACATATCCATCCAAATCATGCTCTTCCAGTATATTCAGGATCGTATCCTTCTTCTAGGACATTCAGGATCGTAGCCTTCTAAGTACTGAAGTTTGAATTTACTTCAAGACAGTCTTTGGGTCTTACTAATATTGAAGCCATAATTATTCAAGTACTGTGCACACTTAGGATCTATGTAGGCTCAAGCTTGATTGATGAACTTATCTCTTTCACGCCCCGAGTTGTGATACCATGTTAATTGTTTATCCTTAATTTGAAAATGCAATAGTACTTTAAATCAAATAACAATGATACACAAAGGAAATGGCATTCGACACATGAATTTACCTTGGGGAATCCATATATGAATTGAGGGAAAAAAACCCAGAAAAACCTTCCTTAGTATATTGATAGGTAGCTATAATGTATTTTAAATTAAACACTCGTGGTGCAAATACAGAGAAAGATAAAGATAAATAAGAGATACTTAGAATAATATTCTGCACGAAGAGAAGCGCCTTTCCTTCAAGGGAGAAGAGAATTCGCTTCACATAAAATTCATCAATCCTATATAACATATTTATATATTCTTCACATGCATCGGCTTCTATTTTTATATTTTGGCTTAATGAACTCACCCTCCATATGGATGTATCAATATTGTATGAAGAAGAGAGCCCCAATTCTCATGCAGTGCATTTACTCACTAAATTGAGTCTTAGGATGAACTTTCCTCTTAACTGAAAGCTTTCCCACTTACTTAGGTGGCTAACTTAAGTGTCGTCATGCAAGTTTCATATTTTAGTTTAACATAAGCGTCATCATGCAATAACACTTAGTTAACTAGATCTTCTTTGTTATCACTTTGTTAACTCTTTTAACCGATTATTTATTTTTTAACATCACTATAGTGATCAATTCAAGTTCTCCTTTGATTTATTGAAGTCTTCACTGAATTTTAACAATTCAAATTCTCTTTGAATAAATTCTTTTATGTGCAATTTGAATTCTCTCATATCTTATCATATATTATATTTATCTCTTGTCTTATTTGCATGGTTCACATGTGCCAACTTAATTATCATATCAAATATACTAAAGATATTTTCCCAATGATGTGATCATATTGTCCTACTATTGTTCCAAGTGGTTATATGCTAAAGTAATTCACTCTAGAGGTGGTCAGTCTCTAGAGGAGACTTAATAGATAAACCATGGTTAGTAGTACATCACACACCATACATGATTTGACATGCAAAGCATCACCTCAACACATGAGACACCACCTCAAAACATGATAATATTTCTTGACACACAATAGATTAGACCTGACTAGAAAGATTGTACAACATCATCACTTTGACAAACAAAACACTTGCTTCAACCCATGAAGATTAACCTTTCTTGAGTCCAACTCAAGGTTCTTCTCCAAGTTTATTGAGTCTAACTCAGGATCCTATAAGGCACTACCTTGACACACGAGGCTCAATATTGACACACAATATTGACCTGGAGAATGAATCATGATGTTGTAACTTTAACATCTTGCACAAACCCTAGCTTGTATCTTAACGCTAGCTTGTAGTATAACTCCTACTTTGCACTGTGAATTTTAGATTGTAGGCTAGGCCCTAGTTGTTAGAAGCCCTAGGTTGACCAATCAATTTAAAATATCAAATGAAATGTCACCATTGACCAATATCTACTATCAAACATTCTCAAAGAGTCACTATCTTATCTACCCTACCATGCCTACACTAAACATTTCTAGCCGAGACATGTAGAGGCATAGAAAAGTTCTAATGGAATAATTCATTCACATGAAAACATTTCAATGACCCATGATATTGTAATAGCTTAATGATCACATATAAATTTTGCAATTCCCATTATTGAAGTCTTGGATGATTTGTAATATGTCAAGTTCTTCTTGATATTAAATGTGTACTTAGATTCAATATTGACCAAATCTAAATGAAGGAGGTCAATTATTAATAAAACTAGATGTTGAAAACATGAATGCCATTGTCAGATTTTGGTATTTGCAATGCTTCCTCCACTTTTCATTAAGCCCTTTGGATGAAAAAGTTGAGAATACATTGTAGCTATCCCTAGAATCCCTAATTTGTAGTCACAATAAACTATCCCAACAACATGGCATATATCTTTAACATCTTTTATTTCGTGCCCCTGTAGGAAATTCTCAAAGTGTCCCTCAATGGCCATAGGGTGCTAGGAAAAAATGGCCATAGAACCAAAATTGTGACTCCAGTCGTAAAGCCGTCGATTCCAATGGATTTGGGATTCCTAGTTTCGGATGGGGGACCCCCCTACGGTGATTCGATTTCCCAGAAAATGGTGCTATTGTACCATCTCTGGCACTAGGGCTTTGCTCAGTGAAGGCCATGCCAATTTTGCATAAGGGGATAAATTTTGAAACAAATGCTCCCAGGCCACCGCGACTAGCGTGAACACATCCACAATGGCCATATGCACATGTGGGAGCTAATGAAACCAAGTTATTCTCCCCAGTTCGACTTTCATGCCCCCGTAGTGAATTTTCAAAGTGTCCCTGAATGGCCTCGGGGTGCCAAGAAAAATGGCCATAGAACCAAAATCGTGACTCTGACCATGAAGCCATCTATTCTGATGGATTTGGGATGTTGGTTTTCATCTCGGGGAGCCCCCTACTATTGTACCATGTCTGGAACTAGGACTTTGCTTAGGGCCATGACAATTTTGCACAAGGGGGTCAATTTTGAATTGAACGCTCTCGAGCCACCATGGCCAATGTGAGCATATCCATAATGGCCATTTGCACATGTGGAAGCTGACGGAACTTGGTTTTGGTTATGCTCCCCGATTTAGGTTTCATTCCCCCGTAGAAAATTATCAAAGTGTCCTTGAATGGCCCCAGGGTGCCAAGCAAAAATGGCCATAAAACCAAAACCGTGACTTTGGTCGTGAAGCCGTCAATTCTGATGGATTCAGGATTCCAGGTTTCATCTAGGGAAGCCCCCCTACCATGACTCAATTTCTCGAAAATGGTCTATTTCACTATCTCCGGAACTAGGGTTTTTCTCAGTGAAGGCCATGCTAGTTATGCACAAGGGGGTCAATTTTGAACCAAACACTCCTGGCCCATAGTGGCCAACATGAATACATAAATGGCCATATGCACACATGGGAGCTGACAGAACCTAGTTCGACTCCACAATTTGGGTTCTGTGCCCCCGTAATAAATTCTCAAAGTGTCCCTGAATGGCCCCTGGATGCGAGGAAAAAATGGCTAGATAACCAAAACCATGACTTTGATCATGAATTTTTCGATTCCGATGGATTCATTATGGAGGGTTTCAACTGTGGGACCCCCCCTACAATGAATCAATTGCCAAAAAATGGTGCTATCGTACCATATTTGGAACTAGTGTTTTGCTCAGTGAAGGCCATGCCAATTTTGCACAAGGGGGTAATTTTGACCGAACACATCCAAGCAACTGTGGCTAGTGTGAACACATCCACAATGGCCATATGCACGGCATGGGAGCTGACATAACCCATTTAAGCTCCATGTTTTGGGTTTTGTGCACCCATAGTAAATTCTCAAAGTTTCCTTGAATGGTCGTGGGGTGCTAGGAAAAAATGGCCATACAACCAAAATCATGACTCATGCCACAAAGTCCTTTATTCCAATGAATTCAAGATGTTGGGTTTTGAATCCAGCCCCCCCCACCTATATCGTGACTCAATTTCCTAAGAACAGTGCTATTGTACCATCTCCAAAACTAGGTTTTGCGCCTCAATGAAGGCCATGCCAATTTTGCACAAGGGGGTTAATTTTGAACAGAATGCTCATGGGCCACCATGGCCACTGTGAACACATCCACAATGGCCATATGCATGCATGGGAGCTAACAGAACCCAGTTTTGCTCCCTGGTTTGGGTTCTGTGCCCCCGTAGCAATTTCTCAAAGTGTCTCTAAATGGCCCGAGGGTGCCAGGTAAAAATGGCTATAGAACCAAAATCGTTCTCTGGTCGCAAATCTATCAATTCCAATGGATTCAGGATGTCGGGTTTCAACTGGGGGACCACCCCCTTCTATGACTGAATTGCTCAGAAATGGTGCTATTATACCATCTCCTAAACTAAGGTTTTTGTTAGTGAAGGCCATGCCAATTTTGCACAAGGGGGTTAATTTTGAACGAAACACTCTCGGGACACCATGGCCACCGTGAACACATCCACAATGGCCATATGCACACATGGGAGATGATGGAACCTAATTTCGCTCCTCGGTTTGGGTTTCATGCCCCCATAGCAAATTTAGGGACATGGACCAAAATTTCTCTCGGGGAATTCAAATTGAGTTCTATAAGTGCGGGGATGTGTATGTAGGCATGACAAAGGTGTTCATGCCAACCCAAGGCTTTCATGGTAGGGTCCATGAAATTTGACTCCCAAATACATTAATTTCTAGGGTACAAACACTTGCAAGAGCTGATGAGAAAAGGTCTTATAAGACCAAGTACCTTTCCATTTAGTTACCATGGAATTTTAGTACCAAATAAGGATGACAAATATAGAATTTGCGTTGACTACTTGAGAGAACACCTTTAGTATGAAGCAAGATTTATAAATTAATGGTTAGTAATGTCTTTTTCTTTGATTAGTGCATTGAGTAGTGCTAATGAAGGAGGGGATATTGAGTTTCTATCATTCAGACCTACTTCATGGATAAGCATTGGACTACCCTACATATAATAAGGAAACATATGTCTTAGTTGAATAAGTTAATAAGTGGAAGCATCCCCGAGGTTAATGACAATTTTGGTGTTGGGAAGAATGTGGCTAAATTTCAAACGTACGTATATATGCCCAATATGCAAGAAGAAGTGGCTAGGTCTATCAAAGGTTTTGTTTTATGATGTACCATATAGGTTACTGATACCTCAATATCATCTCCATGGACTTTTTAGAGGCATTATCAAGGACAAGCAAAGGGCATGACTAATTGTATTTGGAAATAGACATGCTTAGTAAGGTGTGCATTCTTGTGGATTTTAAAAGGACCATGAAATGATTAGAATTTGTAAGCTTGTTCTTTATGACTAGATTAGGTCTCTAGGGCTAGATTACATATCTAGGGATAGATTATGTTTCTAGATTAGACTAGGGCTACATATGGATTTCGAAGGATAGATTTGTTTTGTATAGTTTCTAAGGATATATTAGGGTCTTTAAGCTAGATTAGGCTCTATATGACTAGATTAGATCTCTAGGTCTAGATTAGCTCGCTAGGGCTAGGTTAGTATTCTAGATTAGGTCTCTAGGGTTCTAGGTATACATTAGGATTTCTAGGGCTAGATTGGTTTTGAGGGGTTTCTAAGGCTAGATTAGGGTCTATAAGCTAGATTAGGTTCTATATTACTAGATTAGGTCTCTAGGGATAGATTAGATCTCTAAGGCTAGATAATGATTCTAGATTAGGTCTCTAGGGTTATAGGTTTGCATTAGGATTTCAAGGGATATATTGGTTTTGTTTAGTTTCTAGGGCTAGAATAGGGTCTATAAGTTAGATTAGACCTTCTATATGAATAGTTTAGGTATCTAGAGATATATTAGGTCTCTAGGGATAGAAAAAGATTCTAGATCAGGTCTCTAGGGTTCTAGGTCTACATTAGGATTTCCTAGAAAGATTGGTTTGTCTAGTTTCTAGGGCTAGATTAGGGCCTGTAATCTAGATTAGACCTTCTATATGACTAGGTTAGGTCTCTAGGGATAGATTAGGTCTCTAAGGATAGATAAGGATTCTAGATCAGGTCTCTGGGTTTCAGGTCTACATTAGGATTTCTAGGGCAAGCTTATTTTTTTGTGGTTTCTAGTGCTAGATTAGGGTCTATAAGCTAGATTAGGTTCTATATGACTAGATTTCTATATGATTAGGGTTTATATATGATTAGGTTCTATATGAATAGGTTCTAGATTAGGTTCTATATGATTAGGGTTTCAATGAGAGATTAAACTCTAATGGTTACCTAGGAGGAACAACTATACCCTAATGGTTACAATAATGAAGATTGTATGTGGCTCTTGCATCATTTGGAGAAAATAATCAGATTTTGGTGTAATGGGTGGTTGTTAAATAAGAGGGAGATTATTTTTTCTAAATTTAGTCTTGGAAGGAATACTTAGGGATTAATTCAAACAAGAACAAGAACATGAAAGTGACTCGTTCCCTTCAAGTATGATCCTTCGAGTGTGTTTGATGGTGGTAATGGGGATGATGAGGATGGTGATGGCGTCAACGTGGGAATGAGGAGGATGGTGGTGAAACTGGTGGTGGAAATGGGCATGAAGATGGAATTAAATGGCCATGATGGTGACAATGGGAATGATGAGGATGGCGATGGTGAAAACATGGGAATGAGGTGGTGGTGTCATTGATGGTGGAAATGGGAATTTTGTTGATGAAGCACAACAATGATGGGAAAATGAGCATGGTTTAAAACATTGTTATAGGTTAAACTTGCACCTCTTTGTCCATGATCACCTTGAGTTGTTGATCACACAAAAGGACAACTTGGATGGAGGAGCATGTTGACCTTAGATGATACTTTGACTTACTCCATTTCCTAATTTTACTGGAAAAAAACCCTAAACATATCATGTTGAGATATGAGCGCTACTCTACCTAGAGAGACTAGCACCCATACGCTACTCCAGTGTACAATAGTAGCGCCCAAAGACTTATGGGTGCTACTCCTTCTCAACATAGTAGCGCTCACCATTTAAAATCGAATGAGCGCTAGTTGGTAAGCACTAAAGTAGAGCTCTATACGCTACTTCACTGAATAAAAGTCGCGTACATATCAAAAGATGATTAAAAAATAATTAATTTCTCGAGGAGAATTAGTTGCTGGTAGTTTCCCAACTTCCCCAACTTCCTCCATAACCATATATCAACCTGAACTACTTCTCTAATCCTATAAATACAAGGAATACTAAAGAGAAAGGTTAGATGGATTAATGGAGAAACTTTGAGACATAGAGATCTAAAGGATAAGCTTGCATTGGAGGAGTTGATGCTGAAGATATCCAAGCCAGAGAAGAGCCAGAGCCCAGAATCAAGTTGCAGGAGCCTGCTACATGATCAGGTTTACTGAAAGGAAGGTGGATTTGGAGGTTGAGCACAAGATCAAGTCAAGGCTAGGATCAAACTTCGATTGAAAGGTGTGTTCTCAAGATCCATAACTTATTTCTTTTCATAAATATTTCTGTAATATCATCAATACACTTACCTGTCACCCCACTCCAGTTGATAGCATTAGTTTCCTTGCTATAGGGCAGATTTGCCTGCCAATAGACTGACGACTCCGCTGGGAAAAGTTGAGTTTGTCTCTAGGAAACCTTGTTCTTGTTTGTCTTCTCCGAATTGTTTTGACTTCTTTGATGTGTTGAGAAACCCTGTAGGTATCCCCTGCCTATTTATTTCTACTTTCATAAGTCTTTTGGTACCTTTCAAAGTCAGTTTTTTAAGCTTTTGAGATATGAGCGCTACCCTGTTGTACATACAGTAGCACCCATACGCTACTGTTCTATACATACAGTAGCGCCCATCTCTGCAGGGGCACGAGTTTCCCTACTGCACAGTAGGGTACGTTTCCTGAAACTGTATGTTAGCAATTTGCTTGAGTTTTTAGCCATTTTTGTGGTTTGCTGACTTTGCTGTTGGATCTCTTTGACTGTTGTATGAGGTTTTTAACTTTTGGTTAAGTCATAGAACCTTTTCTTTGAGTTTTTCCATCTTTTGAATCACTTGTTGACCTTTGGAACGTGTGGACTGTTTGTGACTTTTTTGGAAGACTAGGTTGTGTTTTGTGTTGAGCACTTCCACTTTTTTAGGCCCTGACTGCATGTTGCTAGTTTACAAACCTGCATACTCTTGTATCCACTGTTTGTAGCAACGTTTGTCTGCTCTTTACTCATCCTATCCTTTGTTCTAGGGTTTGGTCTGTTTTAAGAGCTTCTAGGGTGTCTTCCGATTTGGTTGATTTCCAATCTTCTTGGACTTATTGTCTTTTTCTGGTTGCAAGTGCATTTAAACAGCTGTAGGCTAATTCATTTCTCAGTTTCTTTGTGTTAGTAGGGCAGCTTGCTTGTCTACTTTTGCTTGGCTTAGTGGTCTTGCTAGGGCTATATACTTTAGTTCAGTCCTTTTGTATCTTTCTCCTTTGTTTTCTCCCACTTTGTTTCCGAGTTTAGAGGATTTTTCTTTGCAAAAAACCTGTAGATCAAGTCTTTTTCGAGCTAGTGTCTTGATAGCTATAAGCTTAGGAACTTTTTAGCCATACTTACACACATTGCACATAAGTTTTATTTTGCTTGCCATCTTTTTAGTTCTTTTCGTTTATAGAAAAAGAAAAAAAAAATTGGTAGTTTAAGTTTAATAAGACTTATTTTTGTGGTTACAAGATAGCATAGGATATTTTGTACAATTCCAAAAAGAAAACAAAAAAAAAATTAGTAGATTTACTCAGATTTTCAGTTTTGGAAAGAAGTTAATGAAAAAAATGAAAAGAGCTTTCTTCTAGAAAGTTTTGATTTTATTGCACTTTTGTTTCCTTATTGCAACCACGCCACACAAAATCACTATCCTTTTTGAGTAATAACAGCCCTAAAAAATATTTTAATAAAATAAACTAGAATTTTTTTTTCTTTTTTAGGGATACACTACACCAACTAGTCTTGGTTAGGATCTTGAGTTTAAATCACCTTAAACCACTCAAGATCCACATTACGCAAAAATCGTAGTAAGACTATCACAGGTTAACCCATTTCACTCAAAACTTGCCTGGGATCTATGCAGTAGGTCATTGCGAGATCAGATTGTTGGGAATACTCGTCCTACTTTTTGTTCGAGCATACGCCAAGATCGGATTGCGTATTGGGGACTCTTTCGAGTTTCGGGATTAGCTACCCTGCCCACACATTCGGACGACCGGTGACTGTTCCCCCAGGAGTTTTCGGTGTTTTGGTATCCTTAGTATCTGACTCTAGGTTCATACACAGGTGACGGTAGAGGGTATATCTGCTGCACCTAAGACAAACGTGGGAGGAAATCCCTTACAGGTCTTTGGGAGGGCGGTTGGGTGATTCCAGCGCTTGCACCCTTAGCCATTGTATTGTGGACCCCGGGTAACTGTCTTTCTTCCTTCATTGATCTGTTCTGGGCCCTCATCATCCCAGAATCTTCTCCGGAAGGCATCTTTGTTTGCCTGGTTTGCATACTTAGGACTTTTTAGTTGGCGTGCTGTTTGCCCCCTAGTTGTACTGGCCACTAGGTTCTAGTCTGTTATTTTATATTTATAATCACAGAGAATCAAGAACTTCGTAGATCGAGAAGGTTTCAAAACCTTCCACCACTTAGGACAGAACCTTTACATCGAGCTAGACGACAGCGGGTAAACCCCGGTATTTCTTCAGAAATTACTCCTGAAACAGAATTTCCTGAAGAAATTCTTGCAACAGAAAACCCTGAAATAGAGGTTCCTGAGGAACCACTACCAGGTACCACAGATCAACAACACTTTAGTTCAGTTGAGATTGAAGATCTTACATCTGCAGAGTATAGCACTCCTTTCAATCCTCCTTTGACCAATACTAGAATTCTGCTTCTGTCACCTGTTGGTTTCCAACAGCCCCATTCAGTGCAGATAATTCATTGCCCGGACATCTGATGTCTACTTTAGGAGGTGAACAGGGATTTCCCCAAACTCCCACTTTAGGTATGAACACTAACATGGTAAATCCTTCTTTTACTGCTACGCCGAGTCAGGCACAGACAACCTCTGTGTCTACTTCGTCTTTCAGTTTCAATACTGGTACATTAGGTATGCCAAGTGTAACAACGATGGCATCTATCCCTACACCTGCTATTGGACCTAGCAGTACAACCAACTTTGCACCACCTCCTTCTTTTCAAATGTTATATCAGATACCTAGTACTTGGATTTCCACACCTGCTGTAGGACCAAATTCTTTTGCAACCGTGCTAGTCATGAGTACCATGACTGCATCGTCTACATCAGCTTCTACTGCTTTCAATACCTTTGCAGGCCGTAACATGAATCAACGTAATATGCCTACAGATAATGTCCCTTTTTCCTTATTCTCAGGGGGAGGGGGTAATATCTTTAACTAGCAATATGGCGGGGCTAATACCCAGCCACAGTGGACGAACCCACATAGCACTAATCCACTTTCATATGGGTGGGGAAATTTTATTAACTCTTTTGTACAACAACAGATGGCAGGGGGCAACCCCTACCAACAAATAGCTGGGGGCAACCCCTACCAACAAGTAACTGGGGGCAACCCTATCAACAGATGGTAGGTGGAAACTCCTATCAGCATATGGCCGAGGGAAACCCTTATCAGCAGATGCCTAGGGGCAACCCCTACCAACAGTTCATGGGTCAAACGATGGGTGGTTCCCCTTATCAAGTACTATCTTACCGGCCTCGTCTACCATTTCTGGTAGCTTTAAATTTGCTAGATCTTTCCAAACTGACAAACGATCCTATGTGTCATAATGCTACATGGCCATCAGTTCCCACCAAGTTACCTTCGGACATTCCAAAGTTCGAAGGCAAAATAGGTGAATACCTTGGTGACCATGTCACTACTTTCCACTTATGGTGTTCCTCAAATTCATTAAACGAATACTCCATTAGATTGAGACTGTTCCAAAGGACATTAACTGGTCCTGCAGCCAAATGGTACATTGAGTTACCTGCAGCTACTTTCTCTAATTTTGGAGATCTCGCCACGATCTTTTTGAATCACTTCCAGCTTCCCGTTCGGTATGATGCCGGAACGGACCTTTTGTCTACATTTAGGAAAAACAAAGCCACTCATTTATCTGACCACATTCAGGAGTGGCGAAGACGGAAGAGGCTTATTAAGGCCAACATACCTCCAGAGTTCCTTCTTGAGTGGTATTTGAAATCACTCCTTCCTTATATTTCTAAGTAAGTAGCTACATCTGGAGTATCTAATGAGGAAGAAGCCATCCTACGGACCCAGCAGTTAGATCTCGTTTATGCACAATCTGGGTTATTGTACGAGATTATACCTGATGCATCGCGATCAAACACCGATCTGAGTAGACCCAAACCTGGACCACATGCTAACGGCATAGTGGGTTCAATTGACTCTGCAGCTTTCGAAGCACTGACTAAACAGGATCATGCCTTATCAGTCAAACAATCGACTGTAGATGTTTCTTCCGTCACAACCTCTCATTTTACTTCTGAGCCTGTCAACCAGGTCCAGAACAATCAAAAGGGCCCTCGGCAACCCAACAACAAAAAGAAGGGCAAAAAAGGAGAGGGGAACCAACAAAAGCCCAAAAAAGAGAATGCCGAAGAGGGTAACAAAGAGGAAAAGAAGGTGAAGTTCCCTTGTAAACTTTGCAAGAAGAACCACCTTACTCACCAATGCCCTCTGCTAGAAGAAGCCCAGAAGCTCTTAAGAGAAAAGAAGCCTACCGTCCTGAAAGATCCATTCCCTAAAGGATAGAGCTCAACTTCTGGCACCTCCAATACTGGGGGCACCACACATGCTACGGTTGATCAAACTTTTATCAACATGGTTAATTCAGATGCATTATTACAAACTAGAGCCAAGAACTATACCCCGGACGCACAGAAAAAGGATAAGGAGATTCCAGAATCCTCCACTCCACTTCACATACCTGTGGACCCAATGCCCAAGATTCCGAAAGGTGTCTTGAAGAGGGCATCGCACAATCCCAACACATGGGATGCCTCTAACTACAATGTGGTTGAAGATTTAGCCCAGACCCCTTGTTCCATGTCTACTCTAGAAGTCTTGCAAAGTTGTCCTTTACAACGGAATGCACTTCTGGCAGCTATTGGGAGTATGGAATCCTCTAACATGTCTGCGCAATTTGATATGACTGATGTCAAATACTGGTTGCCCTATCACGTTGCCCTTCAGATTGAAGTCGTTCATGGTCCAATGACCATCAGACGAGTTGTTGTAGATGAGGGCGCGTCAACTTGCGTAATGTCAATTTCTTGTTGGAAAGCTCTAGGTTCTCCTGAGTTAGCCCCTTCTAACACACTGCTTACTGCATTTGATGGCAGAACTTTCCGTCCACATGGAGTTTTGCCATCATTTGATGTCACTTTGGCTGGTAAGACAGTTGCTGTTGAAGTAGAAGTTCTGGACGCTCCGCTTGATTACAATATGTTATTAGGCAGGAGTTGGACATATGCCATGCGAGCCATTGCATCGGTAGTTTTTTGAGTGGTTATGTTCCCATTTGAAGGTAAGATCGTTACAGTCGATCAACTTTCTTTCACTCAGAGAAACAACCAGACTTCTTCGGAAACCATAGTTCCATTGATTGATCAAACCACCCCGGTTGGTGAGAGTTTAGGAGCAGGACTGTACGGATCATTAATCGACACTTTTGACCTACCGGCTCCTACCTTATTCGTTGGTACTGAGGGATGTTCTTCGTCTGAAACTTCCATGGTTAGTTTAATAACTGATTCTGGGTTTCTCCCAACTAACACAAACCCCTCTGTGCCCATCTCTGTTGTAGAAGTTACTCACCTGGATTCTTATCAAACTGCAACAGAACATGTGTCGACTCCATCGGTGTCTGTTGAGTCAAATATAGATTGTACTATTACTCAGGCACCGGACCCGATCTGCTCTCTTGACAATTTAGATACTACTTTACCTTCTGAAGAGGAAATGTTAGAAGACCGACCCAGATCATCCTCGGGAACATATAGATCCTAGGTCCTTCTTGGTTCCTGTTCTTAACTTGATAGAGAGAGGTGAATTTTGTCCAACACCCGATGAAAATACTAATTTCACTTCTTCACAAGTTGGTGTTGTTGAAGCAAATAGATTGCATACCTCGCTGGTGAACATTTTCACTGGGGTCAATGGAAACATTTTTTTTGAAACGGGCTGTTATCTTGATGAGATCATTTCGTATACCAATCTTTTCCATGATTTCCATAACACCTTTTCCCGGCCTCACGAGGAGGATCCAGGCATTGACCCTACTTGAAGAAGTACTATGCTTAGGCTGAAGTACTTTTTCTTGTAACATAGCTGTATATTTTTGTAAAGCTAGTTTTGTTATGCTTGTTAGTTAATCTTATGTGTGTTTTTCGTTTCGTGTACCAGATGTCAACCAAACATTTCTTAGGATTTGCTGATGGCGCCAGTCGCAACACCTGTCAGTTGGCTGCAGCATCTTGGGTCATTTATTCACCCGCTGGCTAACTTGTCTCTTCGAGGGGGGTTTGTTTGGGTCCTACCACGAATAATGTGGCTGAATACAGTGCAGTTATAGAAATTCTTCGAGATGCTCTCAATCATGGCATTTCACATTTGGAGGTAAGGCTTGACTCACAATTAATTGTATTTCAATTAACAGGTGTCTATCATATTAGGGATCCTGGATTGCTACGTCAGTTCCTACGAGTTAGACTATTGGAAAGACAATTTCATTCTATTAGATATGAACACATTCCAAGAAGTTTAAACACATTAGTTGATTCATTAGCAAACTATGTGTTAGACTGGCATTTGCATCATACATTGTCATAAACAACATTGCACACATAAAACACATACACATGTAAATAACCGATACTGTATATAGCCGATACTGTATCAAAAAATATGAGTTTTGAGTCACAAGTCTATCAAGTCAGGTCATAAAAGTACAAAAAACTGGGCATAGTAGCCTCAAAAATATATACATAGGATGTATTCCTCTCCTATGGAGAAGGAGGGACCTCATCATCATCTACTGCATTGCGATAGCATATGACTAGCCTAGCGATCTTCCACAGTACCCTAAGCCATGCCAGGGGCACCCCAACTACATCTTCCTGCATATCCATAGGTACCTGATCCATACGGCATGCAGGAACTTCGTGAGTCAACTGACTTATTTTTCTCTCCAGGGTCCCCAACATAGCATCTGCTGCAGTAGTATCAGCTGGCCTCACAAAGATGGTAGGATGTCCCTCAGGACGAACAGGCCCCAGATCTGCATATGACACTTGATTAGAACTTCAAAACTCATTCATAAAAATCAAATACTTGAAAAAGTTTGAAAATTAAATAAATTCTCAAAATTTAAAACATACCAATATCTCCCCAGGCTCCACCTGGAGGAAGCACCAGTTCTGGATCATGACGGAAATCCAATCCAGCATATGGAAACTGCTCGAAAGCGGGCAATTGCCTCTCCCACCACCCCCAGAAATCATCAGTATGATAATAGTAGTGACTTTCCCCACCACCCTAGCGGAGGAATATGTCACCCCAATGGCCTAGTCTGGGCTCACGGGGGTTAATCTGAGGTAGAGGCATCCCCAAACTGATAGCAGGCATCCTCTCAAAGAAGAAAGAACACAAAATACTACCGTACCCAAAATTCTTCATTGTGCCGGATTTGCAACCTGTCAATTGAGATTTCATATTTGCCAGTAAACTAGTACTCCAATCATAGACATGACCGCGTAAGCATTGTACACCAATATGCATAGAGTGCCTGGAAGCTAAGTGTTGTGATGCACTACCTGCCACTTGGTTAATCATGCTCACTATCACTTTCAAAGGGAGACCATCAATGGTTGAGATCAAGACTTGGCTTTACGATTTCTTAGCTCCAGCAATGCAATATGTATTCACATACTCTTGCACAGACCTTACACCCACACGAGAAGATCCTTTCAGATTGATTACATCTCCTCTCCATGAGAGACCAGTAATGAAATATATGTCATCAACTGTAAGCTCCAAAGTTTTCCCATGGATGACAAAGGTATTGGTATCCACATCCCAATACTGAATAAGTCTTCGAAATAGTTTGTTTAAAGCCCTCATGTTTACGGTTCGGTAAAACTTCAACAAACTGCATCTTCGGAGAGCATGGAGGGTGGCTGGATCTTGCATGGCCAACCTATCCATGTCCTCATACTCCCTCTCCCTCCATTGAAGGACCATCCTGCACAAAAAATCAAAATTTTTGAGTCTCGGCGCTTGTATGTAGGTTTTCAAGAGTGTACGCTACTGTGTATACTACATAGTCACGTATGGGCGCTACTCTGCTTGAGCACAGTAGTGCCCATCGTGTTTATACACTATTGATGTCAATATATAACTTTACATCAGGGATTCGAATGCATAAGGATGTCATTCGAATCCTCACAAAACGATACTTACTAAAATAATGCAAAACCCCCCTAGGTGGCAAGTGTGCTCTCCAAGTCACACCAAAGGCTCACGAATTTTTGATTTAGTGATCAGATGGTGATGTATGATGAAAAAACATGCCAAATCCCAAAAATGGAAGGAAGAAACATCATGGAGGATGAGTGGTCCAAAAAACAGTTTCCCTAGTCAACTAGCTTTTACCTTTCACCCAAAAAGTGGTAAAAAGTAGTAAAAGTAGCATGTGCACCAATCTAACTCAGAATTGTCTAAAAATAGCTAGAATCTATTTTAGGACACCCAGAAATAGTCTCTAGTGGGTGTAGGAAACTTGTGGTCCCCACAATGACTCATATGCCATCTATCTATTCTAATACATAGTAATTAATCATAGAATGATTAATTAATGCTACTAATGTATTAATATGACATAGATAAAGGGTTTAATTATCCCTTTATCTACTCTGTGGTGGTTCAACGTGTCATTCATGGATTTAGATGCTTTGATGCTTCTTTTGGGACCTAAGGCCCAAGTTTTATCCCTTGACCATGTTTAAAACCCCAAATCCATGCATACCTAGTGCTCAAATTTTTTTGAATGTTTCCCATATCCCCATTTGAATGCCATAAATCCCCTCAAGAATTCATCTGTGGTGGTTCAAGGCATCATTCTAGGAATTTGAGCCCTATAGTGGTCTTTATAAGATCCTAATGCTCGAGCTTCCTTTACCAATCATGGTCAACACACTCACACTCATGCCTAGTGCTCACAAACTGGTAATGGTACCCATATCCACCCTCAAAGGTCAAGGATACACTCAAGAGATTATGTGTGGTGGTTCCTGGTGACATTATTAGACCTAGATTCCTAGAAGTTTCTTTTAGGGCCTAAGGCCTAGGTTTCTACCTCCTTCCATGTTTTTGTGGCCATAACCCATTCCTAGTAGGAAAATCCTTCTAATGGATCCCATATCCCTTCTCAGAGGCAATAGATCCCATAAAAAGGTATTATTTGGTGCATTAAGGCCTTTTACATGTCCCTTGAACCCTATAAGCCACCTTTAGGGCAGAAGGCCCAAGTTTTATCCACTAGCCATGGTCAAGGCACCATAACCTATACCAAGTGCTCATAACCTCCCTATGGTGCCCATATCTAACTTAGAGGTAGATGATACTCTCGAGAAACCATTGGTGCTGGTCTAAGGCATTACTCTTAGAGTTGTATGCATAAAAGCATAATTTAAGTCACAAGGGTTGATTCTCCTCTCTTAAAAATGTCCATGGCACCACAACCCATCCTTGATGCTAAAAAACTTCTAATGGTTCCTGTATTTCCAGTGAAAGACAGATTCCATAAATAAGTCATGTGTGGTGGTTTTGAGGCCTTGTTGATGGATTTTGAGCCCTAGGAGCTACTTTTCGGGCTTAATGATTGAGTTTCATTGCTTAACCTTTCTCCAAACCTTGAGGTCATTACCTAGTTCACCAAAAAAACTAATGATGCTAATATGCTAACTCAAAGGTGAAGGATTCTCTTGGGAGGTCATGTGTGTAGGTTCACGACATTGTTTTTTGCTCTGGATCCACAAAATTATCCTTTAGGAACTAATGCCTAGGTTTCCTCCCATCACCTTCTTGAGGGCCCCATGACTAATACCTTCTACTTGAAAACTCATAATGGTGCCCATATACCCTTAGGAGGTCAACTTTTTGGCTTGAGGCATTGATCTTGAGCCTAGATTTGTATCATCTTTATTAGGGCATAAGGACTGAATTTTCTCCCTTAACTGTGTCTAGGACCCTCAGACCTATAACTAGTGATCATACATTCCTAATATCATTAATATCGCTACTCATACCGAAGGATATGCTTGAGAGGTCGTGTGTAGTGGACTAAGGTGTCATTCTTGAGCTTGGATGATTACATTCTTATTTTAGGGCATAAATACAAGGTTTCATCCCTCAACCATGTATAGGGCCCAAACATCCATACCTAGAATCCAAGACATTAGAATGGCCACACACATATTCATACTTGGAATCAAGGCTATTCCTGAGAGATCCTATGTCATGGATTTAGGTGTTATTCATGGAAATTGATGATTAAATCTCCTAACCCTTGTGGTTAATGAGAGAGCGGGTGAGGGAGGGAGGAGGGATTGGGTGGAGTGGAAGAGAGAGGGGGGATTGGGTGGAGTGGAAGAGAGAGCGGGCGGGGGGGGGGGGGTTAGGGAGAAGAAGAGAGAAAAAAAAGTGAGGGTATAAAATAGCATGTGCGCACCAGTACGCGTGAGCACTAACTTGCGCGTACATGCATTTAAATTCAAATTTTTTTTGTGCCCTTGCAGGGTCGGTACTAGGTTCGGATTCCCAAACCTTGAGGCTCACACTGAGTTATAGCAAAACACACCCAATTATTTAACTTCATGTTTTTCACCCATTCGTTCTGCATATGCTCCACTTGTACACTATTGATAAAACTACACATTGAGCTCTGTGTCCAGATTTTAACTATATATTTTTTGAATAAATCTATTATTTTTTTCTATTTTTAATTCATTTTTAATTGCACTGGTGTCAAATTTGTATAAAACATAGGTTGTTTATTTCGGCTATAACTTTTGACTAGCTCACCTCCTTCAGGAATGGAAAAGAACCCGTGCAAGAGTACAAGAATAACTACAAACTAAAAAAAATGATTGATTATGTTAAGACCATGATAGGGTGGACCAACGCTGACCATGTCATTTTAGTGCTTCATTGAATTCCTTAATTTAAAAAAAATATATAAAATTAACTTTTAAAATTTTGGAAAAATAGCCTTGCACAAGATCCACCTCTATATATTTTTTCCACAAAATTTGACATAGGTACGGTGCGCTTAGTCTAACACCCCTTCGGACATAACTAGAGTGAACTGAGAGTGCATCAAAGCTCTAATACCAATTGAAGGAGGAAGAGCTCAAAAACAAAGTATGCTCTGTTTTAGTTAAACATATAAACAATGAATTTATGAAATAAATTCACACATGACATATTCAAAAAGTATAATACTCAGATTTAACTGAAATACAAAAACACTAGAGAGATTTATAGAAATGAGATAAAACTGTTGCTTTAGGTGTTGTGTGTGAACTGTGTAAGCTTCTCCGAGAAGGGGCTTAAGTACAAGATTCTGAAGTTGCATAACCAAACTACACTTCTTATTCAGAAAAGACCAGAAAAACAGAATAGTGAGCTCACAGCTTCCTTTGGAAAGAAAAAGAAAAGTCTATTATCTAAAAATAACTAAAAACTGAATTCTAATAATAGCTAAAAAAACCAACTGTGTCCTAAGATTGGTGAACTGATGAAGCTTAGTCATCAGGTAAAACATTAAACTCCTTCAATTTCAAATCTATCTATATTCATAATAATAACAAAAGTGATTTCACTAAAATAAATTAATAATAATAACAACTTAATGGTAATCGTCACTTAATCAGACAAGCCCATTCCATTCCCATCTCTTTGTTTCATTTGTGGGGTGTTCTTATGCTCGATTATTACGGAATAGTATCAGGAACCACCAAAACGCCCTTGGAATCTGGCAGATCAAGAATTGCCTAAATCTTAATTTTGTTGCTTTAATCGCTTTTTTAACTATTTGGGTGGTTTTAAAATCAGGTATTTAGTCTAAGATTATTGATCATGATTGCTGAAATGACAATATTATCAAAATTGCAATTTTCAAACCAAATTTAAACATGAATTGATTAAAAAGCCACAGAAAAAACAAGAGCGTTTTAGCTGTTTTTATCTTACTCGAATTATCACATTAAATACATCCTCCAGTCAACTATACAATCAAATCGCTGTGACAGTCATGGGTAGTTCAACTCTCAGCATCCAAGACAGAAGTCGATGACCGCAGAGGACAGAGGTGATGTTTGAAGGATCTAAGGTGGTTCCACCAGTTGCTCATCTGCCCTAATAATTCACAACCCAATTACATTGTCAACGCTCTACGATCATGACAAACACCTTTCCATTCACGTGACACCATTCAACATGTCAGTGTGGTTGCCCATATGTTGTTGGGAGCAATAGCACTGATTAAAAAGTTGTTCTTGAAAAGGACAGCAGAAGGAGGAAAGAATTGGCACAGTATTTGCAATTTTAACTAGTCCTTTAAGAATTATGGGAAGTGAAAATTTTAGAGGACATTGTTTTACGTTATTTAAAGGTTTCTCAAGGGTTTGGATCAATTTCGAGTCCCTTCAATCACTGGGGAACTATATCATTTCCGTGAAACTATGTGAGGAACTCAATTTTTTACCAAATTTAATCCTCAAAACTCAAAGGACATAGCAACCAAACAAACGCAATTGCTAGCTAAACATTACATAATTGTCACAAAACGCTCGCCGGTTACATAGATTTACCGTACACCAACCTGTCGCTTCAATGCTTTGTGCCAGTCTCTAAGACTCGATAGCACCACTGCACGACATGTTGTTTATTATTAAGCAATCCGGCAGAGCATCATCCATGGTTGTCTCCAGGAACCTCCATTTACCCAGCATAAACAATCTATGCATGTTGTTCTATGTAGTTGGATCTCTACATATGTGTAAGTATAACTTTCAACGTTACCCGACACTACATGGCACTCAGTCAAGATTACTGTATGTACAAAGTATTTATCACCAAACAATCAATCCCCTTGTAATGGCTTTATTGATCATCAAATGTGAAATGTCGTGTCTCATGTATAGAAAGCTGTTCCTCGTTTCAATGTTTTGTCGGTGACAATAGAGACTGAAATTATTTTGACAATTTCAGGGTGAGAATAGAGGGTTGGAATTTGCAACACTCTATCTAAAATTCATGTCGTCCATGAAAGTGTCACATGTAGAGTGAGTTAAAGTCTAAACAATTTGCACTTACTCGAATTATGCAATTCCAACAACTGAAAACTATCATTTCAACAATTTTCGCTAAATTTAAAAAAAAAAATTACATACAAATCTTTTAAACTTTAGCTTACACCTAAACAAAGTGGAAAAGCTCCATTAGTGCAAAGGAGGCAAAGGTTATTTAAAAAGCTTAGTAGCAGAGAGAAGGAACCAAGCCTTGCCTATCTAGCTAATCTTTGTGATCTGCATTCAGCAAACTTTAATATTTTAGTTTACTCAGTTGGGTAACCTTATTTTTTAAAACTCAATTCAAGCAAAGCATGAATGCAACAGTGTCATGGGGAAGTTTCTTCATTTTGATTATCCCATTTTTAAGAACTTCATTGAATCAGTGGGCAAATCTAACTAACCTTGAGATGAAAAAAATTGTTCATTTTGGTAACTCCACTCATACAATCGTGTTTTATTTTGATCTTCTTTTTGAAAACTTAAGCAACCTTGTAATGGAAAAGTTGATCTCTTATGTTCGAAAATTTGGAAATTAAGTTCAGAATAATATGGTTTTAAAATTTAATTTTAATTTCAATTTTATATTGCAATAATGTTAGCAAAAGACTCTAAAATCAGAAAATATCTTAACAAAATTGAACCCATGTAGATGGAATGAAATCTATCTATCTAAATTAAAATTATAATGAATGCCCAAACAATTTTTAATAAAAGAAAAACCTGATTTATAAGCCATCACAACCAACGACGAAAAGAGAAACCAAAGTAACAAATAAATGCAGAAGAGATAATCCTCCTTAAGAACAACAAACGCTATATTGAGTAGGTGTGATGGATTTACTTTTTAAAAATTTCGTACTCATATCTGTACTGATCCTATTGGCATTAAGTGAATTTTAATGAAAGCAATGTCATACACTCTCATCCTTTTTAAGGTATTATTTACAAATAATAGGTATAGATTTCCAATTCATTTTTACGTCTACGACGATTAATGCCCTTTCTTTCCGAAGATCCAAATGAAAATATAAGTATCATACACAAAATAATTCATTTTCACAGTTGCAATGACAATGCCATGTTATTTACTGAGTTTTCTTTCGCTAGTTAAAATAGGTAGCTAGGTTTTTCATTTTTTATAGGATAGTTTTCAATTTGTAATTGCTTATAAGATAGTTTTTAACTTGTAATTACTTTTAGTTTTTCAAAGTCATAGAGTCCATTTTTTTCTTTTTTTTTTCATTTACTTTTGTTCATATTTTATGGAATATCAATTTTATGTAAAAGGAATTGTTAGTCATAGAGTTAATTTTTTCCCATTTTTTCCATCTACTTTGATTCATAATATTAATTTTATGTAAGAGGAACTGTTTTAGTATATATACTAATGGATGAGATAATAAATTGCATTCACATGCGTTACTTTATTAAGTGTGATATGCATTTTTTTCATTTAAATATTTGAGGTTCCCATGTTCTCACATGTTGCTTGCATTTTCTATGTCTGCATTTTTCTCAACATTTGCTTGCATTCTCTATGTTTAACAATTTTATTTAAACAACTATTTTGGTAAAATATCAATGTACACTAGGATGGTTGTGGCATGTATTTAATGTATAGGAGGGTGCACCATATATAATACTTTATCCTCCTTGCATCACATTACATCGAAAATACACTTGGAGGGTTTAGCAAGGGAATGGAAAACATTTATTGCCTAGACATTTTGTATGAAGAATTCTCTAGTTTGGCAACAAGCATGTTTTGGAAAATTTAATTAAATATTTAGGATGAAAGACACGTGCATATTCTAAACATTATTCTTTCGAATGGTTAAAAGATCATGCAACAATGCAAGGCTCATTAATGTAATTTCAAATTTTGTATTTGAAATCAATTTTGTGGTCGTTTGATGTTATCCCACTAGACATATGTGAAGTTGTCATGTGTATCCCTTATCTATGTTATAGACACATTTTTTACCTATAAAATGACAACAAATGGAGATTAATAAACGCAAGACAATATGATCATATCATATCAATAGCTACATAGGTAGGAAGACCAACCTGTCGTTTCAATGCTTTGTGTCAATCTCTAGTAAGACTCGATAGCACCACTGCACGACATGTTGTTTATTATTAAGCAATCCGGCAGAGCATCACCCATGAGTGTCGCCAAGAACCTCCATTTACCCAGCATAAACAATCTATGCATGTTGTACTATGTAGTTGGGTCTCTACAGATTTGTAAGTATAACTTGACACTCCATGGCACTCAGTCAAGATTACTGTATGTACAAAGTATTTATCACCAAACAATCAATCCCTTTGTAACGGCTTTATTGATCACCAAATGTGAAATGTCGTGTCTCATATATAGAAAGCTGTTCGTCAGTTCAATGTTTTGTCGGTGACAATAGAGAGTGAAAATATTTTAACAATTTCAGGGTGAGAATAGAGGGTTGAAGTGTGCAACACTCCACCTAAAATGGGCATCAAGACAGTGAAGTTTGAAGTGGTTAATGTTGTGCTACTTTTTTGAATCAGGATTAAAATTGATGTCGTCCATGAAAGCATCACATGCAGAGTGAGCTAAAGTCTAGACTATTTGCACTTTCTTAGACTAGTTTGGCCAGAATCGGGTACCACTATTTGTTGCTGAAATTGCAATGTTCATTGTTAAAATTGCAATTTTCATTGCAGATATGGATTCAACACCCTCGATTACACCTCAGGTACCCTGATTATGCAATTCCAACAACTGAAAACTGTCATTTCAACAATTTTCTAGCACCTCAGGCACCCTGATTATGCAATTCCAATAACTGAAAACTGTCATTTCAACTATTTTTTAGCATTTCAGGCACCCTGATTATGCAATTCCAACAACTGAAAACTGTCATTTCAACAATTTTCTAGCACCTCAGGCACCCTGATTATGCAATTCCAACAACTGAAAACTACAATTTTCGATATATTTTAACAAGAAAATTTAACAGTTAATGAGTGCAAATCAGTTAAACTTTAGCTTACACCTAAACAAATTGGAAAAGCTCCATTAATACAAAGGAGGCAAAGGTTATTCTAAGAAGCTTAATAGCCGAGAGAAGGAACCAAGCCTTGCAAATCTTTGTGATCTACATTCAGAAGAAGATATAAACTTTAATATTTTAATTTACTCAGTTGGATAACCTTATTTTTTTAAACTCAATTCTAGAAAAGCATGAATGCAACAGTGTCACGGGGAAGTTTGTTCATTTTGATTATCCCATTTTTAAGAACTTCATTGAATCAGTGGGCAAATCTAACTAACCATGAGATGAAAAAAATTGTTCATTTTGGTAACTCCACTCATACAATCGTGTTTTATTTTGATCTTATTTTTTTGAAAACTTAAGCAACCCTGTAATGGAAAAGTTATGTCTTATTTTCGAAAACTTCACTGGAAAAGTTCAGACAAGAAATAAAGGGCCAAGTCTTATTCTTCCTTCATCACACAATTACTTAACAAATACTTGTTAACACCTTCAAATTAGATACAAGTGATCTTTTTAAATAAGATACAAGCGATCTTTTTTTTAAATAGCTTTTTGCAACCAAAGAATAAAAAAGGGTCATTGAAATTGAATATTAAAGCAAGACTTAACCATAACCAAAGTATACAAAACAAAAAAAAATCGGAGATGCTCTTTTTAACTGGGAACTTTTAGTTTTTCAAAGTCATAGAGTCGATTTTTTCCCATCTACTTTGGTTCATATTTTATGGAATATCAATTTTACTTAAAAGGAATTGTGAGTCCATTTTTTCCCATCTACTTGGTTCATATTTTATAGAATATCAATTTTATGTAAAAGGAATTGTTTCATTATATATACTAATGGATGAGATAATAAATTGCATTCGCATGACGTTCCTTTATTAAGTGTGATATGCATTTTTTTCATTTAAATATTTGAGATTCCCCATGTTCTCACATGTTGCTTGCATTTTCTATGTCTGCATTTTTCTCAACATTTCTCACATGTTGCATGCATTTTCTATGTATACATTTTTCTTAATATTTGTTTGCATTTTCTATGTTTAACAATTTTAGTTTAATATCTATTTTGGTAAAATATCAATGTACACTTGGATGGTTGTGGCATGTATTTAATGTATAGGAGGGTGCATGATATATAATACTTTATTTTCCTTGCATCATATTACATTGAAAATACACTTGGAGGGTTTAGCAAGGGAATGGAAAACATTTGTTGGCGAAACATTTTATATGAAGAATTCTCTAGTTTGGCAACAAACATGTTTTGGAAAATCTAGTTAAATATTTAGGATGAAAGACACGTGCATATTTTAAACATTAATCTTTGGGATGGTTAAAAGATCATGCAACAATGCAAGGAATTCATTATTGTAACTTCAAATTTTGTTTTTGAAACCGATTTACAACATATGTGAAGTTGTAATTTGTATCCCTTATCTATGTTATAGACACATTTTTTCCCTAAAAAATGACAACAAATGGAGGTTAATAAACGCGGGACAATATGATCATATCATATTATTAACTACATAGGTAAGAAGACGTTTTTCATTATTTATAGTAACTAAGCTACGAGGTTGATTAATAGAAGATGTATTAAATTTGTCATCGTAATTGCAATATCCAATGATGAAACAACTCTTAAGAAAAGGAAGGAAGGAGGTGATATAACAACTAATCATAAGAATGGATTAAGTTGATTTCTCTACAAGTACGATGTTGTATTTGCATATCTAAAGGGGTTTCTTCCTACAAGGTTGATTGACCATGAGATTCAACTACTAGTAGAGTTGTCACTTCTTAATCTTAGTCTATATTATATAACTTATCTTATGGAGTGTGATGAGATAGAGAGGAAGATACAACAAATGTTGCATTAAGGGATTATCAAACCTAGTGTGTTCCCTCATAGATCTCTTATTTTATTGGTTATGAAGAGAAAGGGGATTTTTTTTTTTTGGATTTTGGATCAGTTCACAACATCATCATTAATAACCAATATCCTTTGTCAAGAATATATGACCTTCTACATAAATTGCATAAATTGCAAGAACAAAAGTTATTTTCTAAGCTTGCCAATAATTTGGGATGTTATGTACCAAATGCTTAAGATATCATGATGACCTGTCCCCTCTAAGACCAACATAAGAGGATCTGTAACAAGTGTGTATGATCAAATACACTATTGTCATGTTTATACTTTACAAAAATTCAAAACCTATTAATAGTTTACCTATCGGTCTGTTATTTCAGGTGCAAAACTGAGTTAAACAAATGGACAGCGTTAAATTAGTAACCCTTTACTAGTTTGAATACTCCTCCATATCTGGAAACCTCCGCCATTTCTTCACCAAAAATCATTACCACTCTAACCATGCATACGCTCTATGCAAATGTGCTTAACCCTGGACATATAGCCTTGCCATAAGACTTCTCTCTTTGCTCTGCAATCCTCCAACGATAACCACTCAGGCGCTTACGCTAGGATATCCATATGATCATATAAGTTAAGTCTTAAACTTTTGGCTCTATCGCAATCACAATGAAAAATTCTTACCACGTCCTTGCATCCTTAACATATGACCAAGTCCACAACCAAATCTCCTATCGCAGTCAATCAAAAGGAGAGCTCTGTATCTCCATCTTTGAATGCGATAACCAACTAGAACCTGCCATGTCACTAAACCACAAAACCACTGTGGCTTTCATCGCACCACTGAGGAATCTTTAACTTCGACACATTTCTGATTGTAATGTGTTCTTTCCACAGTTGATCAACTCAGTGTTCGATTTCTTCCATTAAGCTTGTAAGCTCCTTAACAAATCTTATCTGTGTTGTCGATCCTGCTATTAACCTACAGCAACCATCGATTTTCCAAATCAACGCTCAATGACCGTCGATCCTTTCCAAAGGCACTCAGGGGCCGTCGAAAGACTGTATAAAACTTCCAAAAAAAGCCTCTGCGAAACAGGAACAGATTTCTGCCTGAAATTTCTTATCATACGATTACCAGTTTTCTTCAATCGATTAGTACATTCATTAAATATGAGTTCAAGCAGGAAATTGTCTTCGATTCATTCAATGAATTCAAATAAACAGTTACCCTGTGCACACTAAATGCATAAGCACAGTCTATAACAAATTCATGCTTGTGGAACATACAATTGCATCAATCATGCAATGGAATGTAAATTGTAATCGATCCCTTTTCAAACTTGAAATACAATTAGATCATTACAACTAGAGAAAGGATATCTTTGTGTATGCTCAAGTAACTAGGTCCCGAGTCTCCTCTGACCTAAATTCCAACCTAAAATGAACTAAACAAAGCTATGTGAATCCTTCCAAAACCCCCTTCGAGCTATTCCAGTTTCTTCAGCTATCTGCTAAGCTCTCAAGATTAAAAAACCCCTCTCTAATGAGCTCCCAAGAAGCTTTTTCATCTACCCTTAACTACTCTTCTCTCGAGACTCTTGATTTCCCCCAAAATAGAGCTTTTCCTCTTTCTTTTAAGAAACTCCTAAAACTTGTAACTACCACTAAAATCTCTCTCGAGTCATCCTATTTCTTTATGGATCTGTTACATGACTCAACATTGAATGACACCTATCAGACTGAGCATCTTTTATGCATATGATTGCTATCTAGAAATAAAACCCTTATGTGGAATTTACAATGGTTTTACAATTGAACCCTCCTTGGGCTAATGTCAAGAGCTTAGAGTCTAACCGGACTCAAAAACTTTGGAATGAGAGCTAATGCTCCTGCATCATATCATAACAAAGTAAAGTACACATAATACACTCTCAATGTGAATACGGATCACAACTCTAAAATATATAAGAGAGATTGTTTACATAATAACTATTTGAATAATATAAGAACCTCCTCTAAGTACCTCAATTCATTCATATATCCAAATCACATGTTCCTCAATAATGACAACATGAACTCTATATATGCATATCCACTCATTTCACATGTGGGCAGTTCATTATAATGACCACTATTACATATACATTATCCCCTAAATATATGTATTAAACCCCATGTATGCCCTCTTGAGCTCATATAATAGGCATTCAACCCCATATATGCCCCCTTTGGTTCATAACATATTACCCTACTTCAAAAATCTTTGTCATCAAAGCTTTACAGATAAGGTTTTTAGACGTGATCCAACCAAATAATAGAATTTATTTATATTCATGTTTCCTTGTTCCCATTAATGATGATCCAACTATCCAAATTCAATTATTTTCAGTCTTAATTCTTGATCATTGGTTGTTTCATAATTCTCTTTCCTTTGATACCATTGTGCTACTTTGATTACTCTAATTTGTTGTAGTTATTTTCATTGATAATATCATATTGAAAAATAGTTTTTTGATGCCCTATTCCATTAATATTCTTTGTTATTCCATCTTCTTCGTTAGTAATGCTGACACAAATCTTCTTGAATTTTTTGGTAATGAGGGTGTTGATATGATTTGACCTTTGATTGTTTCCCTTCATTATACACATTGATGTCATCCATCTTATTTTTAGAGACAATGGCTTCCTCTAACCTTTGTGCTCCGTCTTCGTTACTACTAGATTTTGAGATAATTCCATCATATTTAAGTTTGGCATTTTCAAGATGGAGCTCAACTCTTTCAAGTATTTTCTAATCACATTCTTGAACCTTGTCTTCCTTTTCTTGAATCAATTCTTATTGTATTCTTCAATTCTAGATTTAATTTGACTTTACCTCATCTATATTTAGGGATTCTTAAATTTTCTAGAAGATTTCTTATTCAAGACTTTTTGTAGTCTCTTCTTCCAAGATCCTTGCTTTACTTGATTTTTGTTGATGTATATGTAACTTCGGAAAGTATTTCACATATATGTATATTGTATTCTTATAGAGATGTTATTATTCCTTTATACGGAAGTGTCGTCATTTATATTGTAAGTGTCGTAACTTATACTTGATGGGTTATTAGACCACTTGTTGGGATCGGCCCTGTATAAGCCATGTGGGTCAAAGAGTTATTAGACCACCCTACTGGGGGTTGGCCCAGTCAGCATTATCTTAAGTGGTTAAGTTGAGGCCGACCTAGTTGAGTAAAGGTCAAGTCAAGTTAGTGTATAAATAGAGAGTGTGTCTCTCTCATTTTACACTTTCTATTCTCTCACTCACACTTTGGAGAGTGGCGCACTTGTGGAGGAGGAGGCTCTGCTGCTAGGAGAAGACTATCTCTTGTATTTTGGTTGTATCATTGCTCTATCTATCTCTGAGGAAGTTATTTGGGTTTTTCACCTTTATGGTTTTCCCCAAGTAAACTCTGTGTCTCTTGTGTGCTTGCATTATTGTGTCCATGATTGATATGCTATAGATTTGCTGTACATGTTGTTCTCTCAGTTAATATCCTAGATCAGATTGAAGTAAACTCTGAAAAGTTAACATGGTATCAGAGCTAACCTAAAAGAAGGCATGATATGGCATGTATGACACTTGTTGCACTTACGATGCTAGGGCTTGATATAGAAAAAACTAGTCATCGTAGCACTTTTGTTATAAATCCGTTTTGGCAAAGTTTTCGGGTATGAAAATTTTACAGGTTGAAGATCAGATCCCCATGAACCATGTGTCCAAAGGACAACCTCTAATTCGTTGTACTTTGTGATTTATGATCTGTACAATATAGGGTTTCTGCCTCTTCCAGATCTGAGTCAAAATCAAGTGACCTTGGGAAAAAGGTCATAACTTGGGTTAGGAAGCTCCAAATGAAATTTAGTAAAAAGTGAAAAGTAGTACACAGAATGTACTATCTTAGGAAAATTGTTCAGAGGCCAAAGTTGAACCAGGGACATGTGGCACGCCGTACAAGTTCGCTCTCCTGTTTTATCCCATAAACAGGTCACGTTACGACACTTGGCATAACTCTCTCTCAGAGAATCCAATTGAGGTCAGACCTGTTGGGATGGAAAGATGACAGGTCGGGCTATCTCAAGAACATTTTTCAGACCCTGTGGATCGAAAAGTTCAGAGTTACACTAGAAACAATCAGGTACATATTTATGTCAAAACATAATTAGTTTTCAGTACCTTCATTCACGGCTTCTGGAATTTAGGGCTTCGGAGAAAGTTGGAATTTTTGTAATCAGAGACCACGGATGAATGCTACTCATCAAAATCGAAATTTAGAGACCAATATCAGAATTTTTGGTTGGACAGAAGGCCGGGCTTGATCAGACCCTAGTTCGGGACTTTGATCAGAAAAGTGGAAAATTAGGGTTTCCGCAAAAATGGGAATTTTTGAAATCTGTGACCATGGCTAGAAGCTTCTCATAAAAATAAAAGCTTAGAGATTTGGATCAAACCTTTTGATTGGGTAGAAGAGTGGGCTTGATCAAACCCCAGTTTGGGGTCATGTCCAGTGAATCCGAAAGTTTCAAAGGGAAAATTGAGGAGTGAAACTTTGTAGTTTTCAAATTCTGAATATACCAACTTGATCAACTCATCAAGCTCTAGGTCCAGTTCTTGCAAATCAAGTGGATTGGGTTAATCCTAGAAGAAGTTCTATTGGTCACCTGCATAAGTGAAGAAGTTCCTGTTTCAGAGGGAGATGAGGCTAAGGCCTTACATAAAAAGATTACAAGCGATCTTGACAGGTATGACTCATCAAGGTATGTTTCAAGATTTGTTCATGTTTAAGTTTATGGTATGTTTGTCTTCATGATTATTATGGTTAGTACAATCTTGATTTGAGATTTGTCGTATCACCTTAACAAAATTATGAATGCATGATAGAAGATATTCATTGGTTAGAGTGTTGACACTTATGATTGTACTAATGCATTATGGTGTTGTATGAGGTTTACATTGTCTACTAACATAAAAGGTACACCAAGAAAGACAAATCATGTTCTATTTCAAGAACATATGATCATGGTGACATGAAGACAAAGAGTCATCCATTTTCATGGATCACATAGAAGATCTACTTACGAGGTATGTATGACTTGGTTCTACAATGGTTAACTTATGAGACATGCAGGTTACTAGCACAAGTCACTGAAGAGAACCAGAAGACATTATGCGGGTATGTTAGACATATCTAGCTAGCATGCTAATACAGGTATGTTTTTCCTATATCAAGCTAGAATCCTACCTTGTGTTAGGATCTTATACTGTTGTGTTGTTGATAATGATTATTCATGAAGTCATAGGTTTGAATAGTCATGGCTGTATGCATATTATGTTTCTTACCATAATTGATGATATGACTAACCAAAAGAATCATGAAGGTATAGGTTTGAGTAATCATGGGTTTATGCATTGATGATTTAACTAATCAGAAGAGTCCTATGATCAAATAAGAATATGCATGAGTAAAAGAAGACTTCTTTGAAACCTTGAATACTAATGTTTATTATCTGTGAATGATCATGACTATACATGTTTAAGACTATTTTGTTTTGATAGTATTAAGATTATACTAATAAATGTGTGATTATGTATGAGACCTCAAGGATAACACAATGATGATACTAATAAGCATGCATAGTGATTAAGGATGGATGTAAGTTCAAGGACAGGTAATCCAGGAAGCAAAGATCAAGAGGGAGCACACTCCAGTTGTTCCTCCAAGAAAGCAAAAGAGCACACTTCAGTAGTTTCTGCAAGGATGCAAATATCCATAGGGAGTTGACCACTTCTCACAATCCACATCAGAATGGAGTTGCAAAGATTCAGAGGGAGTCCACCCAGCAACCAAACAAAGATAAGTATTTGAATTGTCATTTCTTACATAATGTTATTCAATGATGTATATGCTTATGTTCCTAGAATTAGGTTGTGTATTATGCATATTAGAATAGTTGCATTGATGAACAGTGTACTACTAATATGCATGGGTAAGTGGCCTATGGCAGTGTACAACATTCCATTGCTACTTATCTAGAATGAAACCTCTTTGCTGACATGTTAGGAGTTGTGCACACTCTTAACAATGTTTTGGTAGAGATTGGAAGGCATTTAGAAAGTTATAGAATATGGATAAATGTTGTATTGAAGCATTGGCTAAGATAATTGCATGACTGTATGACATATTTCTTTATCTGTAAGAATTTGTTCTAAAAACTATGAGATATTTTATAATCATGCAATTTAACTTGTTGTGTAGGAAAGATCGTATACCATCACCTACAAAAGAAGGAATACAACATTTGTTCAACAACAAAGTTATCTATTGAAAATATTGAAGATATTGAAGTTCCCTGGATTTGGGAAGAATGCCATGATCGAGGAGTACCAGTCGATCATGAAGATGTTTGGGATGCAGTCACAAAGGGTAGTCTGTAGTGACTTCCAAGAGGATCTACAATATCAACCATGCGGTAGGTGGTAGCATAGAGACTTTTGCTCCTATAGCCAGATACACTTCCATTAGATCCATACTTGCTCTGGCTGCAGTGATGAAGTGGAAGATACACCAGATGGATTTCAAGACAGCCTTCTTGAATGGTGTAGTTGGAGAAGAAGTGTATGTGGAGAAGCCACTTGGTTCTGAGACACATGACAGGGAGTCATATATGTGCAGAACTTGGTATGGTAGGATAGACGGCTTTCTATCCAGTTTTGGATTTACCAAGAGTAAAGCGGATTCCAACCTTTACTACAAGGTTGAGGAAGGCAATCCAGTGATACTAATTTTGTATATGGATGACCTGTTCGTAATAGGTGCGGATAGATTGATTGCCGACATGCAGCGGAAGCTTGCTGCCAAGTTCGAGTTGAAGAACTTGGGGATGATGCACTATTTGTTTTTGGCATGAAGGTGTGGTAGAGTGTAGATGGAATCTTCCTTGGACAAGGGAAGTATGCAGTAGAGATCCTGAAGAGGTTCGGGATGATGGACTGCAAGGCTATGGCCACACCCATGGCATCAAACCTGAAGCTTATGTGTGATGCTTCATCTGAGACAGTTGATGTCTCTATGTATCTTCGGATGATTGGGTCCTTGATGTACCTGACGAACACGAGACCAGATATTTACTTTGCGGTGAACACATTGAGCCAATTCCTGACGGATCCGAGGAGTGTTCACCTAGTTGCTGTAAAGCATATTCTGAGGTACCTGAAGGGTACAGTTGATTATGGGCTCAGGTATGAAGCGAATCAAAATTTTAACCTACAGGGTTATGTTGATTCAGGTTGGGCTGGCAGTGCTGCAAATAGGAAGAGCTCATCTGGATGTTGCTTCAGTATGGGATCAGGTGTGATCTCTTGGTTCAGCAGGAAGCAGTCCTGCATAGCACTGAGTATAGATGGGGCAAAGTATGTTGCAGCCTGTTCATCTAGTTGTGAGGTAGTATGGTTTTGGAAGCTACTGTCTGAGTTATTTGATCTCCTGTTGGATGCTACTGGAGCTGTGTGAAGTTATCCGAGAACCCAATGTTTCATGACAGGTCGAAACACATAGAGATAAAATATCACTATATCAGGGATATGGTGTAGAGAGGAGCTGTGAAGCTCCTGTACATTGCGACGGACGAGCAAATTGTAGATGTGCTGATGAAGCCACTAGCCAGGGTGAAGTTCGAGTACTTCAGGGAGAGGCTTGGTGTTCTTCAGATTGATGACACTTTGGGCAAGAAGTGATGGACACATTTGCAGAAGCCATTCCAAGTATGTTGGAAGGAGGATCCTTCACATGGCTATGGATGTAAGCACTGGATGATGAGCATCAAGATGATGCTCCAGTTACTGCTCTTTATATGCATCAGGAGGATGCTGGATATGATCAGTTGGATCATTTATATGTATATACGCATCATGTTGGATGCTGGATATGATCAGTTGGATAATTTATATGTACATGTATGTACGCATCATGTTGGATGCTTGGACCATGTATCTGTATATGTATCAGGTGGATACTGTGTATGATCAGGTAGATCATGTATGTTGATATGTATCAGGTATGATCAGGTGGATCATGTTTTTGTATTTGTATCAGGTGGATACATTGTATGATCAGGTGGATCATGTATGATAATATGTATCAGGTAGATACTTGGTATGCATCAGGTAGATGCATTATATGATCAAGATGATCATGGATGACGAGCTTCAAGATGTTGCTCTAGATGACATGCAGCAGGATGTTGCAGTGATGATGATCAGGACGATCATGTGTACATCAGGATGATGTATGGTTAGTATCAGGTTGATACTCTGTGGCCATGGAATAGGTTGTGCAGATAAGCATGTAATTTGTGCCCTGGGATATTTGCAGATAGTCTTTCAAGGTTTTTCCTATGGCATGTAATTTGTACCCTGGGATATCTAGAAAATGCTCTTTCGAGGTTTTGCTTGGGAAGACATATAATTTGTGCCCTGGGAGATCTGCAGATAGTCTTTCGAGGTTTTTCCTATGGCATGTAATTTGTGCCCTGGGATATCTGGAAGATGCTCTTTCGAGGTTTTGTCCTATGGCATGTAATTTGTGCCCTGGGAGATCCGATAGGTTGAGCCGTGTGCTCATAATCAGTCCTGGGATGCTCTTTCGAGGTTTTGCAATGACCACATGTAATTTGTGCCCTGGGAGATTTGATAGGTTGAGCCTTGTGCTCGTAATCAGTCCTAGGATGCTCTTTCGAGGTTTTGTGGTGACCACATGTAATTTGTGCGCTGGGAGATCCGATAGGTTGAGCCTTGTGCTCGTAATCAGTCCTAGGATTCTCTTTCGAGGTTTTGTGGTGGGGTCACATGTAATAAGTCCTGAAGATCTGGACAGGATGAAAAAGGCCTCAGATGCTCTTTAGGGTTTTTGCTAGTCAAGAGACTCTTTTAAGGTTTTGTGATGCACGTAATAAGTCCTGATATTTCCACAGTATGGCCAGTGATGACGAATACCTGCAGGTGGTGGGCCTACATCTAGTATGAAAAAGGACTAGCTCTGTAGAACTTCCTATGACGAGTAGATTCAGAGATTGATTGAGATAGCAGCAGCAGTGACGATGATGATGACTCGATGACGATTATCCAATGACGATGATCCAGAGAAGATGACTTGTGCTAGAAGACCTGTGTCGAGAAATACCTTCCTAGTTAAGAGGGAGTGTTGATGTATATGTAACTTCGGAATGTATTTCACATATATGTATATTGTATTCCTATAGAGATGTTATTATTCCTCTATACAGAAGTGTCATCATTTATATTGTAAGTGTCGTAACTTATACTTGATGGGTTATTAGACCACCTTGTTGGGGTCGGCCCTGTATAAGCCATGTGGGTCAAAGGGTTATTAGACCACCCTAGTGGGGTCGGCCCAGTCAACATTATGTTAAGTGGTTAAGTTGAGGCCGACCTAGTTGAGTAAAGGTCAATTCAAGTTAGTGTATAAATAGAGACTGTGTCTCTCTCATTTTACACATTCTATTCTCTCACTCACACTTTGGAGAGTGGCGCACTTGTGGAGGAGGAGGCTCTGCTGCTAGGAGAAGACTATCTCTTGTATTCTGATTGTATCATTACTCTATCTATCTCTGAGGAAGTTATTGGAGTTTCTCACCTTTATGGTTTTCCCCAAGTAAACTCTGTGTCTCTTTTGTGCTTGCATTATTGTGTCCATGATTGATATGCTGTAGATTTGCTGTACATGTTGTTCTCTCAGTTAATATCCTAGATCAGATTGAAGTAATTTCTGAAAAGTTAACAATTTTGACAATGCTTATTTTTTTCTTTCAACCTCTTTATCTCATCAAGTAGTTTTCTTTATTATGTTTTTGTAATCTACATATTTCTCCATCCTTGTTACATTTTCTTATATTTCCTTACTTTAAGTTCTTAAGCTCCTTAAGGAATGTTTCGTCACGGGACTACAACTCAAACAATTGATCACCCTTCTTATTAACCTCTTCTTTTAATTCCTCATCATATTTATGTAATTTGGAAAGTTCTTCTTTAGATATATTGGATCAGTTTTATGCATCTCCTCCATTTTTTAGTCCCCGATCCATTTGCATGAGAATATTTTTTCAAAATTTTCCTATTTGTTATAGAATCTAGTATCTTCATCAAGGATTTTCCACCATTTATAAGTTTCAACCTTCCAATAAAATTTTGACCCAAAATTACTCATATTAGTAATCTTAGTACCCTCCACTATTCCATGGGATTGATTTCATCTTTATCTCCCTCCCGGGCTAGTGCAAGGTAACGATACCCAATTATGACACGTTAGTTGCAATGACATTCTGGAAAAATATAAATATTATAATTAAAATCAATTATTAGAGGTACCTACAAAACTTTTTCCGATTAGGTGTAAAAAGATGAAACGTAGAAAAACGGATGACCTTCCAGAATATATAACTTTTATTTATGGAAAAGTGGTATAACCACCCCAAAATGTCATTAATCGAAGATTGGTATGTTATTTTTTTTCTAAAACATAATGCACATGTTTTCGTTGACCTACCTATTTGCTATGTAAATTTTCAATTTATGAGAAAAAAATATGTAGAGACATAGGCAACAGACAAATCTTTTCTGGAGCTATTTTTTCCAAAATTTTAAAAGTTAATTTTATATATTTTTTAAATTACCGAAGTCAGTGAAGCCCTAAAAGGACATGGTCAAGTTTTAATCCACCATATCATGGTCTAAAAATAATCAAAATGCATATTGTTTTTTTCAGGTTGTAGATATCTTCGTGCTCTTATGTGGGTTCTTTTCCATTTTCGAAATAGGTAATATAATCAAAAGTTATAGGCCAAATAAACGACCTATGTTTTTTACGAATTTGACATGAGTGTAGTTTAAAATGAATTAAAAATAGAGAACAACAACAGATCTATTGAAAAATTATATATTTGGAATCTGCACATAGAGCTTGACAAGTGTGTACAATTTCATCTACAGTGCACTCGTGGAGCTTATGCAGAACTAGCTGTGAAAAATAGGAAGTTGCAACGTTTGATGTGTTCTGCCATAAATCATAGATAAATCAGACCGAGCCTAAAGGTGTAGTCCGAAGCTAATTCCAAGCCTGCAAGGGTGCCAAAAACAATTTGAATTCATGCATGCATGTGCACAAATAGGTGCGCACATGTAAGTACACGCATGCATCCATAGAAGCGCGCACACATGGTTAACAATGCACACGTGTAGGTGCGCATACGCGTTCATGTAATTTCCTTTGTCACGGGGATACATAAAGTTGATGAAGATGTGATGATGAAGAAGATGATGATGATGGAGATGTCAATGAGGAAGGGGGAGATGCCAATGATGATTAAGATGTTGATGAGGAAGGGGGATATGACAATGATGATTAAGATGTTGATGAGGAAGGGAGAGATGACAATGATGATGAAGATGTTGTTGATGATGATGATGATGATGAGATGATGGTGACAATGGTGATGAAGATGATGATGAGATGATGGTGACAATGGTGATGAAGATGATTATGATGTTGATGAAGAAGATGGTGATGAGGATGATGAAGATGATGATGATGATGATGAGATGAGGATGATGATCATGATGGTGATGAAGATGATGATGATGATGATCATCATCATCATCATCATATTCATCATCATCATCACCATCATCATCGACATCTTCGTCATCATTGTCATCTCCTCATCAACATCTTCATCATTGTCATCTTCTTCATCATCACCATCTTCTTCATCAACATCATCATCATCTTCATCACCATCGTAATCATAGTCAACATCTTCATCTCCATCACCATCATCTTCTTCATCCTCATCACCATCACCATCATCATCCTCATCATCATCATCATCATCATCATTGTCATCATCAACACCATCATCATCATCATCACCACCCTCTTCTTCCTCCTCATCATCAACATCTAGGTCATCATCTTGATCATCAATGTCAGATCAACATCATCATTATCATCCTCATCATCACCATTGATGTTGATGATGATGAAGATGATGATGATGATGTTGATGATGAGTACGATGACCATCAACATCATCATCATCTTCATCATCGTACTCATATTCATCATCATCCACCACCACCACCACCACCATCATCATCATCTTTGTCATCACCCTCTTCCTCATCAACAACATCTTCGTCGTCATCATCATCATCATCATCATCATCACGATAGGAAGATGATGACGAAGATGTCAATGACAAAGATGATGACGAAGGTGGCGATGATGAGTATGATGAAGATGACGATTATGATGATGAATACAATGATGATCGTGACCATGATCATATGATGATGATGATGGTGGTGAGGATGATGAAGATGGCAATGATGATGACTAATGAAGATGATGATGATGAATATGATGATTTTGATGGTCATGATGATGATGATGATCATATTCGTCGTACTCGTATTCATCATCATTATACTCGTATTCATCATCATCCACCACCACCACCATCATCATCAGCATCATCATCATCATCATCTTCATCATCCTCATCATCATCCGCGTCCTCACAATGATGATGATGATGATCATGATGAGGAAGTTAATGATGATGATAATGTTGTTGATGATGATGAAGATGATGATGACGTGCTGCATATTCCTCATCATCATCATCTCCAAATTAGTCCTCATCATCATCGTACTCATATTCATCATGATCTTCATTGATGACGATGATACGAAGATGTCAAGATGATGATGATGATATGAAGATGTCAATGATGATGATGATGATGACAAAGATGTCGATGATGATGATGATTATGAGGAATATGGTGATGATGAGTATGATGACGAAAATGAAGATGACTAAATTATGATGACGAAGACATTGATGACGTGACCACGATCATATGAGGACGATGATGATGATGAGGATGACGATGATGATGATGATGGTGATGCTGATGACTAATCAAGATGATGATGACGAATAGGATGATTTTGATGATGATCATATTCGTCGTCATCATCATCATCTCCATCATCGTACTCATATTAATCATCATCCACCATCATCATCATCATCACCATCACCATCATCATCATCGTCATCATCATCATCATCATCATCATCATCATCATCATCATCATCATCATCATCTTTGTCCTCACAATGATGATGATGAAGTTGATGATCATGATCATGGTGTTGATGATGATGAGGATGATCTACTGCATATTCGTCATGATATTCATCATCATCATCATCTCCATTAGTCATCATCACCATCTTCATCGTCATTGTCATCATCATCATCATCATCATCATCATCATCCCTGTCCCCACAATGATGATGATGATGATGAAGATGGTGATGATGATGACTAATGAAGATGAGTATGACGACGAATATGATGTTTTTGCTGCTGATGATGATGATCATATTCATCATCAACATCATCATACTCGTACTCATCATCATCCATCATCATCATCATCATATCATCATCATCTTCATCATCCTCATCATCATCCGCGTCCTCACAATGATGATGATGATGATGATGAAGAGGAAGTTGATGATGATGATCATGGTCTTGATGATGATGATGTGCTGCATATTCCTCATCATCTTCACCATCATCATCATCATCATCATCATCATCATCATCTCCAAATTAGTCATCATCATCATCGTACTCATATTCATCATCATCATCATCTTCGTCAATGATGGTGATACGAAGATGTCAATGATGATGATGATTAGGAGGAAGATGCCAATGACACGTATGATGACAAAGATGAAGATGACTAAAGATAGTGATGATTGTGACCATGATCATATGATGACGATGGTGATGATGATGACTAGTGAAGACGATGATGATGAGTATGATGATTTTGATGATGATCATATTATTGATGATGATGATCATGTTGTTGATGATGATGTGCTGCATATTCCTCCTCCTCCTCATCATCTCGAAATTAGTCATCATCATCATCATCATCTTCATTAACGATGATGATACGAAGATGTCAATGATGATGATGATTATGATACGAAGATGTCAATGATGATGATGATGATGATATGAAGATGTCAATGACGATGATGATGTTACGAAGATGATGACGAAGATGTCAATGGTGATGATGATTAGGGGGAAGATGGCGATGACAAAGATGAATATGACTAAAGATAGTGATGATGAAGACAATGATGATCGTGACCATGATCATATGATGACGATGGTGATGATGATGACTAGTGAAGATGATGATGACCAATATGATGATTTTGATGATGATCATATTCGTCATCATCATCATCATCTTCTTCATCATCCACCATCATTGTCATCATCACCATCATCACCATCATCATCATCATCATCACCATCATCCTCATCATCATCCACGTCCTCACAATGATGATGATGACGATGATGATGATGAGGAAGTTGATGATGACGATCATGGTGTTGATGATGATGAAGATGATCATGATGATGAGGATGATGTGCTGCATATTCATCATCATCATCATCTCCATTAGTCATCATCACCTCCATTAGTCATCATCACCATCTTCATAGTCATTGCCATCATCATCATCATCCTCGTCCCCACAATGATGATGATGATGATGACTAATGGAGATGAGTATGACAATGAATATGATGTTTTTGCTGATGATGATGATGATCATATTCGTCATCAACATCATCATCTTCATCATTGTACTCATATTCATCATCATCCATCGTCATCATCATCATCATCATATCATCATCATCTTCATCATCCTCATCATCATCCGCGTCCTCACAATGATGATGATGATGATGATGATGAGGAAGTTGATGATGATGATGTGATGTATATTCCTCATCATCTTCACCATCATCATCATCATCATCATCATCGTACTCATATTCATCATCATCATCTTCGTCGATGATGGTGATACGAAGATGTCAATGATGATGATGATTATGATACGAATATGTCAATGATGATGATGATGATACAAAGATGATGATGATTAGGAGGAAGATGGTGATGATGAAGATGAAGATGACTAAAGACAGTGATGATCATGACCATGAACATATGATGACGATGGTGATGATAGTGATGATGATGACTAGTGAAGATGATGATGATGAATATGATGATTTTGATGATGATCATATTAGTCATTGTCATCATTATCTTCTTCATCATCGTAATCATATTCATCATCATCCACCATCGTCGTCATCATCACCATCATCACCATCATCATCCTCGTCCTCAAAATGATGATGATGATGATGACTATGAAGATGGTGATGATGACCATGTTGTGGATGATGATGAAGATGATGTAATAGCATTATTCTTGATGTAATACATATGTTTATAATTCAAAATTAAATTAATGTTTTGAAATTAAAATACATATTTGTAAATATACCCCTAAACCCCTAAACACCTAGAAGCAGTTAAATGCACATAGGGATTATGGGTTAGAAGAGGTCCTAAAGGATTTTATGGGGGAGGGCCTCTTTATGGGGAGGGGCTCTAGGAATAACCTGACACATTTATATCTCTTGGGTAATAAATGCACTGAACGTTACCCACCAAACAATACAACGTTCAGAAAGGACGCACATGCGCTAGATGCGCGTATGCGCTAGATGCATGTGTACATCCCTGTTGAAGATAAAATTTAGAAAATCACCCGCATTCTTTCTCCGGCAATTTTTTCCTCATTTTTGAGTTCTCTTCACTGGTTTCACGCACAGTCCGACAAGCATTTAAATGATAGATTGAATTCATACACCATTTGGTGCTTCCTTGACCATTTGGATAGAATACACAACATTTTGGGCTCTATTTCGTCTCCTTGGATTGAATACACACCTCTTGGGCTCTATTTGGATCAATCAAGTGAATACACAATAGTTGGACTCTATTTGGCACCTTGGATTGAATTCTCATGCTACTTGGACACACATGAAGTCTTCTTACATATAGTGGACACATAAAAAGAGCATTTGACATTTGAGGCAAAGAGCAATCATAATCCTTGAGGTATGGTGATAATTTTATCTTGTTACATGTAGTTTAGTCTTCATTCACTTGTTTGAATGGCATCTATTTTGGGTTTTTCCTCATGAATTGTATGATAGATCTATTTTAGTTTTCTTAATCTTCAACATAGACAATAAAAACATCTTACCAAAAAAAAAACTACAAAATGCACCAAGCAATGCTTTCAACCTTTCATGAAGATAATAAAAAAAAATTACTTGCATCACCACCAATAACATTTCATAATCACATTCTTCCATCTAGTATACAAACATTTGTTGAATTCCTCATGCTTTCACTACAACAACTCACACAAACACCTAGAGAATTGAAAACTATTAGTCTTTTGGGGCTATTTTCTCTCATAGGGAAGTTGCTCCTGCTAACATCCCATACCACCATCCAATACCATCCTACCGAGTTCCTAGAGGTGTCGTTGCAGTTATATGTAGGGCATTCCCAATAGCTTTTAAGATTATATGAAAACATTCTCACTAGATGTTGTTGTACATAATCAATTGCTACATCGAGCTTTAATAATCATGTGCACATCGAGTTTTAATATCTTATTTGTTGTTCATTCTTGCAGGGGTGATATTTTTTTATTTTTTTTTAAATGCATTAAATATGGGAAATAGACGTAATAATAAAAGAAATTCTAGAAGGAACCCACTTCCCCCTGAAAAGGAACATGAGATTAGAGAAAAAGCCAGGTTGTACATGCAAAACCGTAGAAAGCAAAATGTTAGTGCCTTAGATCCATCAACAAGCAATGACGAAGTGGTTGAAGCCAATCAAATATTGCCTGATGTCGAGTATGAAGGGATGGACGTTGAACAAGCTCTTAATTGGAAACCTCCCCAAGAAGAGCACACACATGCAGAACACACTCCCTTGCAGGATCAAGTTGTGAACGAAGGGCCACAACAATCCGCTGATGGGACTCATACTTCCTTGCCAACTCCCTTGCCTCGACTATCAAGCGGACGACGAAGAAATCCCAGATGTATTCATGTGGATGAAATTTCATTTTCAGGACTTGAAGGTAAGATGCCCAAAAACACTATTGATTTCCATTGTAGCAAGATAACGAAAGAATTTTTTGAATCCAAAACTGATGCAGCAAAATGTCAATTGTTTTTTGCTTTGTTAAAATCACATTGTCTAGCGGATGTTAGGAGAATTTTGAGCATAAAGGTAGTTAGAAGTTCAGATGTCAACAATCATGTTGTTAGAAATCTACAATCTGCATTTAATTTGATTGGAAAAACTTCTCGTACAAAATATTTTAATGTGGCCTATCGTGTACTGTCGGAATCGATTGTAGACAAATCCACAAGGCAACGTCGCCTACTATCACACACATGTAAAATATTTAAAGTGGACAGAAAGACTCTTCAAAAGTATTCTGCCATTAGAGAAAAACTTGAGACCCCAGGCTAAAAATATTGTTGGGCCTTTATTGGTAGGTTACCTCGTTCAGACATGAAGCCCATTGATGCTATTAAAGAACTAGTGCAAAAGTTTTGGCATGATAACACTAGACTGTCATCGAATCAAAGAGATGTTTTAAAGTTGAGAAAAGGTGTTAGGGGGGATGAACCCCATGTCAAGCACTTCCTTGACACGACACAAACAGAACTCTATGAGAGATTCAAGAATGAGCACACACAATTGAACTTGGGCCAAAGGTCCTTTGAAAAATGCAAACCTTGGTATGTTAAAATTTTCAATGATCGCAATACATGTTGTTGTAGATACCATGTAGAATTTGAGTACTTTTATGATACATATAGACATATATTTTGTGATTTGCATACTAACATTGTGCAAGATTGCCCATCGTTACAACCATCGAATGCATCCAGAGAATTTACACATAGCATAATGTGTCCAAGACCTGAAGGACAAAAATATTATAAAAGATCATGTTTATATGGGACATGTTCCAGTTGCAGTGGATTTGCATTATTGAGCCCCTGCATCCACGCAACCGCGGAGCACGCATTTGGGAGGATGCCAATAGAAATGCAGAACTTCCAGTACATAACATATCAAGTAGATAGTTCGAAGGAAAGCAAAAAAATTGCATTGGTGAAGTCACAGGTAATCTATGTTTGCATACTTTCATACTATACATGTTGAATTTGCACATATATATTCACATTGAAAATGTCACGTTGTATTAATGCCATGGGTTTTGTGGCACCAGGTACAAATTTGCAATTTCATGAAGGAATTATACCAAAAGACCGAGCAGTATGTACAACATGTCCATGTAGCACGATGGTAGGATGAACAGTATAGACAGTGCAAGGACACCTTCCCCAATGGCACAATATTGTTGGTTGTGGACTTTGCTGAAAACTACACCCTGCAACCACAGAATGACATTCAAAGTCAATACTACCATTCATACCAAGTTAGCATAATGGTCCATATCATGTATAGGCACGCACTAGAGAGCAGCAACGACAGGAGGATAATATTGAAAGAGACCAACTTCTACATCAGTGATGACAGGTGCCATGACCTGCATTATGTGCAACATTGCTTCAAAAATTTCTATGATCAGCTGAAGGAGAGAGGTATACAGATGGATCAGCATTGGATATGGTCAAATGGTTTTGCAGGCCAGTTCAAAAATGCACGTGTATTCTAGTGGTTGAGTATTTTGCACAAGACTTGTGATGTGCTGCATGTGTGGAACTATTTTGAGACCGGTCATGGAAAGGGAGAGCACGATGGTGTTGGGGCATGTCTCAAAACTGCCCTATGAAGGGAAGAGATGAGGTGCATGAGAAACCCTCATATTCGGGATGCAGAAACCATAGTTCAATGGTGCTCTGCAAAAATGTCAGATCAAACCATGGAGAAACACATACCAACAGGTAGAGGACATGTTGTCAGAAATTTCTGGCATGTAGTTGATATATACCGATCGTGTTCTTATAGTTGCAGTACTGTGTAAGGAACTCATGGATTTCATTCGGTTCAAAGCTCAAACAACCCCTTATTTGAAATATGGACGCGAAAACTTTCTTGCTTTTGTGGGCCTTGCAACAGTTGTGAATGGGATGAATGTGAATCAATGGATTGGGTTGATGAATGGGATCATGTATCACTTGTAGTGGACCCACGTGCAGTTGTTGAAACAATCCAGTTAGAGGAAGGTTGGTCCTCTATTTCAAATGAATATGATCATATATCTGATCTAGTATAGCCAGGTAAGCATTTATGCATGCATATCCCGGTTCCCTCCTTGTTTATATGTAATTATCCAAGTTATCAAACCACTACTTGTTGGAATATGATCATAAAATGCATCTTTGCAGGACACATCTACGCAGTTGTCGCCCCGACAGATAGTGCAATTGGGACGAATTATTGGTTGGCACGATGCATCCAGGGGAAGCAAACCCTCCTCGCATCATTAACGGATAGTGAAGGCATTACCTTTCCCACTAGCTCGATGGTTGTTCAGGGGGAATATCTTACAATGGATGGAAAGGGACCAAAGAGCAATGGCTACACATACACGGATTATAGACCAGGGTCGCAGGTGTATCACTTTACGCACTTGATCGTTGGTACAAACATCCAACTACAGATAATGTCAATGAAGTCATCAAACAAGGTACGCTACTTACTACCTCATGCAAAGCACGAGAGGTTGTTTGAGACAATAAAAAACCAAGAGGATCCAGAAGGCCTAATTGATTGAGGTACATAGTATAGTAATGATGTGATTGTTTATTCGTGCATGTCCAAAGTTATTCATGTTAGATAGTTTATTTGATATCGCTATCTTATATTGTTTATTTGATGTTTGAGTTATGATTAAGTTATGATTTATAGCCATGTCATTGTTTATTCATGCATGATCAATGCTATTCATGTTAGATAGGAATTTGATATCGTTATCTTATATCGTTTATTTGATGTACATGAGTTATGATTAAGTTATGATTTATGTGAATATGTATGTGTTTCATGTGATGCAACAACTTCCATATTGTCTTGAGCTACTTCATCATCTCCTTGAGCAAATTTGATGGTAGTACAATGATGAAATTTGATGAAATTCCCTCCATGAATTTACCCTCCATTTTTATAGGAAAAAGTATATTCAATAAATTACAACATTGCCAAGTCAACCTACGATTTTGTTTTGGTAGTACAATGATTTTTTTGCTCAAGATTTTGGTTCTATCTACAATGACTAACTCCCAATAGTTCCCATCTTTTTTCCCTTTCACTCTTATTATTTTTACCCTCTCTTTTTCATAAACATTGTGCACTTTTGGACTTGTATCATTTTACACATTTTCAAATTATTTATTCACATCTCCTAGGTTCCTTGAAAATATCACTTCACATAGCCTTTCCCTATTTCACATTCCCCATTATGTTGTGTTCAACATAATTACAAATGTATAGGGAAAAAGGAAAATTATGGCATTTATGATATAACACCATTAATCTTTAAAATATGATGTAGCTAGAATACTTAGTGAAGGAACATAAGTGAATATGCCATAAGAAATTTCATAAAATGATGCCAATGATCCCTCTAGTCCTTTAAACTTATTTCCTCACTTGGATAAATCATTTGGACCTCTATTGAATTTCCTTTTCCCTTAAATATTGAGTAACTTTTTTCTTGCAATATTCAACACATTTTCCAAGAGGTTGTTTTGTTTGCTTGAGTTCCTTTAAAATATCACTTTCTGTTACCTTATCCCACTGCACTTCTCTCCATCTCTGTTTTGTATTACTCTTGATGTCAACAAGGATGTCACAGAGCAACAACAAACAACCCAAGAAATGAGACAATCCTTTATCATTTAGTGAACTAGGTCTGGTAACAATCGAGAATCCCACAGTGCGCTTGATTCTCAGTAGTTTCAAAATTATGTTTAATGTTTTGAGAAGTAGTAATTTCGCTAGGAGAGTATATTATGCTTTATACTTGTAGGATAGATAGGTATAGAAATAAATTCTTGAAACCAACAACAACAAGGTGACACCGGGAGGATTTTGCAAAGTTGACCCCCGTGTGCAAAAATTGCACACTCCCTCACTGAGCAAAACCCTAGTTTCCAGGATGGACCTACATGGTGACACCTGGGACACGGGACCGTGGGTGGGGGGGGGTGCACCCCTAGCACTATCCTGATGTCATGAATCCAACGGATCTGATGGTTTGTTGATCGGATCCACGGTCTTCATTCTATGGCTCGTTCCATCTCGCATCCAAAAGGCCTTCAAGGACACCCGTTGGATACCTTCCGGCGCATAGAGCTCCAACCGTGCAACAAAACCTGGTTCTGAGGAGTCCTGCAAGTATCTCTAGAGAGGTTCCGACTGGGAATGCTAACCACAAAGTGCCCAAGGGAGGATTTTGCAAAGTTGACCCCCGTGTGCAAAAATTGCACACTCACTCACTAAGCAAAACCCTAGTTTCCAAGATGGAACTACATGGTGACACCTGGGCCATGGGCTAAAGGGGAGGGGCACCCCTAGCATTGAATCCAATGGAGTTGATGGTTCATCAATCCGAGCCACGGTCTTCATTCTATGGCTCATCCCGTCTTACATCCAAAAGGCTTTTAGGGACACCTACTGGATATCTGCCGGGGGCATAGAACTCCAACCATGCAACAAAACTGGGTTCCAAGGAGACATGCAAATGTGTCTAGGATGGTTCCAGCTGGGAACTCTAGCCACAAGTGCCCAATGGATGATTTTGCAAAGTTGACCCCCATGGGAAAAAATTGCACACTCCCTCACTGAGCAAAACCCTAGTTTCCAAGATGGACCTACAAGGTGAAAACTAGGACACAAGACTGGAGGGGGGGGGATCCCAGCACTATCTCAATGTCCTAAATCCAACGAAGCTAACGGTTTGTCGATCGGAGCCACGGTCTTCATTCTACGGCTCGTTTTGTCTCGTATCCAAAAGGCCTTCAGGGACACCCGCTGGATTTATACAATCTCTGTTTTACGAGAAACTGACCTTAGAACTTCTATTAGCAATGAAATTTCTATCTAAAGTTTGCTGAGCGGCTCCTCGATGTAGTATCAGACTCAACAGACAGTAAACTTGTTATCACCACTAGAATGGCCCAGGGTGCCTGACTAGAATTCCCATAGCGCCCGAACCGTGGCTCGGTTCGCAAATCCGTCGACTCCGGTGGGTCTGGGACATCAGGTTTTAGCTAGGGGACCCCCCATAGTGTGCCTCGAGGACCCGAAAGCAGTGCCAATGGGCCATCCCCGAAGCTAGGGTTTTGCTCAATGAAGGCCATTCCAAATTCACTCAATGGGACCATTTCTCGTTCGGAGGCCCCCGAGCATGCGTGGCCACCATCGATAGGTCCACTATGGCCACATGGACCTATGGGAGCCGACGGAATCCAATTCCACTTGCCAGTTTGCGTTCCGTGGCCACGGAGCAAATGCCCAAAGTGTCCCTGAACAACCCCGGGGTGCCTCACTAGAATTCCCATGGCACCCGAACCATAGCTCGGTTCGTGAATTTGTCGATTCCAGTGGGTCCGGGATGGCAGGTTTCAGCTAGGAGACCCCCCACATCATCCCCCGAAGATCCAGAAGCGGTGCCAATGAGCCATCTCCGAAGCTAGGGTTTTGCTCAGTGATGGCCATTCCAAATTTGCTCAAGGGGGCCATTTCTTGTCCGAATGCCCCCGGGCGTGCATGGCCACTGTGGACAGGTCCACAATGGCCATGTGGACCTATGGGAGGTGACAGAATCGAAGTCCTCTCGTCGGGTTGGGTTCCGTGGCCCAGGGGAAAATCCTCCAGGTGTCCCTGAACGACCCCGGGGTGCCCGACTACAATGCCTGTGGCACCGGAATCGTGGCTCAGTTCACAAATCCGTCGACTTCGGTGGGTCCGAGACGCCGAGTTTCAGCTAGGGGACCCCCCACAGCGTGCCTCGAAGCCCCGGCAGTGGTGCCAATGGGCCATCCCTAGAGCTAGGGTTTTGCTCAATGAGGGCCATTCCATATTCGCTCGAGGGGGCCATTTCTCGTTCGGAGGTAAAAGAAGATCAATTTTTGACAAAATAATGTAGTTAGCATAAGAAGATTAATTTTTGACAAAACAATGTAGTTATTACATGTGGAGGCAGCAGTTTCCCGTGTAAAATGAGTGTAGGGTTGAGCAGAGGAAAGATGTTGGGAAATTGGCTATTACATTAGCTTTTCCGATGGGCAAGTGGTTTACAAAAGGAAATATGGCGGCTGTAGGTATCTATGCTTTTCTTCCAAGGGAAATCTGAAGAAAAGCATAGATACCTACAGCCGCCAAAGCATAGATACCTACAGCCGCTGATCGGAAAAGCTAATGTAATAGCCCATTTCCCAACATCTTTCCTCTGCTCAACCCTACGCTCATTTTCCACAGGAAACCGCTACCTCCACATGTAATAACTACATTGTTTTGTCAAAAATTGATCTTCTTCTGCTAACTACATTGTTTTGTCGAAAATTAATCTTCTTCTGCCTCCAGACGAGAAATGGCCCCCTTGAGCGAATCTGGAATGGCCTTCGGGTGCTACATGCATTCTAGTCAGGCACCACAGTGGCCACGCATGCCCAGGGGCCTCTGGACGAGAAATGCACCCCTTGAGAGAATTTGGAATGGCCATCACTGAGCAAAAACCTAGCTCCGAATATGGCTTGTTGGCACCACTTCTAGGTCTTTAGGGGATGCTGTGGGGGGTCCCCTAGCTGAAACCCACCATCTCGGACCCAGCGAAGTCCATGGATTCATGAACCGAGCCACGGTTCAGGTGCCACGGGCATTCTAGTCGGGCACCTCAGGGCCGTTCAGGGACACCTGGAGGATTTGCCCCGGGGCCACGGAACCCGACCCGACGAGAGGACTTGGATTTAGTCGCCTCCCACAGGTCCACATGGCCATTGTGGACCTATCCATAGTGGCCACACACGCCTGGGGGCATCCGGATGAGAAATGGCCCCCTTGAGCAAATTTGGAATGGCCATCACTGAGCAAAACCCTAGCTCCATTTCACCGCTTCCGGGTCTTCACGGGACACTGTGGGGGATCCCCTAGCTGAAACCCGCCATCCTGGACCCATTGGAATCAATGGATTCACAAACTGAGCCATAGTTCGGGTTCCATAGGCATTCTAGTCGGGCACCCCGAGGTCGTTCAAGGACACCTGGAGGATTTGCCCCGGGGCCACGGAACCCAACTCGACGAGCGGACTCAGATTCTGTCAGCTCCCACAGTTCCACGTGGCCATAGGGGACCTAAACACAGTGTCCACGCATGCCTGGGGGCCTCCAGACGAGAAATGGACCCCTTAAGCGAATTTGGAATGGCCTTCACTCAACAAAACCCTAGCTCCGGGGATGGCCCATTGGCACCGCTTTCGAGTCTTTCAGGCCTGCTGTGGGGGGTCCCCTAGCTAAAAACCGGGGCCCCAGACCCACCGTAGTCGACGGATTCACGAACCAAGCCATCGTTCGGGCACTTTGGGCATTCTAGTTGGGCACCCCGGGGCTATTCAGGGACACTTTGGGCATTTTCTCCACGACCACGGAACCCAAACCTGCGAGCAGACTTGGATTCTGCCAGTTTCCACAGGTCCACATGGCCATTGTGGACCTGTCCACGGTGGCCACGCACGCCCGAGGGCATCCGGATGAGAAATGGCCCCCTTGAGCAAATTTGGAATGGTCATCACTGAGCAAAACCCTAGCTCCAGAGATGGCTCGTTGGCACAACTTTTGGGTCTTTGGGGGACACTGTGGGGGGTCCCCTAGCTAAAACCCCCCATCCTAGACCCACCAGAATCAACAGATTCGCGAACCGAGCCACAGTTCTAGTGCCACGGACATTCTAGTCGGGCACCCCAGGGTCGTTCAGGGACACCTGGAGGATTTGCTTCGGGGCCACGGAACCCAACCCGACGAGTGGAATTGGATTTTGTTGGCTCCCACAGGTCCATGTGGCCATAGTGGACCTATCCATGGTGGCCACGCATGCCCCAGTGCCTCTGGACGAGAAATGGCCCCATTGAGCAAATTTGGAATGGCCTTCAATGAGCAAAACCCTAGCTCTGGCGATGGCCCATTGGCACCGCTTTTGGGTCTTCGAGGCACACTGTGGGGGGTCCCCTAGCTGAAATCCGGCATCCTGGACCCACCAGAGTCGACAGATTTGTGAACTGAGCCATGGATCAGGCACTACGGGAATTCTAGTCGAGAACCCCCGGGTCATTTAGGGACACTTGGAGGATTTGACCCGAGGCCACGAAACCCAAACCGGCAAGAGGACTTGGATTACGTTGCCTCCCACAAGTCCACCTAGCCATTATGGACCTGTCCACGGTGGCCACGCACGCCCGAGGGCCTCTGGTCGAGAAATGGCCCCTTTTAGCAAATTTGGCATGGCCTTCACACTGGGGTCAACTAAGGAAAATATTCCATCGGGAACTTAGGGCTAGCATTCCTGGCCGGAACCTGCCTAGACAGACCTATAGGACTCCCCGAAACCCGATTTTGTTGCACGGTTGGAGTTCTATGCCCCCGGCAGGTATCCAGTAGGTGTCCTTGAAGGCCTTCTGGATACGAGACGGGACGAGTCATAGAATGAAGATCATGGCTCGGATCGACAAACCGTTGACTCCATTGGATTTAGCATGTTAGGATAGTGCTAGGGGTGCCCCTCCCGTCTAACCTGGTGGCCTCGCCCTCATCTTGTACGTCCTTCTTGGAAACTAGGGTTTTGCTAAGTGAGGGAGTGTGCAAATTTTGCACACGGGGGTCAACTCTGGAAAATAATCCACCAGGCACTTGTGGCTAGCATTCCTGGCCGAAACCTACCTAGACACACCTGCATGACTCCTTGGAACCTGGTTTTGTTGCATAGTTGGAGTTCTATGCCCTTGGCAGGTATCCAACATGTGTCCCTGAAGGCCTTTTGGATGCGAGACGGGACGAGCCATAGAATGAAGACCGTGGCTCAGATTGATGAACCGTCGACTCCGTTGGATTCAGCACATCGATGTATTTCTAGGGGTGCCCCTCCCTTTCGGCCTGGTGGCCCCTACCTCATCTTGTACGTCCATCTTGGAAACTAGGGTTTTGTTCAGTCAGGGAGTGTGCAATTTTTGCACACGGGGGTCAACTCTGGAAAATCACCCACTAGGCACTTGTTGTTGGCTTCTACTGACCCAGAGGTTTCCAATTAGACCCAAGTTCTTTGCAGTTCTCCCTTTTGACCAACAAAACCCCTTCACACCGGCCCTTTCGGTAACAACCTGCAAGTAGGCTGAGGTCTCACCCGAGGTGTATCTTATGGGGTACTATGGAATCAGGTTTCCACAGTAAATGATGAGTTGTTTATAAGAACAAGCTGCGCAACGTAGGACAGAACGAGTGCGCTACGGGTCAAAGCGATGCGGTACGCAGTAGGATCTACACTGCGAGCGACTATGGTGCGGTGATGGCAATGCTGCGGGCCTCACTAAGGGCTTCTTACTGCTGCGAATCTTATACTTGAACTGCGAATCAACCACACTTATCCTCTACTTGGAAGATCTTGAAAAGGTTAAGGCACTGAGATGAATATCACCCATCCATCCATTCAAGCACTTACTGGTTATCTTTCTAGCATTCATTCAAGGACTTAGATTATTACAACGTGAACTGAATTGATAGACGTGACTAATCGTGCTGCGTTCCTTCACTGTGTTTAAGAAAACATTAACCTAAATGACTTATTCACGATCTTAACATATAATTGAAATGTTAGCCATTCATTTGTTCTCGTGGAACCTAGCATATCATTCCCAAACTTCTCATATTGGTAAATGCATATCACAGTTCTCCTATTACAGCATGCAAGGAACATTCAAACATTCATTCTACAGACAATACAGACAATCATTCTTTCATAAAACATAATCACATAACATAGGATTTAACGTGGTTCACTTCCCCAGATGGAAATCTATGTCCACAAGAACGGTTGGTAATATATTTCTTTCAAAAGGGATGGGGCAACCGTTCTTCGTCTGCGCAATTAGCTGCAGACTCTCCTTTCTCTCGGCTAGGTCTCTGCGCACACAACTACAAAGCATTTACAATATTCTCAGCTCGGAGGGATTTCTCAATACAAAAGGTTATATCATGATTACTCTAGCAACTAGCATCTAGCCCCCAAAAATAGGGCAACCCCATCCCATACAAAATTGTCTTCTTAAATATATCATGGCCAAAGGTCATGTTTGTACAATGTCTAAGACCTAAAACCAAAAACCCTAAGGGTTTCCAAAACTGCGCCAATTTTCCAAACTGGTTTGTTGGCTCCTGGTAGCGTCTACTTGATCATGGTGGATCTCCACGTCCTCATCCTGTCGCACGAGTGCCTACAAGCTACTTCATCCAAACCATTTCTCTTTAACGGTTTCTCCTTCCAAGCGTGCCAAAAGTCGCTTTCCTTAACAACCCATGCGTGGCCGCCTTCCTGATTTGCTTATGTCATCCACTCGACAATCCTGGAATATCTTTCCAAAAATGGCTACTACCAGTCCAACCGGTACCTGCACCTAATACTTGTCCAGCACTCTGCTTTGCTAGCTCCACGTTGCCTCCTAACTCCACAGCACTGCTTCTATGCAGTACTGTTCTTCGCATCACAACCAAAACTTCAATGCTGCGCGCAACTCCGCAGTCTAGTCAAAAGTTGGATGCTGCGCGCAACTTCACAGCATCCTCAATACTTAGGAAAAATTGTATTTATGAGCTGCGCTCAGCTCAGCTTTCCTGCTTATCTCAAAAAGCTGTTTCCAAAACTTTTGTCTCAACCTAGGCCCAACATGCCCCTAACACTTACATGTGGCTCATCCCCGAGCCACTTGTTGCTTCAGTTGTCTCACTCTGCTCCATGACTGGTGGGACTAGTTTGGCCATGAACTCATTATATACACCAAGCAACTGCTCCACTGCTTGTCTGGTATTCTGCTCAACTTGCTGAACTATTTCAAGCAGCGCTGGAGTTATCTCTTCTCCAATATGGTCCTGTACCTGCTCCTAGTTTTCGCACAGTTCCTTTAGTTTATCTTCTATCTGCTGCGATACTGCTGTAGCATCCTCCAGGAGTTGCTGTGACTAATTGTCCATCTCAGTCTCCTTCTCTCTTAATGCTTGGACTTGCTTCTTTAAGCCTGATACTTCCTTGTACCTGGACAGCCTCTCCCTGGGTGGCAAAGCCTTGAGCTCTGCGTCCAACTTTTCTAACGTGGTCTGTTTTTCTTTTACCGCAGTCTTTACCTGCAGCAGCCCTTGATCCTCTTCAAGGGTGGTGAATGCCTTGGAAACTTGTTCCAACAGATCTTGGCACTGAGCCATGCCACTTGTTATGTTCTACGCGGCAATCCTAACAGCTTACTCTCTCAACTGCTGCTCAGTTAATGGTGCCTGTATGTTCATTTGTTCCTTCAACGAGGTAATATCAACCTGATAAAAAATTTCCTTATATTGCATCTACAACTTGAAAGATCTTACCCTGTCCCTGATCCTCAGAACTTGGTCCGCAAGATCATCCTGGAGTTCTATACCTTCAATATCCTGCGCAACATTGGATATGGTAGTCTCCAAATTTTGTCGGCAGTCTAGTTCGTTCCGTAGCTACATTTCTGCATGCAGCTAAATTTGCCTGTTTGTTGCGGTGAGCTATGCTTGTGACTTCATCGACTAAACCATCTGTTCATGCATCTCCTCAATGATCTGCGTGTAGATGAAGTGCAATCCTCGTAAGGGAATTTTGGCTAAGTCGAGCTCTACTCTCTCGACTCCCTTTGTGTCCAACACAACTTGTTCTGCCATTGGCAATGCAACAACCAATGGGTCCACCTGGACAATTCTAGTCTTCGATGGCAGTGTTATTGCTAACTGTGGCAGTTCTTGCTGCGAGGTCCCTACCATCCTCCCTTCAGCTCCTGCTTTCCGCGGCAAGGTAAGGCTTTTTTGGACATCGTCCATTTTCTTCATCAGACCTTGCATTGTGAGCCACGTCTTCTACAGGTCATCCTGGATGACCATGTCCTTCTTTTCTTTAACTGCCATGAGCTCCTTCATCTGCTCTGAGACTGTTTCGGCAATCATCTCATAGTCATCATCATTGAGGACTGCCTCCGATTGAATCTTTGTGGCCTTCACCTTCTTCCTCCACTTTGGCTTCTGCGAAGTCTCAGGTTCTTTCCTCTTCCCTGTTTCTTCAGTGATTGGGCATGAGAGCGGGATTGGCTCATCTTCTGCTGAATCTGTCTCCATGTCCATAACTTCTACGTAGAACTCTGGTGGCCAATATTTCATGAGGTCTTCAACGTCCTGCTCATACATGATGTAGTTCCCTGGGAACCACTCCGGTTTCTTCGTTTGTGCTTTCGACAATATGAAAGATACATTTCATATACGCCTCAAAGTTGATGATGTAGATATACTTCACCGTGACCTGCTTTGTAATGCGGGTTGTCTTCGTGATTGCATCGTGTAGATGGATATAGTACTAGTAAAGACTTCTGCTGTCGCATGCTGGTGCTCTGCATTTATGTTTGCCCAGAGGTTGATGAACTTAAACCCTCTAGGATCATTCGTGTCCATAATGACACCCACATAATCTCACGGCTCCTTCGATCCACAAAAAGCAATCAGGACGATGAGCCAAGTGAAATGGAACTAGCCGCCATTCACCTGTGTGTCGTTGAGTTCTTTAAGGAACTCATTCAATAGAAACTGACACCAATTAAAGTTGGTGCCTTCAGCGTCTGCGGCACCAATGAGTATTGTATGAGTAGGCAGCTTCGAAGGCCTAGCTGTTTTAAGTATCTTTCCTGCATGCAACTGCATTATAAATTTTGTTTCTCTGTCCTCTATGTCATCTGTTAGGAAGCCTCTTTTTTCCTTCACCACCGGATGGATTTTCTTCATCTTCTCAATAGCCTCTTTTTCTTTGCTCTTCCCCTGGAAGAGTTGCTTAGGATCCTTACCATGCTTGCTTAGCCTGATGATGAGGTGGATCAAATCGATGTTAATATGAATGTTCCTATCCAGCCATAGATAACATTGGTGGATTCGCACCATGAGTGTGTGAACGATGATATTAAGTTCTGGGGAATGGTCAAAATGTGGCAATCTGAGCAAGTTTAGTAGCCCCGACTGAACGACAGGTGTTAGCCAGCTCTCGACAACCAGGTTAAGAGTTCGCTTGGCATCCTTTTTCCAGCACATATACTAGTCTGGTTGAAAATCTGGGTACTTGGGAACATCTAGCTCGTCCTTCTTCATTCCCAAGAGGTCATAATCCTCCCATTTACATTCTGCTATCTTTCCTAGTAGATTCTTAGAAATCTTTACATTTTTTGAGATAGGTGATAGCGGGATGTCATATCTTACATTCTTAGACAATTTAAACACAGGGGCATTCAGTGCCCGCAGGGAGATATATTCGGGTGTCATCTTCAAGGGTTCTTTCTGAAAGAATGGTGATTTTTGTGTCGGGGAGCCCATCTTTATGACCTTGGATCGAGGTGCAGTTACGTCTTTTCCTTTATCTTTCGATTTTTCCTACATTGTCGGATTAATTCTTGGTGATTTGCGGGATCCTTCACCTTGTTCTACAATGACCTTCTTAACTGGCATTTTCTTTAACTACTAAATCCCTTTGTGCTGAAAGATCCTCCGTGCTTCTTCAAGGGTCAGTTCTTCTTCTCTATAGGAAGGTTCGGACATTCACTAATGAGGTAGCGGCTAAGGTATATAGAATACAGATGGCTACTAGCTCATAGAGGTTAATCACAAGAAAATTCTAAGTGCTCGGTAACGCCCGCGATTCTCCCAACAGTGTTATTTATAGGCACAACAGACCCCCTCCCGCACCCTTCAATGGCTAGATAGGAATTTAATGTGGTGTCTGTTGGCGAATTTGAGCAGATCCTTCGGTCTTTTCCATCATCAACATGCTTAGAACAATTATTTTCTCTTTAAATGTTGAAGCAGTTGCTACAACAGTCATCTAACGGCTATTTTTCTGAAAAGCCATGCAACGGCTATTTTTCTCTGAGTGCTGCACTGAACTGCACGGCAATCCATTTGCAACCTTGCGCATATACTTCGCAGTGCCAAAAATTTCCAACTTTTTTTTCCCCGCGCAGCTTCGACAGTGCTGCGCGGTGCATAGATCATTCCTCTTATCATACCTTCTTCCTTTTATCATACATGTACAGACTCCTTTACATTTCTAATGTCCAATTTCAACTGTACTTGACACTTAGAACTTCCTTCCTTTGCTCGTTATTCAAGGTTCTACCAAGTAGTGCTATCATGGTATAGCTTTAGCCTGCTTCCATTTATCAAGGTTGGCAAAGTATCACCAGCTAAATTGGCTAATTGGATTGCACCAGTGTTAGTAACATGTATCACAGTATATGAGCCAAGCCAATGCATCTTAAATTTACCAGGGAATTTCATGAATTTGCTATCATACAGGATGACTAGGTCACCTACCTAAAAACACTTGTTCTTTATATGGCGATCATGCCATGCTTTCTCGTGGTCCTTCTGAGCTTGCTGGTGGAAGCCTACAATGAAGCGATCTTCCTCCAAGCCCAATAAGTGTAGCAATCTCTCTTCTAGAGCTTCGCAATCTGCCATCCCTATGAATGTGGCGATTCTTAAACTAGGGACAATATATTCCATGGGCATTATATCCTCCTACCCATAAACCAACTAAAAGGGTGTTTGTCTTGTCAGTTTCTTGCATGTGATCCTATATGCCCATAACACAGATGAGACGTGCGGGTCCCAATCGTCTCTATTTACATTCCATACCTTAGTGAGTGCGTTCTCCAATATTTTATTGAAAGCCTCTACAGTACTATTCGCCTGTGGATGATATGGAGTACTGCACTGATGACGAATGTGGAATTATTCCGTAAGCACCTCAATAGTCTTGTTCAAAAAGTGAGTACCTTGGTCACTCATCAAAATCTTCAGACATCCAAATCTGGTGAGTATTTCTTCAAAAATAAACTACGTAGCAGTACTGGTGCTGCAGTCCTTAACTGGTTTTGCTTCCACCCATTTGGTGAGGTAATCAGTAGCAGTAATAATATACCTTGCACCCGTTCTTTTTCCTGGTGGGTTTATAGGACCCACAAAGTCTATTGCCCATTTTTCAAATGGCTGCAATGTCAACTGTGGATTCAATGGCATCTCGTCTGGGCGTGATGGTTTTCCTATCCTCTTATAGACATCACAGTTCCTGCAATTTTCTTTGGCATCTTTATGGAGCGTAGGCCACCATAGCCCTACGCGCAATATCTTCTGCACGGTAGCCCTTCCTGCATAGTGGCCTCCCGCGATTCCTGAGTGTGTGTTTGCTAAAATAAATGGCTTCTCATGATTGAGTACGCACTTGCGCAGTACTTCATCTGTCCCAAGTTTGTATAGCTGACTTGCATTTATAATGAAGTCCGCGGCGCGCACCACTAACTTTTTTTTCTGCTTGATAGAGAATTCCTATAGTGCTAGCCCTGTGGTTAGGAAATCAATAATATCCTTATAATAATCATCGGAAACCTGTATATCAAATAGCTGCACATCTGGTAGATTGTCTTCAATGTTCGTTGGTTCCTCTCCTGACTCAATCCTTGACAAACGATCAGGTCCCAAGTTCAGTTTACCTGGCTTGACAATAATCTCAAAGTCATATTCCTAGAATAGCAATAGCCATCTGCATATGCGTCCCCCTAACACTGGCTTGTTGACCAAGTATTTCAACGCAGAACGATCAGTAAACATAAGGAAGTGCAATCCCAGCAAGTAGTGTCTAAATTTCTATAGAGCATATACCATTGCAAGGCCTTCCCTCTCAGTAGTAGTATAGTTCTTCTCTGATGTTGAAAGCTTTCTGCTAGAAAATGCAATAGGGTGGTCAATATCTCCCTCTCCTAGATGAGCTAACACGATCCCCAAGGCAATACATGATGCGTCAACATGGACATGGAATGGCTTTGTCCAGTCTAGAAAGACTAGAATCAGCGCAGTGACCATCTTTTCTTTCAATGTATCAAAACCCTATTCGCATTCTGCGTTCCAAATGAACGGTGTGTCCTTCTTCAGTAGCTTTTCCATTGCTATGGTTATTTGCGCATAACCCTTTATGAATTTCCTGTAGTATCCAGTATGGCCTAAGGTAGAGCGCAACATCTTGACTAAATTTGGTGTTGGTAAGTTTGCGATGACTGCAATCTTCGCAGGGTATACCATCAATCCTTGCTTACAGACAATGTGGCCAAGTAAAATTCCATAGGGCACACAGAAAATACACTTCTTCAAATTCAAGGATATTTGATGATGTTGACACTTTTCTAGCATCATATGGAGATTCGCGCAATCATTTTTCAATAGACCAAACACAGTCCAATCATCAAAGTATGCTTCTAGAAACTTGTGCATAAAATTTTTAAATGCCATGATGACGACTCTGGAGAATATGGCAAGTGCGTTCTTCAGACCAAAAGGCATGACGGTGTACTGGAATGACCCCCATTCTATAGCAAATGTCGTCTTATGCCTATCCGCAGGATCAATCCTGATCTGATGGTAACCAGAGAAACCATCAGTGAAAGAATATGCCTCATTTCCTCCAACGTTATCAAGCAATTTGTCTGTGAATGGAGTAGTAAATGGGTCATGCATGGAAGCATCATTTAGTTTTTTGAGATCCACACAAATCCTGATCTCGCCTTTTGCTTTCTTGTCATGAACAACCATGGGGCTAATCCATTTGGATTCTTCGACTGGTTCAATGATTCCTGCCTCTAGCATCTTATCTAGCTCTGCGCGGACTTTTTCCTTGTAGCGTGGATCTAATCTGTATGGCCTCTGCTTGACAGGCGTAGCAGCTAGCTTTAAAGGTGTTTTCATGACCCTTAGGTCTCCCAAAATTCCTTTCATCTCTATAAATTTTGTCGGAAACAATTCTTGATACTCATGTAAGGTATATGCGATCTCTGCAATAGTCTGATCATCCCAATAATCTCCTATTGATGTGAACTTCGACTCTTTGTCTATGCCAATGTTCACTTTTTGTGTTTTTACTGGTCCAGTCATATCTAGGATTTCCAACGGGGGGTCCTTCTACCTCACACGTACCTTCTAAATTTGGTATATCTATGTTGCGTGGGTCCTCCTCATCATCTTCATTTGTATCATTGGTATCTTCAGCTAAGTTGTAACACTCGATAAAGTGCTCTTCATGTTCCTTCCATTCTGATTGTAAGTGCGCAGGAACGCAATCTGTCCCAAAAAATTCCTGCAATGTTATGTTTTGATGAGGACAGTCGTCCTGGAATATGCACTTTTTGATTAGCTATAATGCTTCATGGATTAATGGATTCTCATCTTCAAAACTGAAGTCCTTCTGGAAGTTCGCTGTGAGCAGCTTCCAATCAGTGAGTTCACTACGCAACTCCAGGTCTAGGTACCATTTTTCTGGGATACCCGCATCCGATGTATGTACAAATAAGTGTACCCATTCTGTAGGTGGTCTTTCCACCCATGCCTTTGAAAAGACTTCAATATGTTGACTATGGTCTGTCTGTCCATTATACTTTTTGAATGGTAAAGTAACATTTTCGGCGAACCAGATCTGCATCTTAGTTCTGCATTGATCCTAAGTGGTCAATGTCTTCTTATGTGCATTCCACCATCTGGCAAGTGTATCACGCAATGCTATATCTAAAGTTGGTGGTCTATGCTCATCTGGTATAGCTATAGTATATTCCCTTATGAAACTGTAAACATTAGTAGAACCATCATATGTGGGAATAAGACTCACCTCTTTTCCGATCCAGCGCAGGAATTTCATAACCTGTGCACATCTTCTTGCTGATACTTCATGCATGCGGCTTTTCCAATTATCCAGACCTGTATCTGAGTCAGAGATACAAGAAGTGTCACATCACTAGCTGAGCATTCCGTCTGCAGTAGGATTAATGTAGTCTTCCTTGTTCGCAGTCAGCTGGTATAGTCGGTCTAAATCTTGATCTTGGGATTCCTCCTGAATCAGCTCACTGTATCTGTCACCATCTTTAGGATCCAATGGTGTGATGACCCTAAGATGATTCCCTTCAAAGATCATCTTCTTTGTCTTCAAGTTTATGATAGCCAAGCTATCCATAGCCCAATCAATTCCCAATATTGCTGGAAAAGGTTGACTATCATCCACAATTTCAATAACTTCAAAGTATGCATGACTCTGTACTTTGTCGTTGTCAACTACTACATTAGCTAAGCGGCCAAAAGGTATGACCTTCTCTTGATTATCCATTCTTAACTGGATAGGTGATCAGAGCAACTTTGGTCGACCCATCTGCTGCCATGTCTACTTAGTCAAGACATTCACTTCTGATCCCAGATCAAGGATGACTTCATCCATTTCAAAATCTCCTATCTATGCAGTGAGCCTCATCTCTCAACCTGTTCTTTTGTGCTTCCTTATATGATGTACCGCGCTATCTGGAGTCTCTGTTGCAATCTGAGGTTCATACTATATGATGAGCTTCTGGAGCTCTACTATGGCTTTCTTGATTTTTAGTAACTTCATGCAGCTTCGCAAGAACTGCGCAACAGAAGTACAGACATCTGTCGCAGTGCTTGTTTTATCATCAGGAGCCGGCATGTCTGCAACATGCGGTGTTTCACTATGCAGCGGGATCCTTGATGACTTATCTGCTGGTTCTCTAAAGGTATCTCGCGCATCAATGAATATCTCCTTGTTCTTCTGTAAGTTAAGAGGGGGTGCTTTTCCTGGAGCTTTCCTTATCCATACTATTTCAAGGGGATCCTTCTTCGTATGTGCCTCCCCTAATGTTGAAACTTCTGCTCCTTTGTCACGGCCTGTCTTAGCACCACTGTGCATGACCACATTGATGCTCAGATGCACTGGTCTATTCTCTACTGCAATCCACTAGACATTTGGATTCGGGGCCTCCGTTCGTCTTCTCTTCTGCATTTCCACCTCTAATACTGGGAAATCTTCAATAACATGGTCAAATGATTTACAATAATTGCACGTGGTGCATGGGTTAACACAATCTCTAGATACATGATCGGGTTGGACACAATTATAACAAATGACTTGGCCGTGGCCTCTTCCCTGTGCCAGACCAGCATTTCTTCCTCTACCGCAGTATCCACCACCACGACCTATGTATCTTCCTTGATCATATTGTGTGTTATCCTGCTTAGGCTGATTTTCTTCCTATATGCGGTATATGCCAGTGCCTCTCATTGCGTCCATATCTCATTTTCTTTCATTGATCAATTCATATGCACGGCAGTTGGATTCATCATGTCCAGCTGATTTACAGAAATTGCAGTATAAATTCTTAGGAGTTTTCACATATTTCTAGATGAGGTAACAGTCTTCAGGTCTATGTCCTGTGGTTCTGCAAATTTCACACCATGGGGCATGATTCTGATTTAATGGGTTAGGCACACCACTGTTAAGATAGTCACGGAATAGAGGGAAATACTCGCGGTCATGACCTTCTCCTTTACAACTTGTACACCAGACCTCCTGTCTAGGTTCATATCTTTGTTCTTTACCATTTTTCATACTTTGTAGTTCAAGTGTCAGGGTGGTCAGCTCGTTCTGGATCTGAGACATCCCAGAACTAGTATCACCAATCAGCGAAGCTTCCAGCTTCATTGCGATTTCCAGGGCCTCTGCCTGTGATAGAACCTTCTGTTGCATCAATGGTAATCTGATATGTGGTAACAACACAGCAATGAACCATTCTTTATGTTGTTATGGTGGTATAACAAAACTTACTTGGTCTAGCAGGGTCTTAAACTTTTGATCAAATTCCTGGACCATTTCAGTTGGTCTCTGCTTTATTTCCTTTAACTCAGTTATACACTTAGATTCAGACTTTGGTTTCTTGAACTTAGCCACCAGCGCGGCTTTAATTTCTGCGAGGGTTCTGGGCTATATTTGAGAATATTTCATAAACCAGTGTAAAGCTCTATCTCTAAAGGTGGTGATGAGCTGTGCTTTCTTCACGACATCATCCTAGATTTGTCTTACACTCCATACAGCTTCACAAAGAAACCAATGTTGATCAGGGTATTCTAGGCCAGTTCCTTTAAATATTGGCAGTTTCATCTCCGTGTTTTCCATTGTTGGGTTAGTTTGTGGGGCACTCTGGTTAGTGCACGACTGCTATAAAGGGATCTTTGCAGTGAACACAAATGGGACTATCGGGAGAGATGGACTAGGCTGAGTCTTCTGCGGGGCGGGCTGAGTAGCGGGTGGGTTCTGCGATAAGGATGGCGTGGTTTGTGCAGCAGGAGGATTCTCAGGGGTAAATGGTTGTGCAACTTCGTTATTAAGGTCACCAGGGATCTCAGTATCTATATGAAGTTTAGGACCAATAGGATTCTTATTAAATTTATATCTCTTTCCACTTCTAAGGGTATGTGTCTCTTCATCAGAATCAATATAGGTACTATTTATCATGACAAACTTTGACAAAATTACTGCATTCTTAGAACACCTTTCTTAGCTAACAGCATCTTAATGTATAGACTGAGATTGTTTAGAAACTTACCTTGGAATCCTCCAAAAAAGTTTGCTTCTGCTTGGCTGTAGGATTTGAGTGTGTCTATAGCAAATTCTGTTACAAATCCTTCTAGCATATGATTGACCCAATAATCAACTTCGCATGACAATGGGCTATCTAACGCTTTGAGCTGTGCTGTGAGCTCAGGATTCCACTCCATGGGTACTCCTCCCTGGAAACAAGTTTTCTTCTCTACGAGCTGCGAGATCCACACATGCAGTTCATTTGGAAACGATGCCCAAAAAATATCATGAATATCGTCCAACAGATATCTATCCGACCACTGTGTGTTGCTTAGATGCGGATATCTGTTCTCTTGTCTGTTAAAATCTCTTATGGTCTTATCCCACCAAGCCTGGATTTCTGTCTTTTCAGGATGCCAATAGTCAGATCCTTCGGGGAACTGATATTCTTCTTCACACATCGTGATCGCAACTCATCATGGATTCTAGCGTGGAAACGGAACCATTTTATGGATTCTACTAACCCAGAGGTTTCCAATTAGACCCAAGTTCTTTGCGGTTCTCCCTTTTGACCAACAAAACCCCTTCGCACTGGCCCTTTCGACAACAACCTGCGAGCAGGCTGAGGTCTCACCCGAGGTGTATCTTATGGGGTACTACGGAATCAGGTTTCCACAGTAAATGATGAGTTGTTTATATGAACAAGTTGCGCAATGTAGGACAGAAGGAGTGCGTTGCGGGTAAAAGCGATGCGGAACGCAGCAGGATCTACACTATGAGCGACTACGGTGCGATGATGGCAACGCTGCGTGCCTCACTAAGGGCTTCTTACTGCTGCGAATCAACCACACTTATCCTCTACTTGGAATATCTTGAAAAGGTTAAGGCACTGAGATGAATATCACCCATCCATCCATTCATGCACTTACTGGTTATCTTTCTAGCATTCATTCAAGGACTTAGATTATTACAACGTGAACTGAATTGATAGACGCGACTAACCGTGATGCATTCCTTCACTTTGTTTAAGAAAACATTAACCTAAATGACTGATTCACGATCTTAACATATAATTGAAATGTTCACCATTCATTTGTTCTTGTGGAACCTAGCATATCATTCCCAAAATTCTCCTATTGGTAAATGCATATCACATTTCTCCTATTACAGCATGCAAGGAACATTCAAACGTTCATTCTACAGACAATACAGATAGTCATTCTTTCATAAAACATAATCGCATAACACAGGATTTAGCGTGGTTCACTTCCCCAGATGGAAAGCTACGTTCACAAGAACGGTTGGTAATATATTTCTTTCAAAAGGGATGGGGCAACCGTTCTTAGTCTGTGCACTCAGCTGCAAACTCTCCTTTCTCTCGGCTAGGTCTCTTCACACACAGCTGCAGAGCCTTTACAATATTCTCAGCTCGGAGGGATTTCTCAATACAAAAGGTTATATCATGATTACTCTAGCAACTAGCATCTAGCCCCCAAAAATAGGGCAACCCCATCCCATACAAAATTGTCTTCTTAAATAGATCATGCCCAAAGGTCATGTCTGTACAATGTCGAAGACCTAAAACCCAAAACCCTAAGGGTTTCCAAAACTGTGCCGATTTTCCAAACCGGCTTGCTGGCTCCTGGTAGCGTCTGCTTGATCATGGTGGATCTCCACATCCTCATCCTGTCTCTATTGGCCTTCCTGTCGCATGCGTTCCTACAGGATGCTTCAGCCGAACCGTTTCTCTTTAATGATTTCACCTTCCAAGCATGCCAAACGTCGCTTTCCTTAACAACCCACGCGTGGCCGCCTTCCTGATTTGCTTATGTCTACTGCTCGGCAATCCTAGAATATCTTTCCAAAAATGGCTGCTACCGGTCCAACCGGTACCTGCACCTGATACTTGTCCAGCACTCCGCTTTGCTAGCTCCATGTGGCCTCCTAACTCCACATCATTGCTTCTGTGCAGTATTGGTCTTTGCATCATGGCCAAAACTTCGATGTTGCACACAACTCCGCAGTCTGGTCAAAAGTTGGATGCTGCTCGCAACTTCGCAGCATCCTTAATACTTAGGCAAAAATGTATTTCTGAGCTGTGCTTAGCTCAACTTTCCCTTCTTATCTCTAAAAGGTGTTTCCAAAACTTTTGTCTCAACCTGGGCCCAACACTTGTGGCTAGCATTCCCGACCGGAACCTACCTAGACACACCTGCATGAATCTGCGGAACCCGGTTTTGTTGCATAGTTGGGGTTCTACGCCCCCGACAGGTATCCAACAGGTGTCCCTAAAGGCCTTTTGGATGCGAGACGAGACAAGACATAGAATGAAAACTGTGGCTCGGATCGACGAACCATTTACTCCGTTGGATTCAACACGCCGGGATAGTGCTAGCAGTGCCCCTCCCCTCCGGTCTGGTGGCCTCGCCCTCATCTTGTATGTCCATCTTGGAAACTAGGGTTTTGCTCAGTGAGGGAGTGTGCAATTTTTTCACATGAGGGTCAACTCTGGAAAATCACTCACCGAGCACTTGTGACTAGCGTTCCTGGTCGGAACCTACCTAGACACACCTGCAGGACTCCCTGGAACTCGGTTTTGTTGCACGGTTGGAGTTCTATGCCCCCGACAGGTATCCAACAGGTGTCCCTGAAGGCCTTCTTGATGCGAGACGAGACGAGCCATAGAATGAAGACCGTGGCTCGGATCGACGAACCATCAATTTCGTTGGATTCAGCATGCTGGGATAGTGCTAGGGGTGTCCCTCCCCTCCGGCCAAGTGTCCTTTCCCTCATCTTGTGCGTCCATCTTGGAAACTAGGGTTTTGCTTAGTGAGGGAGTGTGCAATTTTTGCACACGGGGGTCAACTCTGGAAAATCTTCCATCGGGCACGTATGATTATGATGAATGTGATGATGATGAAGAGGTTGACGGTGATGGCGATGGTCATGAAGATGATGATGATGTAGGCTTTGATGAGGAACCTGGAGTTAGAGTTAGAGTTGGAGTTTGATTTAGGGTTAGAGGTAGAGTCAATGATGATGATGGAGATGGTGGTGATGATGAAGATGTTGATGGTGATGGTGATGGTGATGGTGAGGATGGGGAAGATGGCTTAGTGTTAGGGTTTGGGTTAGGGTTAGCGATAGATTTATATAAGGAAATTGAATTAGGGTTAGAGTTAGAGTCAATGATGATGATGGAGATGGTGGTGATGATGAAGACGTTGATGGTGACAGTGATGGTGATGGTGAGGATGGATAAGATGGCTTAGTGCTAGGGTTTGGGTGAGGGTTAGGGCTAGGGTTATAGAAGGAAATTGAATTAGGGTTAGAGTTAGAGTCGATGATGATGATGGAGATGGTGGTGATGATGAAGACATTGATGGTGACGGTGATGGTGATGGTGAGGATGGAGAATATGTCTTAGTGCTAGGGTTTGGGTGAGGGTTAGGGCTAGGGTTTGGGTAAGGTTGATGGTGATGGTGATGGTGATGGTGATGATAATGGTGATGGTGGTGAGGTTGATGGTGATGGTTATGGTGATGATGGAGATGGTGATGGTTCCGTCTCGCATCCAAAAGATGGAGATGGTGATGATGACGAAGATGGTGATGATAATGAAGATGGTGATGGTGGTGATGATGGTGATGGTGGTGAGGTTGATGGTGATGGTGATGGTGATGATGAAGATGGTGATGGTTTCATCTTGCATCCAAAAGATGGAGATGGTGATGATGACAAGGATGGTGATGATGATGATGAAGATGGTGACGTTGATGATGATGGTGATGGTGGTGAGGTTGATGGTGATGGTGATGGTGATGGTTCCATCTTGCATCCAAAGGATGGAGATGGTGATGGTGATGAAGATGGTGATGATGATGAATATGGTGACGTTGACGATGATGGTGATGGTGGTGAGGTTGATGGTGATGGTGATGTTGATGATGAAGATGGTGATGGTTCCATCTCGCATCCAAAAGATGGAAATGGTGATGGTGACGAAGATGGTGATGATGATGAAGATGGTGACATTGACAATGATGGTAATGGTGGTGAGGTTGATGGTGATGGTGATGGTGATGGTTCCGTCTCGAAGCCAAAAGATGGAGATGGTGATGATGACAAAGATGGTGATGATGATGAAGATGGTGAAGTTGATGATGATGGTGATGGTGGTGAAGTTGATGGTCATGGTGATGGTGATGATGATGAAGATGGTGATGATGATGAAGGCATTGATGATGATGGCGATGGTGATGAAGATGATGTTGAAGATGATGAAGGCATTGGGGAATTTATTTATATCCAATGTATTTGACTCTAAGAACATCTCATGTGTGATTATAAAAAAATCAAGATTCCCTCAAGCCCCAAACATGCCCTTTCAAAGAATTTTTTATCTTTGAGTGTGGTATGGGTGCCAACATGAGGTTTTGTCTACTAAGGATGGATCTTGGCATCTTGACCATGGTTGGGGTGATGACAGTGAGGTTCATATGACTCCAATGAATCTTCCATGGATCATGGGGTAAAATGATCTCTCAAGTATTATTGCATGTGAACTTGCACGTACCAAGCTACAACAAATCTTTCACAGGAGTGGATTTGTCTATGTGAATACATAAGTGAAAAGATTTTAGCAACAAGACCTATTAATTTTAACTTGGAAGTATGAGAAATGTTCAAAGTAGGATTGAGAGGCTTGATGGTGATTGTAGTAGTCGGCATGGTATTGGTGAGAATGATGACATGATAGTGGAATTAAACATTAATATGGTGACCCTGGAGCTTGGATCCTAGCCTAGAAACACGAGAACCTAGCCTAAAAACCCTAGTTTGTATTCTAATCACAATGAAACCCTATTGTGGATCCTAAGATCTAGCCCTAAATTATAATACATGTAAAGATTAAATCATTTTCATTGTACATATATATTCATCTGCATACATTTGAATCCAAACCACTATACACATATATGCGTACATAAAATTAGATCGCTATCACATAATGATAAATTAAGGAAGTCCTAATTGTAAATGGTAGTGGATGTGATGGTCATCAAATCAAAGGTGGCTATATCTGTGAGTGAGAATTAATGAAATAGCTATACACCATGCTCAAGGGTGTCCTATTTGTATGGTGACAATTGATTAAGAAATGATTCCATAACTTGGTTATTAATTTGTTGCATGATCTTAAGTGGACAAAATGGTCAAAATAAATAGTAGTGACGACATTTTATTATGTAGAGTATGGCCTTTTTGGATCTCATTATGTAGAGCTATTAAAAATCATGTTGGATCTCATTTTAACCTTTTGACGACAATGAACATTTTCTATTTTTAAGTGTTCTTTTCCTAGTACTCAAGTTCCCAATATATATCTTATGTGCCATGAGGTGTGATTTGTCCATCCATTTATTCCGTTTGTTTTTAGATTAATTCTCACACATGATTTTGTTTGAGTTAGCCTATGTTTACAATGTTCTCTTAACATAGATACCATTAGAAGCTTTTACATGTGGAAACATAAACCAAGCTGAACTACGATATCCAACTTCTCTTCTAAGATCTAGGTAAAACCCAAATTTACACAACATCACATCATGATACACACAACATGAGACAACCACATTAGACAACGAGATATATAAATCACATAACTGAAAATCCATGTACATCGAGGCTACAAAATTCATCCAAACATATACAATCTCTAGCGAATAGTGGAACATAGTTCCCAATGTACGTACAATGGCAACTCGTTCCCTACATGAAATGCAACAACTCATGACGTAGATACAAAATACATGGAAAATCGTGTCGTAGATACAAAGTACATCAAAACTGGTGCACAAAAGTGCCACATCGTGGCTAATGTACATAACACGTGGCGTGTCAAGCATTGTGACCACCGTCGCCACTCCTGTAAGTTTTAAACCTTAACAGTGAAGTACAAACTTATATTGATTCTTAAGCATTAACAGAAAATACACAATGGCACACACATTACACAGAGATTTTCACCTGGAAACCCTTAACCGGGAAAAAACTAGCAAAACTTAGAGCCGCACCGCTCCTTTTCATTATATGTTTACAACATATGGTATTCCACAGCATCTAAAACCTTAATTCGTTTACCCGAAATTAGGTTACAACCCTAACCCCTTTTACCAGGATTAGATAGAGCACAATGGGTCGAAATCGCGAAAAAGAAATGGGCAAGGGATCGTGTTGTACACGCAGCCACCATGTGAAGAGATATAACATTCCCAACAACTCCCAGGTGCAGATCCAAAGTCAATTTTCCTACTCTTCGAGCTACCGGTGCCTCGGGTCTTGGTCCGTCTAGGAGTAGACCGTCTCTTCGAGCTCTGGAACAAATGATATAAGATACCCTCCTTTTCAAGCATTTGCAACATTTACCACATTTATAAAACAAATGTAGAATTAAAATCTTAAATAAATCACCTCTGACATGAGTGGGAAATGTTGGATAGGTGTCCTGGATCTGCGGAGCCTCTCAACAATTCCAGCCTACAACATTTAAATCAATCATTTCATTGAAAAGTCATAATTGCTTAAATTAATTTTTGTTAATGCATCAAAATATTTTCATAAATTAACTTGATTCTCACCATGAACACCTCCAACGATGGACATGGCTGGCCTTCTGGGTTAGCAGGTGGAGCAGATGGCTGGAAAACCAACTCCGATGCAGTGATGGAGGGGGGCGCAGATGTAGTGGCAGCCACTACAGGTGCAACCACTAGAGATACTGATGAGGATATTGGAAGAGTAGATGCCACAATAGTGGCGGGAAGTGGGGATGATATGGTGGGAGAAGAAACGGTGGTATGGGGTGGAGGAGGACCATGTGGACTATGAACCCCTGCCGGCTATAGGATAGAGGGTATCGAATGGAAAGGGCTAGGGATAGTGTTGAGGGATGGTGCATGGGAGGGAAGTCGTGCATGGAGGGAGGAGGATGGACAAATGGGAGGTTGTGGATGAAGAGGGGAAGGTGGAAGGAAGGGGGGGCATGGATGAATGGGGGAGGATGGATAGACATGGGGGCATGGATAAATTGGGGGGGATGTATGGATGTAGGGGGGTGGGTGAGTGGGGGAGGATGGATGGAGGGGGGAGTATGGCTGGAGAGGGGGGGCTGGATGGAAGGGAGGGGGTGGACGTAGGGAGGGGTCTAGATGAAAGCGAGGGAGGGGACTCATGGGAGAGGGTGGATACACAGGACTAAAATGTGGAGACACAGCTGCTGGTGGAACCTACATATACATTTGTAATATCACAATTTAGTAAACAAACAATAAATTAAACCATAGTAAGTCGTAACAAATCAAATTAAAAGCATGCTTATAACTACACATTGTACCTGTGTATATGGTGATGTGCTAATCCCTGGCGGGGGTGGCTGATCACCGTAGTCACGAAACACCTGTGGACAACAAAATGCATGCATGTTATGAACATGTTGAACAAGTCATTATCTAGGAAATCAAGATATTCAAAAACATTGTACGAACTATCAACATGTATTCCATAAATATAAATACTTGAGTAATATAAATGACATAAGTAATAACAAAATTGTGTCAGGTACTGAAAATACCTCCATGTGGGGTGCCGCAATTTCAGTTGCAACTGCCATTGCTGCATCTAGATTGGGAGATTCTACGTTCTCCCATCTCAGTGTATCAGCTCTGAATAACTGTACATTGAAATAATAGTTTAAGTCAAACAAAAATACTTTCAAAATACTTTACAAGTTATAAAGTGATGATTGAAAAAACATTAAAAAAATTCCTGACCTAATCCATATAACAACCCTCGATCGGGTTCAGGGCAAGTGTGTCCCCAATGGGGACAAAGATGTGGCATTGTCCCCGTCGAATTGGAATGCCCAGCATGGCTACCATCAGTCATGGGTCTATCTTGGCCCTGTCGTGAAGGCCCTGCACCTGGATCTCTATCAAGGTCACCCGACCTCTCCACTATAGTCATTGCTACAAAGGAGGTGTGTCTGAGGAGACCACGTGCAACATTCCTCATTGCCACCTTGATCTGATCAAGCTTATGGGGCAACTAAGGTGGCTGGGGAGAGGGGTTGGGGTCACGCCTCAAAGCTGGTGGCCCTCTTAGTGGGTTCCTCCTAGAAGCAGGTCGATCTTGGGCAGAGCCACGCCCAACACCTTGGAACTCGGTTATGTCAAAATAGTTGACATGTAAACCGAGGAAAAACTCAGCCCACAGTTGGCAAAGGAAGTACTGTGGAACCTCCCTATTATTGCAGGGAGGTTTATCATACACCATGAACCACCTCTACATCCAATTGTCCCTCCACGGTTGGTAATGACACCAATCCATGCAGACACGTGGCTTTGTAATGTTCGGTGGTTGGCTTGTTTTCGGCACGGTGAACATACTATATAATTGGGCTTTTGAAATGTTCAAATCATTTATTGCTTCCTTAGATATGCCCATGGAGTAGTACTCCCGCATCCTAGCTCTAAATTGAGTCATGTCTGTCAATTGCTGGTGTGCATGTATGAGGGAGTCGATTGAGTTCTCAATTGATGTGGAAAGAGACAATTGAGATGGTTCACCCAAGTTTCTAAGTTCGCGAGTGTGCACTCGCATTTCATTTACATAGTGGTTGATGTCATCTTGTTCAAAATTAGGTTGTGGGTTTTGGTTTTGTTCGGCATTTGGATTGTGTTCACGGTTTCCTTCGGCATTAGGTCCAAGGTTTGGGTTTTCTTGTGTTCCACCGGACTCAGGGTTAACATCTTGTTCACTCATTGTCTCAGTTTACAATCTACAATAGAAAATTAGTTCATTGTTTCCAAAATTTGAGAATTATTTACAATTAAATAAACAAAAAAAATCAAAAAATTGATACAAAGAATGAATAAAATGAAAACAAAACTTGATATTTACCTATAAATCGCCATGTTGATGAGTTAGTGGGTGTTGTGGGGTGGTTTTGAAGTTGATTTGGGCAACTTTGGTGGTTGAATTCACGTGTACGCAGAGGTGCAAGTCGCGCTCGGCCGACCTAATGGAACAATGCAAAAATTGGGCACTGTTTTTTCTTTTAATAGAGGTGCGTGCATGCCACTGTTGCATGCATGTGCCACATACATGTACGCACCTCAGTTCGGTACTGAAGCTAGTGGCGCGTGCACGCTTCCTTAGGTGCGTACGCTCCATTTTTTTTTTCTGCTAGCGTACCCCCATTGCAACGAAAATGGGGACCATCTTCGTGCGCCCGCCCTCCCCACTAATGTAATCTATTTTCATTAGCTCTTATAGATTTTTTGGTCGAGTTATAGTTTGATGTTATCCCACTAGACATATGTGAAGTTGTCATGTGTATCCCTTATCTATGTTAATTACACATTTTTTACCTAAAAAATGACAACAAATGGAGGTTAATAAATGCAAGACAATATGATCATATCATATCAATAGCTACATAGGTAGGAAGACCAACCTGACATTTCAATGCTTTGTGTCAATCTCTAGTAAGACTCGATAGCACCACTGCACGACATGTTTTTTATTATTAAGCAATCCGGCAGAGCATCATCCATGAGTGTCGCCAAGAACTTCCATTTACCCAGCATAAACAATCTATGCATGTTGTACTATGTAGTTGGGTCTCTACAGATTTGTAAGTATAACTTGACACTCCATGGCACTCAGTCAAGATTACTATATGTACAAAGTATTTATCACCAAACAATCAATCCCTTTGTAATGGCTTTATTGATCACCAAATGTGAAATGTCGTGTCTCATGTATAGAAAGTTGTTCGTCATTTCAATGTTTTGTCGGTGACAATAGAGAGTGAAATTATTTTAACAATTTCACGGTGAGAATAGAGGGTTGAAGTGTGCAACACTCCACCTAAAATGGGCGTCAAGACAGTGAAGCATGAAGTGGATAATGTTGTGCTACTTTTCTGAATCAGTATTAAAATTCATGTTGTCCATCAAAGCCTCACATGCACATGCAGAGTGAGCTAAAGTCTAGACTATTTGCACTTACTTTCAGGGAGTTTGGCCAGAATCTAGTACCATTATTTATTGCTGAAATTGCAATGTTCATTGTTGAAATTGTAGTTTTCATTGTAGACATGGATTCAACACCCTTGATTACACCTCAGGTACCTTGATTATACAATTCCAAGAACAGAAAACTGTCATTTCAACAGTTTTCGCTAAATTTTCCAGATAATGAATGCAAATCATTTAAATTTTAGCTTACAGTTAAACAAAGTGGAAAAACTCCATTAGTGCAAAGGAGGCAAAGGTTATTCTAAGAATCTTAATAGCGGATAGAAGGAACCAAGCCTTGCATATCTAGCTGATCTTTGTGATCTTATTTTATTGGTTATGAAGAAATAGGGGATTTTTTTTTTTTGGTATTTTGGAGCCAGTTGACAACATCATCATTAATAACCAATATCCTTTGTCAAGAATAGATGACTTTCTACATAAATTGCAAGAATACAAGTTATTTTCCAAGCTTGCCATTAATTTGGGATATTATGTACCAATTCTTAAGATATCATAACAAAGTAAAGTACATATAATGCACTCTCAATGTGAATGTGGATCACAACTCCAAAATATATAAGAGATATTATTTACATAGTAACTCTTTGAAGAATATAATAACCTCCTCTAAGTAACTCAATTCATCCATATATCCAAATCACATGTTCCTCAATAATGACAACATGAACTCTATATATGCATATCCACTCATTTCACAAGTGGGCACTTCATTATGATGACCACTATTACATATACATTACCCCCCTAAATATAAGTATTTAACCCCATGTATGCCCTCCTTGAGGTCAGCTAATAGACATTCATCCCCATATATGCCCCCTTTGGTTCATAACATATTACCCTCCAGAAATATTTGTCATCAAAGCTTTGTAGTTAAGGGTTTTAGAGGTGATCCAACCGAATAATAGAATTGATTTATATTCTTGTTTCCTTGTTCCCATTAATGATGATCCAACCATCCAAATTCAATTATTTTCAGTCTTAATTCTTGATAATTGGTTGTTTCATAATTCTCTTTCCTTTGATACCATTGTGTTACTTTTATTACTCTAATTTGTTGTATTTATTTTCACTGATAATATCATCTTGAATAATATTTTTTTTATGCCTTGTTCCTTTAATATTGTTTGTTATTCCATCTTCTTCATTGGTAATGTTGACACAAATCTTCTTGAATTTTTTTGGTAGTGAGGGTGTTGATATGATTTCACCTTTGATTTTTTCCCTTCATTATACACACTGATGTCATCCATATTATTTTTAGAGACAATGGCTTCCTCTAACCTTTGTGTTCGGTCTTCATTACGACGAGCTTTTGAGATAATTCCATCATATTTAAGTTTTCCATTTTCAAGATGGAACTAAACTTTTTCAAGTATTTTCTAATGACATTCTTGAATCTTGTTTTCCTTTTCTTGAATCAATTCTTATGTTATTCTTCAATTCTAGATTTAATTTGACTTTACCTCATCTGTATTTATGGATTCTTAAATTTTTTAGAAGATTTCTTATTCAATGCTTTTTGTAGTCTTTTCTTCCAAGATCCTTGCTTTACTTTATTTTGACGATGATTATTTTTTCTTTCAATCTCTTTACCTCATCAGGTATTTTTATTTATTATGTTTTTGTAATCTACATATTTCTTCATCGTTGTTACATTTTCTTATATTTCCTTACTTTAAGTTCTTAACCTCCTTAAGAAATTTTTTGTCAAGAGATTGCAACTTAAACAATTGATCATTGTTCCTCTTAACCTCTTATTTTAATTCCTCATCATATTTATGTAATTTGGAAAGTTCTACTTTAGATTTATTGGATTAGTTTTATGCATCTCCTCCATTTTTTAGTCCTCGATCCATTTGCATGAGAATATTTTTTCAAATTTTTCCTATTTGGTATAGAATCCAGTATCTTCATCAAGGATTTTCTACCATTTATAAGTTTCAACCTGTAGGACCCCTCCTTTAGGGTACCCTTGAACTGAACCTGAAACTTTAAAAAATTCATACAGACAAATTAGCCATTATAGTTATTGGAAAAATAAAATAAAATAGTGAATAACTTAACAAAAATAAGCAAACCTTAACCTGTCAACCCGATCCATCTGGTCCATTGTTGTCTGCGTCTTCCGTAGGATCCCTCCAGCAAAGCTCATTTAACCGTAGGCGAAGCAACCGTTAGCTTCGCCACCCAACCATAGGCTCATGCTTTCAGTCGCATGGCCTCCCCCAAGCTTTGGGTCGTAGAGCTCACACAAGTATTTCAGAAATTCAGCTTGGGCTTCCCTTCCCACCAGGATTTCTAAACCAAACCCTTAGATAGTAGCAAGTCTTTGAGGCATTCAAAAATTACGACAATCGTCCAAATTATGGGCCCTTTACCCATTCCCCAAGCCCTCCTTATAAAGGAAAATCTCATGCGACACATGTCGCTTCATGCATAATTACATATTTTTAATTAATTATTTAATTAAAACACTCACCCATCCAAGTGTCAGTTTCTCTGGGAAGTGCACCAACACCCCTAAGTTTGCTCTAGTTTGTCCCCCAGATATTTTAATTAACTCCTAGCTTTTAGTTGACTAGGTGTCTAATCTTAGGATTCTATTTTGCTCCTAAATAATGGTTTCTATTATTTTAAATGCTCAACAAAAATAACTATTCATGTGCAAATGCCTAAATTATTTTTATGCATTTGCTAAGTAATAATCTAGAGTTATTCTCATAAGTTTTTATGCAGTT